>VDFB02058207.1:0-66232 GCA_007258455.2 Sequoia sempervirens
TCTTGACAATCAACATTGTGCATTTTGTAGCCATGTTCGTATTTATATAGCCAGAGATTAATCTGCTGCATAGTCATAACCTGCTGTTGAATCCAGTAGAGTTTAGTTGGAAAGATGAAACAGCTAATTTACACAACTGGACTGTGGTCTGCTAGGGCTACAGCCTTAGCTTTGCAAATTTGACAACTGTTCTTCCAAGTTTACCTGTGCCAAGCCTCTAATGTCTTTCAACTGTCTTTTGTGGGCTGAGGAGAGTGCTGTTTATTGTGGCTCTACAACATTGAAGGATGCCACTTCAGAGGCATTTTGAGACTGTGTTATAAATGTGGAGAGCACGCACTACATAATGGGCTCTGTTCTTTGGTCACATCCCTATCCCATGATTGTACGTGAGTTTACTGCAGTGATTGACAAAGAAATGCGAAGATAGGCCAAGGAAAATTTGGGGGAGTGGTTGTTGGGGGGTCAAGGTGTTGTGAGAAGCCTGTGCTGCTTGATATTGTGATTTCTTTTTCTTTTTCCCTGGGAGGCCATGGGTTCTCCCAGAAACAGCGGGCATGGCCAGGGATGACCAGGGCATGGCCCTGCTGCCTGGATTATATAAAACTACCACCATAACAGTCAGCCAAAGCTGCCAAAATTCTTCAATGCAACTGAAATGACAGTAAAAATAACCCTGAATGCACTAGACCTATGTTACAGGGTTCTGCAATTTTGGGTCCCGTTGCTGTACCAGACCCGCTTCCATCGGGTACAGCAACAGGACCCAAAATTGCAGAACCCAGTAACATAGGTCTAGTGCATTCAGGGTTAGTTTTACTGTCATTTCAGTTGCATTGAAGAATTTGGATGGCCTTGGCTGACTGTTATGGTGGTAGTTTTATATAATCCAGTAGTACTGATGGGAATCGGCCTGTCTGAGGCCATTTTGGAATTCATGAAAATTTTGTTTCTCAGTGGTTTACTCATAGTGATAATGTGAACTTCTGGTTGGAAGTTTGGTTGAAGTTTTGAACCCCTGACTTCCTGTTATCCTGCCATAGTATGTACTTAACTTTAAATTACTTTTATAATTCATTTTTAGCAAAGAAAACTTTGACCAGTTGTAAAGCTTTTATCTATTGATCCCTACTAAATGCACAAATAACAGACACAAAATACTCCGGCAACAATTATACTTATTTATATTTTATATAATTTTTTGCTAGTAACATACATTCAGAGAGAAGTGTACCAATCTAATACAACTTACTAGGTACTCCCAGCTTACAAACTCTATACACTGTTATGTACTGCTCCTGAGGGTTTCCATCCCCAAAATGATAGGTTCATGCTTGAAGGGTTTCATCTCCAATGCGCCCAGCTGCTGTAGCAATACCACTAACACTGAAATGAGAGTTGAATGTTTGTAAATGTTCCAAAAAGTGCCTTCACTTCTTCCCTTATGCTCTGTTTATAGACCCAGCTCCCAATGGTCCTCAATCATGGGAAGTCGGACCACAAACGGTGGCTACTAACTGACAATTAATTTCCTCAAACATAGGCAGCTAACTGAATAAAATTCCCTCAAAACTTTTGATTCATTTCACAATCATAGGCAATTACTCCTAAATTGGAGGCAATTAACTAGTCAGTCCACCCCCAATCAGTGGTGTTAACTGATAGGCACTGAAGTCTCAACCATTGCCTAACTGGAAGACACAAATACTCAGCTGCTGCTGAACTGGAGGACACAAGACTCAGCTGCCATATTCATAAAATGTATCATACATTTCTAACTGCAAATTGAAAGTAACCATCAGCTCATTTAATTACTAACCCTAAGTTGACAGTCCATTCACTAAATAGCTACAGCTTGATAAAGGGGACATGACATTTTATCTATTGAGTTTGGCACCCTGAAAGTAGAACTGATGTGCTTAGTGCTCTGCTTAATGACCTTCCTCTTCTCATTTTGTTCAGTGTCCATCTTTGAATGTTTTTTAAAATTGGCCAAATCCATCCCCCAATTTAATTGCAGCTATGTGTGTTTTTCTCTTTATTATGTATATACATCATATATCCTTTATTAGCTTCAAAAATGGATTGAGATCCGTGTCTCCTTCAGCGTGCAACTACATTTTTTGCAGGCCTTGTGCCCAAACTGTTGCTTTTGTTGGCTCTTATTTTTGTTTCTAGACCATCTTTATTTTGTCATTTTCTGTTATTTGCTTCTCTTTGGCAGTTAACTGGCTTCTTCCTAGACAGTATACTCTTTTCTTTTTTGGCAATTTGAAATGTGTTATTTCAATGCAACTGTTCAATTGGTGCCTGTGATTCCTCATTCTGCTTCTTACTTTTGACCACCTTTTTCATTCCCCATCTTTCCTGCTGCATTTAAGCTGTCTTTGTATCTTCCTTGATTTTTTGTCCAATCCCTTTTTAAGTGCAATTGCTAAATCTATTTCCTAGATAAGAAGGAATGTTTTTATTATCAACTGCCTGGTGCAGCTGAAATGCAAGAGGACTAAATTCACAGGTGCTTGTAAATCTTATTCTGAGAAGGTGCACACAGATTCTATCATCGACTTCTTCCTTAGTCCCAGATGATAGATCCAGTATTAGGATCTGAAATGTCAGACAGAAATTCACAAATGCAGTTGATGCCCGAAAGCTGAGACATTTCTGTACACTGCAGACAAGAAAATTTACAATCAAAGACTAGAGCGTTTAATTCAATCTTCTCATCTTGGGTATATACTGTCTGGGGAAACGAAAGCCAATTTTCCCAAAACTTGTACAAATGTCCTCAAAAACTGATTCTTACCAAAATCCTAGGAGTAAGTTGATAAAAAAATGGATCTGATTAATCACCATGATCAGTTGTTTGAGGTCAGTGACTGTTTTGGAGTGGATGGACATGGTTTGGGCCTCATGAATGTAGTTGGCTTGCAGGGTCAAAAATAGTAGTTTAGTAGCATTCAAAGTTGAATATTTTTACATATTCAGGTTCTTCTCAAAAAGTATTCTCTTTCAAAAAAATGGCACCTTGTTTCAAGTCTCTATGCAAAAGTTATGGCTTTTGGAAGATGGACTAAATGAGCACCGAAGTAGTGGTTTTGTTTGTGTCTTGTGGTGGTTTCATAACCACCTGTTCCATAAGGGGGTGATTTTGTAATCGATTTTACAACTGCTGGTCTGCTGAAAGAGGTGGTTTTGTTTAGATTGAATTTGCAAGAAGTGGAAGTGACAGTGAAGCTTTTTTGTCTTAAAATTCTAGTCATTGGGGTATCCAATTCAAGTCCAAAACAAGCCTAAAGGGGCATTTTATTTCCCAAGAAGGGAGAGATCAGATCTATCAGATTCAAAACATAATACATAGAGTGAGAGTGCAACACAGAGAAGGGTGGAGTTCCAATCAGCGTACACAACTTGTGTAGTTGGAAGTACTTGACACCAGAGAGCACTAGGAAGATAGGAAACATAGGGAATGAGTTCTTCACACTTGTAATTGTTTCTAAAGTTCCAAGGAAAGCTTAGAAGATATGCATTTGCCACTTCCAACTTGTTTTTCTTGCTTTGAGGTTTTTAGGGTAAGTTTGTGTTTCTCAATGGTGTGGATTTTTTTTGTTTATGCTTGTTTATGAAGTATAAATAATCCTTCTACACTTTGAATACACACTCTAACTCAAAGAAAATTCACTATCATTGGCTGAATATTCAAGTAGCATAGCCTGGGTGGAAATTAATTTTGAGTGTTAGTTTTCACAAGGATAATCTTATAGAAAATTATAAATCATAAGTTTGGAACTTTCCCTAACAGTGGCCATTGGAGTTTGATCCTTTGATGGTTTGAAGCTAGTTGTCAATATATCACGATTCGTTCTACTTTTTACAATCCATGGAGGGCCCTTCAAACAATGTCAATACAATGCTGATGTTGAAACATAACAACAAAATAGCATCCGGCAATATGTTGTCCCATAGTTTGAAAACTTGCCGAAAAATTGGCAAACTTGGCTTGATTGGCAAGTCTTTTTACTAAATGTGTCAAGTTGACGTGACTCACTCATTGAGTCTTGGCCGAGTACTTAGTTGAAACTCACAAATTTCATTGGTAAACTTGAACAAGTTTTGAGAAAAAACTAATGCATTTTGGGCGTGACTCGTATAGTGGAAAACAGAAATAATCCATGCAAATTTTCATTTGTGCAATTCATTTTCACAATTTCTGCTTTGATTTTGCTTAGTAGAAGGCGTGTTTAGCATCTAGGTGACAAAATGCCTTGAGAGAAGGGTTTGGAAGGAGATTTTAAAGCACCTTGAAAGATTCAAACCAATATATATATATATATATGTTTGTCACTTTGCTATAATGTTTTTTTTTGAAACCCTACGAATTTTTTTATATGTTAACATCCACAATGTCAAGTTCAACACAAAGTAGTGGTAGGAAAAACTCTACTTGGAAGTAGGGAATGCTGAATGATTTCAAAGGCCAAGTTTGCTGCAATGTTTGCAAGCTTTTTATGATAGGAGGAATCAATAGATTAAAACACTACCTTGCTTGAATACTTGGACATGATGGGAAGGCATGCATAAAGAGGTTACGAGAGAAATGAATGCCCTACTTATTAGTTGCGATATGAAAAGAATGGAAAAGAAGAGGACAAAGGAAGAAATGGCAGCGGTGATGAATGCCAATCCCAATTCATCTATAGATTCCTTTGTTGACCCACCCACACATTCATTTTCAGCTATCTCTACTAGTGAGACTCTTGAGGGTTCTACTTGCCGTCTTCCTTCACCCAATTTCTTTATTCCATGCAATGTTCCAAGAGCACAACTTTTGCTTGGAGGTACTGTTTGGAATAAGAAAAAACACCATGAGGTTAGAATGTTAGTGACAAATTTTGGTACAACAATAATTTACACTTCAAAGTTGTGAGCAGCCCATATTGGAAAGGACTGGTAAATGCATTCACAGTTGCTGTTAAGGGGTTTTAAACTTTAACAACTAAGGATTTGAGAGGGCCATTGCAACAAGAAGTTTTAAAATACACGGCTTTTGGTTGATGATCATAAGAAAGTATGGTGGAGAAAGGGCTATAGTATCTTATTAAATGGATGGATACATTGTAGGAATATGACTCTCTTTAAATTTTTAGTGGGCTTCTATTGGCACATTGGTTTTCTTGAAGTCCATAGATGCATCACATGAAATAAAAAATGTTGAATGTTGAGACTTGTGCAATCTATTGGATGTGGTGATCCATGAGGTTGGGGCTGAGAATGTTTTCCAAATCATCATTGACAATGTAGCAACATATGTATCCATGGGGAGACTTATTTTGGAGATGTGTCCTACTAGTTTTTGAGTTCCTTGTGTTGCACATTGCTTGGATTTGATGTTAGAGGACATTGGAAGGATTGTATGGGTCAAAAGTGTGGTTGAAGACGCTAAACAAGTTCACAAATTTATTGACAACCATACTTGGGTCATTTCTCTTATGAGAGATTACACTAATGGCAAGGAGCTTGTGTAATTGAGAGTGACATGATTTGCCACCAACTTCCTCACTTTGTGGAGCACTGTTGCCTCAATTCCTTTTCTTAAAAATTTGTTTGCGTTTGATGCCTAGATGGAGTCTCCATATGTCAAAAAGACTGAAGAGCAGAATGGTGCAAGGCCTTCTTTTAATGTGGTGTTCATATAAAATGCAAAGGAGTTGCTTAGGGTAAGTGACAAATACAAATATAAATTTTATATGGAATTATCTATTTTTTTGGGGGGTTAATTTTGTGAGAGTTAATTTTTTTTTTAAATTGTTTTGGCAACAAAACCTTTGGTCAAGGTTCTATGTTTGGTGGATGGTAATGGCATGCTGATGGGTTGCCTCCATGAGGACATTGATAGGGCCAAAGAGGCCATTTTGCATTATTATGGTGGAAACAAAATAAAATATTAGATCATTTGGTGTATCATTAATTGTAGACGGACTAACCAACTCCACTGGACAATACATACCTTGGCCTACTATCTAAACCTAAAGTTCTACTTCTTTGGTACATTTAGGGTTGATGAGGGGGTTATGGTAGGCATTGTTTCATGCATTGATAAGATGGTACTAGATGATGATATTAGAGAAAGTTTTTGATGAGTTGATGGTCTACAAAGGTGTGGATGGGAGGCTTTTTTCTTTAGCTCAAGTAATTCAAAGGAGGCATAAACAATAGCCATAACTCTCTTAATTTTTAGCTTAATGGTAGAAGTTGAAATTAGAACTTGAAAGTTTGAATAAGCTCTAAATTATTTGCTGAATTCTTATATTTTTAAAAATGTTTTATTTGTACATTTGTGGTGGGAGAACTATGGTTATGGCACACCAAATCTTTAGAGGCTAGCTATTTGTGTTTTGTCTTAGCCTTGTAGTGCTTTTGGGTGTGAATGCAATTATAGCCTATTCAAGAGCATTCACATGAAGAAGAGAAATAAGTTTACCTAGGAGCAACTCAGTGACCTTGTCTTCATCTAGTACAACCTTCGCCAAGTCAAACCAAAAAGGTGGAGAGTCCTCATCATGGCATCAACTTGTATGGCATTGATCTTTTTGCTGATTGTATTTTTGAAGAACATAGTAATATCATGATTACTGATGAAGATCTTGTTGAATTGGAGAAAGTAGTAGCAGAAGCAGTAGAGTTGGTTGCATTGGAGGAAAATGAAGACATTTTTGAGGAAACAATCAGTCCTCATTTTGATACCAACTTACCTTCTAGTTCAACGCTTGA
The DNA here is from genome assembly GCA_007258455.2 of Sequoia sempervirens. Taxonomy (NCBI): domain Eukaryota; kingdom Viridiplantae; phylum Streptophyta; class Pinopsida; order Cupressales; family Cupressaceae; genus Sequoia; species Sequoia sempervirens. The sequence goes on from VDFB02058207.1 coordinate 6,772, forward strand.
AAATTTAAGTTACACTTTGATGGGGAGGAGAAAATATAGATTTTGTTTTGGTTGTTTTTGTCATATATAAAATTATAAATAGTTATAGTGCTGTTATATTATTATTTATAATTTTGTTGCAGTACAATGTATTGTTTGACTTTGAAAATTTGAAATTTTGAGCATTTGAGGGTCATATGACATATGTAGTGTTTGAATTATGGCAAATTGATAGTCAAATTAGACTTTTGTGTTTTCTAAATGCATTAATTTCTGTTTTTGTTGTGCAAGTATGGTTTTTTTTGCTGCTCTTTTGCCAAGTTTGTGCCAAGTCAAATTTTTGGGCTGTGAGTCCACACATAGTAGGTAAACTTGTTGGTACTCGCAAGACAAAGATTGAAATGTGCTGGAATGACTAGATTCACATGCCAAGTCTTTGATGGGTAACCACTGAGTCTCTATTGAGTCTAGCAAAAAGCTTGCTTAGTTTTAGACAGGGACTTGCCTTAATAAAAAAAAAGAAGAAAAAAAGGCCCTAGAATTAGAACATTCAAATGATTGATTATTTTTGGCTCATTTGAACTTCTAGAGGTGCAAATTGAGCTGAGAGGAGTGATTAGATAGTGTTTTTGAAGTTTGCAGTGCATTTGTGTAATTATGTGTTTTTCTTTTAACTGAGATTTTGCCTAGATTTTTTAAAGTCTTGAGTCCAAGTCAAAAATTTGGGCTGCTGAATTTGTGCTGAGCCTTGAGTTTTCCAACTATGGGCTCCACTGAAAAATCACATTCTTCTTACAGCTTGGAAATTATTTCTGCTCGTCTTTACTCTGCAGAAAACTGTTCAGGCCTCCTTCGTTATTGGCATATTTTGGTGGGAGGAGGGTTCGGAATCTCCCTTGCTCTATCCATATGATGAATAAAATCCCGGGCTCCACACCACCACCAGCAATAAGATCATCTCTGTTGTTCTCACAGGTGTGATGTCTCCTTTTTATTCAGAGCATTGAATAAAGGTTCTGTCGACCATTAGTTAGGACTAAGTCTTCAGTTTGAATAAGGAAAATCAATTTCCCAGTTAACACTCTCTGATATCACAGCAAAAAAAGGAATTTGTGTTCAGTTATTGCCCACATTTATGGGGGAGTTAGTTCATAGTTAACCACCACCAATTATGGAATTGATTTCCATCAGTTGGGGATCACTGCAGTTCCAAGTTAACACAGTCTGTTATCGCTGCAAATAAAGGAAGTTGTGCTTAGTTATTGCTCATGTTTAGGGGGGATTTAGTTAACAGTTAACCATCACCAATTATGGAATTGATATCCATTGATTAGGGATCACTTCAGTTCCCAGTTAACACTGTCTGTAATCACAGTATAAAAGGGATTTGTGTTCAGTTATTGCCCTTGTTTAGGGGGGAGTTAGTTCAGAGTTAACCATCACCAATTATGGAATTGATTTCCATTGATTGGGGATCGCTGCAGTTGGGGGTATAAGGGAGTGCTCAAGGCAAATGAGATTATATTTTGCAAATGAAAACAACAAACTTTAACTACAGCTACAGGAAAAGGAATGCTGCTACAACAGTCTGGAGCTTGAGGACATGTGCCTTTAAGCTTGGACCTATTTACAGCCTTGGGGACAAAAACCCTGAAGTTTGAGACGATTGGAGAATTGTGTAGGGCATCCAGAATCAGCAGTTGGGGGTATAAGGGAGCGCTTAAGGTGAATGTGATTATATTTTGCAAATGAAAAAAACAAACTTTAACTACAGCTACAGGAGAAGGAATGCTGCTACAACAGTTTGGAGCTTGAGGACATGTGCCTTTAAGCTTGGACCTATTTGCAGCCTTGGTGACAAAAACCTCAAGTTTGAGACGATTGGAGAATTGTGTAGGGCGTCCAGAATCAGCAGGGAAGTCTGTTTGTAATCTGCAGAGCGCCAAGGACATTCCAGAATCTAGATCTGTGTGCTGGGCACTCCAATGAGTCATATCAAAATAGTTCTTTCTATTTGTGCATTTGTGTTGTCAAGGAACTTCTGGGTTGATTTCCGTTAGCATTTAGCTTAGAACATTTCAATAGGTTTACTTCATGACCTCCTTCCCTCCCACAGAGATAGGAGTCGCCCTCCTGCTCCCATAGTCCAATACTGAGCCTGATTTTCCTCACTTAATATGCTTTGGCTGCTATTGTCCCCTGCAAGTCTATTGCCCAGGCTTCATGCAAAGCACTGTTCTCTGTCCATTATGCATGAAGCTTATTGAATTTTAAGTGTTGGAAACTGGTGGCTAACCTAAACATTTTTCTATTGTTAAGATTAATTAGAATTACAAAATTTTATATATTTTGTAGGTTAAATGTTTTGTCTTTGATTGTTTGACTCACATAATGGAGCTAATCCGTTAGAATCTGTTTCCAATATCTAATTTCAGGCTTGCAAATTTATTGTATAATCACTAGACTAAAGAATTAGAAAGCCAGATCTCAACTGCAAAAGAGTACCTTTCCACTGAGAGCATTGTTGTAACTATATGACATTAAGCTATTGCTGCCGAATAAATTATTGTTAATTTTACAGTTTAAAGAGATCGCTGTAGCAAGCTAAGTGCAATTTATATTCAATGTGTGTGCTTACGGATGTTCTATAAAAAACGAAGAAGAACTGTGAAGGCTTTACTGGCAATAATTTTCTTAGAGGGATGGTTGCTTTCATTTATTGCATAAGTTACTGGTTTGGGTATGCTGGTATGGCAATTTGTTTTGGGATTGGGTCTATCCATACAAAAAACATATCAAAATCATAAGTATTAAATATATAAATATTTTAGTATAAAAACAAGAATCAATTTCTGAACATATAACATACGTATGATAAACAAAATTTTAGCAGCAAAAATATTTTTGGAAAAAGTCAGAAAACCAAAATATTAAATTTTTTCAAAAAATTGGGATTTGAGAGGGAAAAGTTTGGATTTTAAAAATTGTAGAAAAACACAAAAAAAAAAGGAGAAAAAACCTGCAGTTTTTAAATTGAAAGACGTTTTATTAGCATAGAGATCTAGAATGCAAATAATAATGAAAGTTTAGCCCATGAATTGTGGAATATGGATATTTTTATCTATGTGCATATCGCTGATTACATTGCATTCCACAATACATATTGCACAGTGCATAAATGATAATTAGATACTAATAGTTTTCAAATTTTCAATTAAAATTTACTATGTACAAAGTCAACCTACAAATTAAGTACAAAGATCAAAAAATTCAGATGTAGCCAATGACTCTTGCTGCTATGAAGAGAGTTATACTAAAGACTGCAGGTCCTTATGATGAAGTTCCTGGGTCAAAACCTTTCCCAAGTTGCTCAATCATGGTCAGAGAGAATCATCAATTATGGCACTGATTTTGGTGGTTCATCTTACTTGTGTTTCGAGGCCTACCTTATCCTTTTAGAAGCTGGCTTCTTGATACATTACTGGTGCACACTTACTGTGGGATAGCCACCTTTGTTGTGCAGTTATTATCCAAGACAATATGGTGGCCTACTTATTTCTCTTGTTAAACTTAATACTTTGACACTTTTCTATTAAAAAATAAAATAAAATGACAAGAAGCAAAAAGAGGCAGATAAAAACCTTGCATGGAAGCGACTGGGAATAGGACACCAGTCAAGATCATGAAAATTGCTATGAAGGGCTCTGTTCAATAGCTTAACATTATCAATTTCCTTTCATTAGCGCCTGATTTAAGACTGTGATCACTGTGCAACAAAAAATAGACATCAGATTGTGTAAAAATGGTTGAAGACTGTGCCACAAAAAGAAGTTACTGTGCAAAAATCATTGAGGACTGACACGAATTGGAGAAGATGCTATGCAAAATTCGTTGAGGACTGACATTAAATGGAGAAGAGATTGTGAACTTTGAAGGAGTTGAAGTCTGAAGTAAAATGCATTGCCACAATTGTCGTAGTTTGAGGGTAACAGATGGAGTAATTGCAATATGCAGGTAAACTGCCCTAGTTGCTTCCAAATGTGAAATATTCCTTCACCACTTCCAAATGTGAAATATGCCTTGACTGCTTCCAGACAAAATAAGAGTCCTTAAAACAAATGACCAAAATGCTTATAAAAGTCCATAGTACCACATCGTGTCAAAATAGGGGGATGAATTTATGGTTATGTGTTGATTATGCTAGATGGCTGGCCACTCCTCTTTTGGGTGCTGGGCCAATAGGAGGGTGAAAAAGACAGAAATGACCAAGAAGAAAAAAGATCTAGAGTCGTTCTGCAATCCTCAGTATGAAGTGGAACCATTGTTGGGCTTTGTTGCAATGACGACTTCGTTGTTCAAGGCTCAAAGTTAGTACAGATCAGCTCACGGTCAACACAGGGCAGTTTGTAGAGCCTTGTGAAAAGGTTTGCAGCCCTTTTAGTGAGTTCCAGCCCACGCCCTTAGGGCCTTCTATGGAAAATAGGATCATGGATATGGATGGGAGTTGGCTTAATCATCCTATGATTCTTTTTGCAGAATGGATGGTCCCTAAACAAGGAGATTTGGTCAGGAAAGAATGCTGCTAAATTGTTTCTAGGGATGGAAACAAAGGGTAACCAGTCAAGAAGGAAACTTTCTTTGAGGATCCATTGGGGGCTGTTCAATGCTCCTTGGAACAATTTGGTTTCAAACAGCCTTGAATTTTCTCATATTTTTTGGTTTGTGGGTTATATGCTCTTTGTTAGTTGTGTTATGCTCTTTTGATTGAATTCTTGATTATTTGTTGTCATTTTTGTAGTCTTTGGGCTGCTAGGTGTTGTTGATAGCAGCTTCGTACGTCTTCTTCCAGCGTAGATCGAATGTCAATTAAATGATAGCCTTTGTCTATTTAATTGCTGGATGTGATTTCATGTGAAGACATGTCTTTTGATAAATGAGACTTAACATATATTTAATGAAGAGAATCAAAATTAAATGAGGAGGTGCGATTTTGTGTTAAGCCGACTTCTTGTTTATTAAAAGATATATTTCTTGGAGGCCGACTTTGAGATTAATGAAGGGTCACGTCTCTTATCCCCTCTTGTATATATGTTCGATGAGTTCTCTCCATTCAGCATTCATTATCAAGCATAGTTCGTCCTTCATCAAAGTGCGAATTCTTCACAAGGCAGTGTTATATTCTTAGAAGTCTGAGTTCTTCATTAGCGAATTTGTCTTCTCTTATTGCTGTGTTGCATCATCTATTGGTGCTTGTATTTGGGCCTAAATCTTGGCCTCTTGTAAGAAGATCATTCTTGTGACAATTTCAATATATAAGTGATATAATGTTGTTGGGTTTTTCTCCCTCAAGAGGAGGGTTTTCCCAGGGTATCTGCTGTGTTATTGTGTCTGATTTGAATTAATTTCTGTGCATACAATTTGATCATTAAAATTTACACTAGGTGCTTGTTGCTATTTTTTATTGTTTGGCTAGGCTTCTTTGTTTGTAAAAAGGGTAGGACCCTTTCAAAAACTCTACCTTTAATCTTATAAAAATACAATGGATGAGATTCGAAGATTGGGGACCAATAACCTAAATTTGGGGATGATGGATGCAGTGGTGCACATAATATATAATAATAAATATTTCAATACAACTAAAATTTTAGTTATAATATATAATATTTTTTTTTTATCCATAATAATAATAAATAATAAACATATTAAATTTTTTATTTGTAATATATTTAATTATAGTATATATTATATTTAATATTAATAAATTTTATAAAAAATTAATAATTATGTCGAAGGCCCTTTTACAAGAGTCGGGGCTTAAATTTGATGGTCCACCTTGCCCATCATGATTTTTTTTTTCTATGATTTAGTCTTCATTATTGCCTTTTGCATGACAATTTTTTTTTTTTACTGCAAGTCAAATTTTATATAATAAGGCACTGATAGGCGAGGGACAAGTACATTTTCAGCATAAGGCACATGCCTCCTCTTTGCCATAGAAGCACTGTCAATACCTAGGCGACCATCTCTTGGAATAGGTCAAAAAAGATGACAATTTTTTCACCTGCTGTCCATTCATCTCAAATTTAAAAATCCTCAAAGTTTGTTATAAATTTGATTTATGATAGTATTAGCATAAAACTTGTAACATACTGACATTAAAATGAAACTAACAAATCGTAATGCATTGGTGTGTTTTGCCTCATATGGGATACATCACCACTACAAATGTGAACAAAAAAATGACTTTTAAAACATTTTAAATTCTTCTTTGTTTGGCATCTTTCCAAATTTCATACACTCTGCTCCATTCCATTGTTGATACATCGAGCGTTGTTAGAGACACTCTTATCAAAACATCCAATATATCTAATGTTAAGAGTTGTTCGTCATATATCTTTTATTATGTTTTGCCTTGAAAATCCTCTTTCACATGCCACTGTACTTGCTGGAATAGTAAGGATTGTTTGCCATAGCTTTGTCATGTTTGGAAAACTTGTATGTGAGTCTGTGACACAAAAACCCCTCTAAGCTTCCTTCATTGATAATCCCTCACAACTAAGACAAAGAGTATCGACAAATATATGCAACTCTTGTTTACAAGCTTCAACATTAAATAATGTTTCATTTTCTTCTCCCTCACATAAAGTATGTTGCATGTGTTGAAAAAGATTATCAAGCCAATGCTTTGAATTATCTTCTCTAGCACGAGCATCCTTTAGATAATGGCAAGGACTAAACAACTTTACAGAGTTGAAAAACGCAAGATCAGGAAATCTTCCATTCAAACAATCTGTAAGTGCTTGAACATATTCTTTTGCAAGTTGTTTACAACTCTCTAATGAACCATCAATGCAAGGTTTTAGTGATTTTTTTTGTGAATCAACATAATCACCATGTACATGTGAAATTGCCACAAACCGCAATTCATGCCTATGAACAATGCCCTCTTTATCAGTAATATCTAAATAACTATATTTAGAGGCATCCAAGAATTTAGATAAGTAATAGGCACCATCAGCAAATGTATCACTTCTCATAAACCACCTGCTTAAAGTGTTTATAGTAATATCAATAGATGCCCCTAATGATGTAACATCACCATACTCTTCTTGAAATTTTCTATTCAGCTTGTTCAACATAAGCATTATATCTGCAAACATGTGTAAACAAAATTGAACTGAAAATATTCTTGCCTTATCATACCATGACTCTCTTTTCATTTTTCCATAGTCAATATAGGAGGCATCAATACAACAAGCCTTTCAATAACTTTTCCTCTTGAAAGCCATCTAACTCCACGAATTTGAAGAGTCTGAAGGGTTTCAAGTTGCATGACTTCTTGTAAAGAAATGAGTTCCTTATTTCTTTTAGTAGAATTTTGTACCCAAGAATACACCTTATTTGCTAATTTCTCAATAAATAACAATTCAGGAATTTTTTTGGAAGCATCTGATGCAGCTAAAGCTTCACAATGAGCAATGCAATGAACACCTACAAAATTAGGAACATCTTTTTTCATAAAAGAAACAAACCCATTTTCACTACCAACCATGGATGAAGCACCATTTGTGGAAACAACTATTAAGCGTGTATTTGAAAGCCCCCTTTCTTCCTTTAAAACATTGATTGCATCATAAATTGTTTTTTTTTTCCATCACAAACATTTATGAGCTTTAAAAATTGCGAAGTTGGCTGCCCCAACCCTTTCGAGTCTAAAAAAGTTGCATAAACCATAAGATGCTTCTCTAAACTGCGATATGTACTTTCATCCAACATCAAAGAGAAAAAAGGACTATCCAACATTCTAGCAGTTTGTACCTCTTCAAGATACTTAGATATAGCAAAAAAAAATTGATTTGCAGCCATCTGATTTGTGTATGAATTGTAGTCCTTATTCTTTGGCATGTTTGGTAACTGTAATGTCATTTCAAGAGAGCAAAGTGATTCATATTTTGAAAGGGGTAAATCCTCTTGAACCATCCAAAAAACTAATTTCATAGTTGTGATGACTCTTTCCTTGTTAATGTCAACAACATTTGCTATATGTTTTGTAATAGGTTTTGCTTTCTTTTCATTCCCACATGTCCATTTAGCTAGTAAAATCTTACAAATGTTTGAATTGGCATGAGTAACTAATGAATCATGTTGTAAATTAGTGTAACCATTCCCTACTCCCCGTGGTCCAGTTGCATTATGTGTTTCATAATATATGCATTTCATAACTTTTTTTCCTTCAGATATTGTACATTTCAGCCACTTAAACTTTACTTTCCATTCCTCACGAAATTCTCGTTTTACTTCAAGTTTTTTTTCTTCTTCTGTGTATTTTTTTTCTTGTTTGATATTCATCAGCATACTCTTTAGTGTACCCCAAAATATCTAAGTCTTCATTTAAATCAAAATTATGATCTTCATTGGGTGCTACAACTTTGGATGTACTTGACCATGGAAAAAAATGCTTGATAGAAGGCTGATTTTTTTTTCTCTGAGACATTTTCAAATTGTAATCCCTACATATTTTAAAAATAAGAAAGATTTATATATTTTGTTCAAATTCATCTAAATTTATAAAAATTGAATCATAAAAAAAATAATTTAATATAAACTAACAACCATATAGAGAACATGGGGTTGTAGAGGGAGGTTGTAGTGATTGCATTAGAACACAAAAAATAGGAGAAAAAAATCATGGAATATTATTAGATGTGTTTCAAAATGTTTGATAAAAAACTCTACTGTGTTTAATTTTACTGTGGTAAACTATAACAAATTTTTAATATAAGATTTGTAAATCATTATTTTTTAAAAAACAAAAGAAATAAAATGAAAATCATCTTACTCTTCTTACTGTGCAACAAAATCGTTTTCTTTTTCGTTGTAAGTTGTAAGTGTGCAAAAAAATCTTTCCCTTTTTTGACTTTTTGCTTTTTCTCTGCAACTCTGGGGTCTGGATAATGAAGATTAAACTCTATTAATAAAAGAAAAATGAAATATTTTGCACAGGTAAAACAAAAAAATAGTTTGAAGGAGAAGATTGTTGTTTTTATAAAAAAATCTATTAAAGAAACTCAAAAAGTATTTAGAATAAAAGAAACTCAAAAATATTTAGAATTTTTAAAAAAATCTAAAAATTTGAGATTTGTTTTTTCAACAATAAAAGTTTGCATTTAAAAAAGAAGAAGTTTCTATTCTTTTATTAAAGCATAGAAGAAGTTTCTATTAAAAAATTTAAAAATAAATAAATAAATATATATATACCGTCAAATTTTCATATTAACTATTTTTTTTACAGTTTCTAAAATAAATTGCATGTATTAATATACGGTTAAATATTTTTTTTTACTATATTTTACAGTTAAAATCTTGAAATACAAGTATACGACCATCAAATTTAAGCCCTGACAAAAAGGAACGACTTGACTTGCTAGATCAACAATTCACATGACGTTCATACTAATGCAAGACAATTGAATATATCTCTACTATCAATGCATTATATTCTCATTAGTCCACATGTCAATTGTCTATACAAACTTGGCATTACTTTTGACTTAAAAGGCTATATTATGGGAACTATGCATTTAACTTGCATTGTAGTTACATAGGATGCCCTCATATCCTTTTCATGAATCCATACCTCACTTTCGCTTCACTATATTCCCTCCTTTCTTTCTTTTATTTACTCTCCTAAACTATGCACTATTCAAATGTTATTCACTACAACTTGGAGTAAGTGTTTTGGCAAATAGAATGCTTTCTTCCTTTTGAATTGTTTACATTATTCATGAAAAATATAGAATAGGTCATCCTTCCCACGTTACTTGGTGTTATCTCTAATATTTATTTTATTACAAAATTTTATATTTAAATTAAATATATTAGATTACAAAATTGTATATTTTATATAAAATTTATATTATAGTTATATTTATTATTTAATTTATTATATTCTAAATTATAGAAACTATTAAATACAAATATAACATACAATATATATTTTAATAACATATAAGAAATCTAGAGTTGACCCTTTAGTTAGAGAGAGAGATGCTCAACTATTTTTTCTCAACAATCCAAAGATGCATGTCCATGGGGAGCTATGCTCGAGGCAACATAGCATTTGCTTAAGGACCTAATAATTAATTTTTGAGACCTCTTCAACATATCCATAGTATAGTAAGCTGTGATTGCAATTTTCTATGAAGATTGACATTTCTTTCTTCCTTATTGCATTACTTCATTCATCAATCCCAACTTCCTTTTCCCACTAGTTAGATGTATTTCATCATCTAGAAAAAAAAGTCTCTATTGTTTGCATAAATGTTTTTCTTGCATGCTAAAATTACTTAGAGGCTATCAATTAGATTTTTAGTCAATCTCAAAACAATGGAAACAATTAGACAAATACACTAGAAATCAAGCATGACCAACCATATAACACATGTGGTCTCGATCTTCTTAACACTTTTCAAAATGATGCTATTCATAAAAGACTAATGGTTTCACTATACAATTAAAATTTTAGCTATGGTTTGCTTTTTAACAAACATGCGCCTAAGAATCTACCCCAAAACATACAAATCCAAAGGCAACAGACAACTTCCCTCTTAAACTTATATGCTCAATGAGAATTCAAAATGACTACAAGCAAACACAAGGCTAGGTACAGAAGGATAATAGTAAAAAAAAAGTGAATAGAAGAAACACATAACTACCAAGAAGCCACAATGAGAAACCAACAATTGTGCTCAATTTTGGTTGATTGGTTTCATAATTGATATTACTAATTTGTATAGACCATAAAAAACATTTCAAAATGACTTACTAAAGCCTATTAACCTATTTTGCATTAAAAAGAAAGTGTACTCAGCAAATAAATAATTGAGAAAAGTGAGATTATTGGTGAATAGTGTCATTCTTAGTCTTATCTTTCCGAGTGGTTATGAAAACTTTGCTTTGACAAATGCAAAAGTGCAGCTTCAAATTAATTATCCCTTTGTTTTATGTTTCAATCTCTCATATGTCTTCTATCTTGAGAAGATTAAGGACATTGAATGATTGCACATACGCACCTCTAAAAAATTAAGAAGAGGACATGCATGTCGATTACAATAATTCAATATTACATTAAAACTATTACCATTGGTACAAGATTTATCAAAGATATAGCTACCGTACCTAAGTGTCAATCTATGTCAATGTACTTTATGATGCAACATCTATTAATTAGTCCACATATCTCCACATGGATAGATTCATTTGCTTGCAAGCTTTGGATACCATACACTAAGCACTTTGCTTGTCTATTTTTAGGTAAGAAGACGTGAAGCTTGCACTACTTAATGCAATCAAATGGTTTGCACCTTGTGAATGCACAACTAACTAGTGACACTTGGTGCATAAACTCAAAGTGATTGAATTTGACTCAATTATTTCACTCCAACAATCCAAAGATGACATTATCCATAGTGAGAGAAATATAGAAAGAGAGAATTAGAGAGTGAGAAGGAGGGAGAGAGAGAAAAATAGAGATGGAGAGAGAGGGAGAGACATAGAGATACAAAGAAATAGAGATCTAGAGAGGGAGACATATATAAAGCGATAGGTAGAAAGATAGAGAGATAAAGAGGTAGAAAGCAACATGAATTGCTAAATCATTGATTGGCATAGTATATGTACCAATGCAAGATGATTGAACATATCCAACCGTCTATGCATTGCATCCTCATTGGTTCACGTGTCAATTGAATATGCAAACTTGGCATTGCTACTGATTCAAAAGTCATATATATCATGGGAGTTGTGCATTTGACTTGTGTTGCATGAGTTAAATGGGATGCCCTTTTTACCCTTTACGTGATTCAGTCCCTCACTTTCACTCAATTGTTATTTCCTCCTTTCTTGCTTCAACTTACTCTCCCAATTTTGTCTAAAAGTTGATATGCGCTATTCAAATCTTATTCATTATAGTTTGTAGTAAATGTGACATCTATATAAACAATTAAACTCATTTAAAAATGATTCTCACTAAAGCTTATTAATCTACTTTACACCATAAAGAGATTACACTTAGCAAAGAAATAATTGAGAAACGTGAGATTATTGGAGATTCTTGATCTTATCTTTCCAAGTGATTATGCAAACTTTACTTTGACAAATGCAAAAGTGTAGCTCCCCATTAATTATCCCTTTATTTCATGTTTTGATCCCTCAAATGTCTTCTACCTTGAAAAGGATAAGTGCACTAAAGGATAGTGCATATGTGCCTCTAAAATATCAAGACGAAGACACACATGTCAATTACAAATATTCAGTATTCCATGAAAACTATTACCATTGGTCTAGTATTTATCAAAGGTATAAACACAATACCTACTTCGCAGCCTATGATGTCCTTATCAACTCCTAATTGGTCCACATATTTCCACAAAGATAGATTCATATGTTTGCAAGCTTTGAATGCCATACACTTGGGACAATGTCCATAATTAGACAAAGAAATATAGGAGAGAAACAGATGTACAAGGAGAGAATATTTTCTCTATATAAATCTGAAACAACTGAAACCTTGATTGCAGGCACACCATTTGTTTAATGGCCTACCAATTGACCTGGGATATTGCATAAAGTATTAAAAAACAAATTGCTGTTAGCCCTCCACACCTCTTTGGCACACCCATTATACATACGACTGGTCAAGAGCTGTAAAGGCGAATATGGATACGCATTACCCAGATCAAATGTCTCGTTTAAAATACATGATCTGGAGTGAATTGTCGCGGCTTGAGTCGCCCCACTATAAACGATTTGGACTTTTCAGCCCACCTGTAACTTATGGGGGCCTTTCCTTTTCGTCAGGTTATATTTTTCCCAATGCATCGAACATACTCCCCATTGAAGTCACTGAATCGACTAGGAATGTTGAATGTTAAACCGGGAGCCCCACCGGCGGTCAAGATTGGAGCATTGTACAATAAAACAGTATTCCCCAAAAAATGGTGGGTCGAATCAAAATCGGTCGAAAAACGTGATAACCCGCGAGTAGACTCAATTCAGACGATTTTATTGCGATTAGGTAGCAAAAACTCGGTCAAAAATTGATGACCATGATTTATTAAAAAATCGTAATAATTTACTTTTTCTCGGAAATGTGATGAAAAAACAAAAATTACTGCAGAAAAAACCAAAAAAGCCAAAAAAACAAGAGAAAAAAGCTGCAGTTTGCAGAGGGTTCACTCTGGGTGCGAGATTTGGACCCCAGATTCTCCCTCCCGTGTGTACCGGACTGCTAACCTGGATCAGGAACGAACCAGACCCGGATCTGGGTGTTTTTCTTAGTGACATGGTAACTTAGTAATTATTACTTCATAAAAAATAAGAACCGTGTCTTTGAAAAGCCCAGCCATCCCATCCAAGGGGTTGGGGTGTAATGAGTGTGGCCCAGGTTAAAATTCCCCAAGTCGATAAGATGGCCCATAAGTCAAATAAGTCGAGCAGTTATCCATCAACGTTGCAGTGTAATGGTGACGGGTTTCAGTTGATTGTGACCCATGTCATCTTCAGAATGTGGTCCAAGCATAACCCGCACAGTGTTGAAGGAGGTCCATAACCTCATGCAAGATTTACTGATTAAACAATAAAAAGAAGAAAAAGCTCAGACATCTTAGCTGTCATCTAGGTCAAGTGAGGGCCCAACAATATTGTTCAGAACCCTGCAGGAGGACTCTTGGTGTTTTCCTAAGACTTTAAATCATCGAGGAAGGTAAATAGAAGGGCTCGTTGACTGCACCTGGACTTCAGTGAGGTGTTGGCAATTGGTTTGAATCTTCGGATCACTCGTGTTTGCTAACAAAGCATATTAAGCATGAATTGCATATATAATCAGAGCGGCAAAACCATGAAGGAAAATTTTATTTGAAGTGCTATTTTTCTTTGCCTGAATAATGTTTTCCTGGATTGATTGAGACAAAACATTTGCACCAGTTATAAAAAAATGTAAGTTTTGGGTTTAAAATTTAAACTAAATCTTTTACAGTCTACTGAACTATCTATGTCGATCAAATCATGTTTCATCCGTGGCTTCGTTCCCAGAGAAAGTGAAAAGTAACTGATAAAATAAACCCTTCATCTAGTTGACAACAATCATAGAGAAAATTTTCTGGATAATGGGGGATGTGAATGCACAACTAATTCATAATTGGTGAAATGGGCCCTCCCAAGTAAGGATTGGTTTAAATGTCACTTTGATGGAGCATCTAAAGGGAATTCAGGGCCAACAGGGGCAGATTACATTCTTCAGAATTCAGAAGGCAAAATTATTAAAGTGGAGGTTGAGGATTATGGTCATGTGTCGAATAATGTTGCTGAGGCTAGAGCTCTCAAGATAGATAAAACTCTTAATTGAAGGCAGTTCCAAGAGGGAAATGGCACACTTTGAATTTTGGAAGGCAAGATAATAAAAGCATATGCTGAGGATTATGGTCATGTGTTGAATAGTGTTGCTGAAGCAGAGCTCTGCAACTTGGGCTCCAAATTGCTTACCTGCGAACCCAAGATAAAAAGGCATGTAATTGAGGCGGTTATAAGATCATCATTGATGGTTTGATTAAGGGGCAGTATTGTAATTGGTTAACAAATGAAATCTTTTATGATTTACAAGGTCTTGATAAGGTGCTCTAGCGGTGTAAATTGCTCACTCATACAGGAAAGGGAACAATGTTGCAGATGGGCTTCCAAATATTGGACTAGGTTAAGCAATATACATGGGTACCTTATTGTGGTTTTTGATAAAAATATAGCTAAAGAAGTTAAGCAGCAAACAACAAATGTTTGGCTAGGTGAGAATTGTATACTAGACCCAAGTCAACCATTCCGCTGCAACACATTCAAACACTCTTCTACATGGAAAACTCTTAATTGAAGGCTTATGAGATCATCATTGATGGTATGATTAAGGAGCAGTATTGTAAATTGTTAACAAATGAAATCTTGCATGATAACAAGGTCTTGATAAGGTGTAAGGTGCTCTAGCGGTGCAGTTTGCTCATCAATACAGGGAGGGCAACAATTTTACAGATGAACTTCCAATTACTGGAGTATGATTAAACAATATACTTGGGTACCCCCTTATGGTTTTTGATTAAAAAATATAGCTAAAGAAGTCATGGAGCTAGCAAAAAATGTCTGGCTAGGTGAGAATTGTATGCTAAACCCAAGTCAACCATTCCCTTGCAACACCTCCAAACACTCTCCCACATGGCTAAGGGCATAGTAATTTTCGGCATCATTATCAACATATTTGGATATCTTATTACTTGTGAACAATATGATCTTTATGGGGAAGCTTTATTCCTCGTCATATTGGAACTCATTGCCCGTCTTTGCCAAGGTACGACTGGAAAATCTGAAAATTTCCCTTCCTTATCTCTGTGCCAATTGCACAAAGGAAACTTCTGGATTCAACAACTGCAGCCATGCAAATTTAAGAGTGGGGAAAGTTAAATGACAGTCAGTATGTAGGGGACTGCTAAATCTGCTGGGTTTGATCTTTTGAGGGAAGTGTGAGAACTGTTTTCATACTTGGGCAATGCATTTGTAAGTAGTATGTCTGCATCACGAATCAGTGATAATATTCTACATGCTTGTATACCTACTATCTGTATGGATTAGCATTCATGTCTGGTAACAATTAATATAATCTGGAAATTGTGATATGAATATCTTGGTAATCTTGGACAAACAGGGTCTATCTTGAAACAAGTTCTCTTTTGAATATAGCTGAAAATGAATGTCTTGATAATATTTGAGACTCATGTAGCACATGAATCAATCTTCACTGTTTGCATAGGAGAAATGAAGCATAAAACTATTCCGCCCAGATTCTAAATGCATGTGGACATGGCACTTGGCAGGGGAAAGATGGTAATAACCTGCGATGTGTTTGAATTATGGGATCCTGTTTCTGTATATTTTATGATCTGGGTGACTAAGCCACTGTTGATTCAGTTTTGGATAGTAAATTCTATCATCTTTTTTTCCTAATACAATCAGTCGATCTCTAAGGTGTGGCATAGGTCCCCATTACTTTCCCAACAATTTTTGAAATGCAACTAATTCTCAAATTTAAAATGCAGTAATTAAAATGATTTCATGATTTACTTTAAAAAAAACTTTTTTATGCTAAGAAAATAATATAGTATTTAAAATTTACAACTAAATGGAATATAATAAATTAATTAACCATTCTGCTCAGTATATTCAAGCATGCCGTAAATAAATTATTAATTTAATAAACTTAAAAGACTTAAACACTTTATTGCTCAAATAATTTATTAAACTTTAATACTTATATGTGGAAATGTGCAAAAGAAATTCCAACTGTTGCTGGAATGGTCCTTGGTTCAGCCTCTTCCATCTGTGAGTAGTCTAGGAGGAAAGCAGACTTTGCTGCTCTACACGAGTGCTGGTTCCACCGAAACAATGCTCAACACTCGTGCCACAAAACCATGCCCTGGCCAGGACCGTCCTGAGTGCACGCACTTGTACCCTAGGTTGGACACCCACTGTAGGAGTGCCCCTTCTTCGTCCTACTCACAGCCTGCTAACCTTGAAACCCTATTCCCGCAATGTGCTCCATTTTATTTTCCTCTTTTTATTTCTTGTCCTTTTCCAAGTTTCACATGAATGATTTATATATCTTTTAAGGGGTGGTTTCCAAATTCATCACACCCTTTCACAAAGGTTTCTTTTTTAACAATTATTTAAATAAATAATTAGGCTTCCCCTTTTAAAGAATGTTTATTCATATTCTTTAATCTCTCTTTTTACCAAAGGATTATAATATCTTTTATTTTTCTTTAATTCTAAAGGGTTATTTAATAGATTTATTTTCTCTTGGGGAAAAAGTCACATAACAATTTTTATCGATATAAAAGAGCACGATAAATAAATTATTATGAATCTACATAGAACATGGGTTACTGATTTCCCAGATTGAGTATGAGCAAATGGGTAGCGTTTTTAATTTGCTATTGTGAATGACTAAAAGCCTATAGTTGTATTTTAATTTTATTCGTAACTATTTTTCGTTGAGTTTTCTATTCCATTTCTCTCGGAATGGAACACATTCATCAAGAGGGAAAAAATTCTAGTCTCTTGGCTATGTTATTCAAGAAAATGGGTGAGGCAGACAAGTTTTGTTTCCATATGAACAATATGTACGGAATTTGTCTAATGGTAAAGTTCGTTCCTGCCTAATCATAAAAGGTCAAATTCCACAGGGTAAAGAATTTGATTACAATATAAGTTAAAAGTCAAAACCTATCCCTTGCTTTCACAAGGAGCATTCGTGTATATTAATGATATCAAGTTTCCACAATCTATATTGTAATTTTGTATTACTTCTGGATTCGATTGTGTAGAAAGTTTTTAGCATCAACATTTCGGATCACACTCTGTGATCCATCATCAGAATGAAAGAGAGCAAGAACTCGTGTATGTTAAGTTAATGTGCTAGCTATCGTGAAACCTAAAAACTCAATTTCACCTTGACCTTGATATCAATAATAATAGGCTAGTAATGATTTTGTTCTTATGGGAGGAGAAATACTAAGCTAAAACTTTGCTCTTATTGACTATATCTCAAAGTTCACCTTATTTGATATAGCATATGCGGTCATTAGTATTGTGCAACAAATGTTGTCTACAGAAGGTTCAGTGCTTGATATTCTACAGCAGCAATTAATCTCTTCAGGAGAACCGTAGATGCATTAAAATAACTTGTAAGGGCGATTGGCACTGCATCAAATTATTATAACAATCACAATGTTGAGAGCAAATGTGTATGCTGTATAAGTGGGTAAGAACAGTATATAACTTCATTTCTCAATCAATATCTCATACACGTGCGCATTCAAGTCTTGCTGAAATGCAGAGACCATTAAAACCATGAGCTTGACACAACTGCCCGTATACTAATTTTCACCATCAAAAGGTGTGTACGATAAAATTGAAGCATACAAAACAACCCCTTGCTGTTCAATGCGTACTCAACGTAGCCAATCCAGACACAATAATTTGAGTAGATTAAACTTACCTTCATGATAATGAACTCTCAGTGGCCACGTGAAATGCCTTGATTTCTGCCAAAAATCATAACAGTGAAGTGAAACCCAGAATTTGCTGAAACCATTAATATAGAGGAGACCCACAATGTGTACCCATAAAGCATACGAGTAATTTTTGGTGGCAATAACATGAAAAGTGTACGATCTGCTTTATGAAAAGATTCTCAATGTTTTGAATATAGGGAAGAGGGTTCAATAGTGGGGCAGGGTGTGATCGATCAGGTGGGTCAAGGTCATGTATATTTTTCACTTGATAAAGTAATTAAAATATTCTTCAAACTGATTCTTTATTGTATCAACAAAGTTAATTTGGGATTCAATCAATGATCATAGTGTTTTTTATACTATTTAGTAATTATTTAAACAAAATGCATGTCAAAGATAGGACACATACAAATCCACCTACCAATATTCCAAACTGACATACACATTACCCACTTAAAAGATTTCAACTTTTTTTTTTTCCTAATATTTAGTCCATGGATGGAAAATATACAATTTAATTATCCCTTATACACATGACACTTTAAAACATAGACATATTAATTGTCCTAGCTACACATGAAGTGACGACCCATAATAAAATAGTGTTTTGCTAATATAAAGTCATTTATAAACGACGTGGCTTCCCAAGTGTCCCATTGAACAAGCAAATACACCCCATATCTCCTCATCAACTTAATTTTATCAAGAGATAATTGTCCAACTATTGGTCACTTCCTCCATGAATACTTGCAACCGACAAACTCAAAGTTGTAGGCTCACCAATCAAGTTGCCAAGACAAGAGGATAGAGGTTTAAGACTTCAAACCAAACAAGCATTCATTCAAATCAAATAAAATTCAAAATTTTAAGCATCATTCGTTCATCTCAAATGAATCGATCCACATAAATTCAATTCAACCAATCAAATGAAAGTGCATAAATCAACATGTCCTCTCATCTTACAAGTACATCCATTTTCCTAGTCCAATTTTCTTACAACTCTTCAAAAAAAAATTTACACAATTCAAATTGCACATAAATTGCACATTGCTATCTATTTGATCAAGTGTAAGTTCACACTACACTTTAAACCATTATTTGCTTTATATACTGCGAAATATTATTTTCTTTATAATATTTGTAAATTTATGACTTCAAACCAAACAATAATTCAAGCAAATCAATTTCAAGTTTTATGTTTGTAGTAAGCAAAGAAGTTTTATGATGAGCATTTCAAATATTTGTGATGTAGGGTTTGGAATTTAAATACATCACAAAACATGTTAGAGAAAATATTATACAAGACAAATTGAAACTACTATGGTTAATATAGTAATAAGATGCTACTATCCATAAGTTCAAAGGAGAAAACTAGATCACAAAACATGATAAAGAAAATATTAGCTATAGTAGTTACAATTTGTCATGAATAATATTCTCTATTATGTTTTGTGATGTAGTATTTACAATTTAAATAAATTTTGCTACTATCTATAGGTTCAAAGGAGAAAAATACATATCATCTTCTATGGCCAAACCTATTTGAACTCTAAACATGATAATTGTTCATATAGTAGTTGCAATTTGTCTTGTACACTATTTTGTCTATCATGTTTTGTGATGTAGGGTTTGCAATTTAAATAAATTTTGCTATTGTCAATAGGTACAAAGGAGAAAGGCACATATCATCTTCTATGGTCAAATCTATTTAAACTCTAAACCCTACATCACAAAACATGATATATTAAATATTATACAAAAAATAGTGACTAGTATAAATTCAAATTACTTTCTCACAAATAGAAATTGTTAAAATCAAAGTACAACTTAATTTTTTGTTCAACCATCACTGTGATCTACCAAAGTATAGTTACAAACTAGTATTTCAATGGTATAATAAAATTTTTATTGGTTATGAAAGATACTGTAATTTTTTTTTCATTTTTGCTTATGTTCAAACCAATTAGATTGAACATTAGTCTTTGTTGTTCACCAAAGAAAAATTGGGTCTTTGTCTCATGTGGTGCTCCAGGTGGACCTCATAAGATAGGGTGCTCCAATATGGACCCAAAGTACTTTGTATTTTGTTTTTCAAAAGGCTTTTCTTCACTTTAGTACTCTAGCTGTAAATGAAATGTGACATTGTCATACATTGCTTAATCTCTATTTTTTGGTTTATGTATATTTGTTAATCCACTTCAGCCCTTTGTATGGCTATAAATGGAAGGTGAGATCACTATACATCACTTCCTCTCTATTGTTTTTTCTTCTATATTTTTGTTAATTGACATGGTTGATTTTCATTCTTTGTGATTATTATAATCTCCAAAGGCACTGAGCTTGTTGGTCTAAATTTAATATTGTTTATTTGGCTTTTATCCCGAAATAAATTCTTGACATGGGAGAATATCAAGAAAAGAGGATTCCAAGGGCCTTCTATTTGTATTCTTTGTAACACAAGTGAGGAGACATGGGAGAATATCAAGAAAAGAGGATTCCAAGGGCCTTCTATTTGTATTCTTTGGAATATAATAAAAAGTATGATTAAAGAAAATATTGAAGCAATTTTTTATTTATTGAGTCACCTCTTCCTCTGTTGGATAGTTGGGTTGCTTAATAGTTGGATCTTGGCTCTCTTGGATATTGCCTGAGACCATGTCCTAGAGGGATTTTTCAAGGAAAGTGAACAGATCTAAAAGATGGTTTTCTCCTCCTCATGGATTTTTGAAGATCTATACCGATGGTTTGGCCCATGGAAACCTTGGTCTTGCTAGGATTGGGGGAATTGGTTGAGAATACAATGATAAGTGAGTTTCTTCTTTTCTACCTCTGTGGGGGTGACTTCCAATAGATGGAGGCTTGGGAAATCCTGAAGGTCGTGGAAAAGGCTAGTGAGTTAGGTTGGACAAAGATTGTTTGTGAGACAAATTCTATGATCTTGGTCTCTCTGTTGAACAACAAGAATTTGGAGAAGGCTTCATGGTGTTTGGCTCAAGTGGTTAGGAAAATTCTCCTTGTCTCGTCTAATTTCAAAATTATTACTTTTGTTCATATTCTTAGAGAATGGAATAAAGTAGTTGATTGTTTTGCCAAGTGGGCTTTAGAGGGGAACTCCAAATAGAATATTATTGATTGGAATGGGTTGGATCAACACAAGATTCAACATTTAATTCATCTTATTCTAAATGACCTATCAAATTAGCAGTTGGTGAATGGACAAGAAGAAACATAGTGTTGTTGGTTACCTGATTTTTTTGTATTGTAGGTCTTCTTTGTGGATTTATAGTATCTAGACTATTTTGATGGCTTTTTTCATATGGAAATCTACTCAAAATGTATGTAATTAGATTTCTTATTCAATAAATTTGAGCTCTCTTTCTTAAAAAAGAGAAATTATTATGAAAAAGTATAGGTCTATAATTTTTGTTAATAAATAAAATATTCAATAAAAATTTACCAAAAGAAATAGAGTCTTAATGATCTCATTCCAATGAATCATGGAAATTTTTTATTTTTTAGTGAAATTTATGTTATTTGGTAAAATGTTTCCCAATAGAGGTGATTTCTTGTCGATCATAACACACTATGTGGGAAGGAAGTTGGTGGCAAAGCTAATGGTGGAATACCTAAAGGACACCTTCAAGGAAAAGGCCATTAAAGTTATCTCCTAAGACAAAGAGCCTGAACACAACACCATTAATGACGTAGTCAATGTAGGCCAAGCTAAGTGGAACAAAAAGCTTGAGGTGGTTGTTTTCAAGTTCAAGGAAGGTTTTTACAAAAATAATCTATAATTGTTTCTGGATCATGTATTCAAGAACAAGTCTATTTTAACTGATGCTCAAGTAAGAAAACTCACTAAGTTGGGGGCTGGGTTGATCACTTTGTATGAAAATAACCCATGAGGGATGGAAGATAAGTAATGATATGGTTTTAATGAAATAAAGAGTGCTACCCTCTTTGGTAGCAATTTTCTAAAAAAAAAGTTGTCTAATACAAAATAACATAAAAAACAAATTTAGTTGGAAAAATAAAAATGATAGAAATCATTCTTTAAAATTCAATAAAAATTACAACTTGGATCCACATAAAAAATGCAACAACTCATTAGTTTATATCATCTTTAAACTTTTAACCATTTTTTTTGGTATGATTGATATTAGTTAAAAAATTTGGTTGAGTGTCCCACTTGGGATTGAAAAAGTGGGACATATCATTTTGGGATTACATGATTCCCTTGTATAATTGGTTGACACTTTATTCCTTTGAGCCTTATTGCTATTTCTTTTTACTTGTGTATTTATTTTTGTATGTGTGGTGTGCTATGTTTTCCCTATGGGTTTGGGACGATGCAAAGAATGGAGTGCTTAACAATCACTCTTCATGTTGATAAAAACTTAACTTTGATTGATATATGTTATTTATTCACTTGAATTTTTTATTTAGTCACATTTTTAGGTTTCAAGATGGAGGGATCATTGTTAGAAGAATGTATTGAAGAGGTTTCTATATTCATATTTTGTAATGAATATCTAGAATATTTTACTTTCATGTTGACTAATTACTTTACTTTAGCATGCATCTTCATAGTAGTTCACATGCAATTCAAAGTAGGAAAAAATGTAAAAATAAAAATTTCATGCCTTGCACTTTTTCTATTCGTCATGGACTCACTTTGATTGGGTCATCCTTTATACAATAACTAGCATAAAAGTGGCATGTTTCTACAACAAGAGTTGGCATTTTCCTTGAACCTAGCTTGATTCTAACTCCACATATTTCTTGGAATTGGTTTTGGTCCTTAGTTTACTCATTCGCCTACCTAGGTTGATTACATGGAGAAAAATTAAACCTAGTTCAATTCTTTGGCATAAACTTGATGTTGGGAATAGGATGCCATTTAATTGCAATCCTAAACATATTTCATGTATCTCCTAAGTCCTTGGAAAGTGTTCCCCAACACTAGGATTAGAAAGAGATTTAATTTGAATGAAATGAGCATGTAAATTGACATTTGTGATTATTCCTAAATAATAGGAACATGTGGGGACATCCAAGAAGAGATCCTACAAGATAGGAGCACATGAGGCGCCCCACATGGAAGGTGGAACCCGCCTTGCTTCAATTAACTATTTGGAGGATTGATAACACTTCAGTAATGCATGTTTTAGATCCTACAAATTAGGGATTGATATCTACATGAGTGGAGTGGCATTGTCAGTTCAGTTCAGTTCAGTTCAGTTATGGTTCAGTTATGTTCAGTTGCATGTAGTTATTTTGAGTTGAATGCTAGTTGAATTTAGTTGACTTGAGTTGCATGACTAATGACTTTAGTTGCATGAAAAATGATAGGTGGATACTTTCAGTTAAGTGGGGATGATTGATCATGCATAATGCTTGCATGAATTGGTGGAGAGACATGTTTTAGTTAACTAAGATTAACTTGGGATGACCTTAGGTGCCCAAGTTGGCATCTTTCAGTTAACACCTTTTGCATGAGAAGATATTTACAAGGCTCAGTCAAGCAGGCCCATTCCTGGGCACCAACTTGAGGTGATGTTTGCA
This sequence comes from Sequoia sempervirens, assembly GCA_007258455.2. Lineage (NCBI taxonomy): Eukaryota > Viridiplantae > Streptophyta > Pinopsida > Cupressales > Cupressaceae > Sequoia > Sequoia sempervirens. Next base: position 30,426 of record VDFB02058207.1, read on the forward strand.
AGATATTTTCTTGACCAAAGTTTAGTTTAAATGTTCAGTTTGGGGCGCCTAAATTGAGGAAGACTTTGGTTTGACTTCAAATTACATTATGGAACTCTACTTGCCCAATCTAGGCGTAGATTTTTGTGAGGAGATTCATGCTCTTGTTTTGTACAACTCCTATGAGTTTACATGCTCCTTTATTGTCTATTAATTGCAACAAGTGTATGAGAGTTCCACGAGAGTTTATTGCAGGTTGTGAAGAAGGATTGTTGAAGGCAATGAAGAACATCAATCAAGGATTGATACAGTATTATTGTAATCTTGTTCTAAGGTTAAATAATACCAACACTATTGATTCTGGTAGAGTTTTTTTGTTGAAAGGGTTTCTCCACGTATATGTTGTGTCACTTCTATCTTGTCTCATTCTTCTACAATCTTCTATCTCTTTCTACAATAGGTAAAATTGATCTAAACATATTAATCATACCCAAAGAATTGTGACAAAGAACACTTAATTAGATCTACAGTCTCATAGTTTTACAAGTTTTAAGCTACAATAATACCTTCAATTTTCAACATTTGGTATTAGAGCTAATGATTGGTTAGGGTTTGGGATGCCTTTCTCTTAAAACTGTAAAGGTTTTTTGGTTGTAGTGGGAGCTTTTACTATTGTGTTATTGCAGATTTGTAAAAGAAGTGTGTTACAATGAGTTCTACTTCTCGTCTAGCTATTGAAAGATTCAATGGATCTAGTTATGAGATGTGGAAACTAAAAATGGAGGATCTCCTTGAAGAGAAAGATCAATGGTTAGCTATTTGTAATGAGACAAAACCATCTACAATGATGTAAGATGAGGTTTGGGCTAAGCTTGATAAGAAGGCAAGAGGGACCATAAGGTTATGTCTTGTTGATGTTGTTCTCTTGAATGTTTTAGATGAAGCTATCACATATAAGTTGTGGAAGAGGATAGGTGATATATATCAAACCAAAAGTCTTACTAATAAGTTGTATCTGAAAAGATAGATGTATTCTTTAAAGATGAAAGATGGTGATTATGTTGCACAACATTTAAATGATTTCAATTTGATTCTAAGTCAGTTAGCATCTATAGATGTAAAGCCAGAAGATGAAGATAAATGCATTTTGTTACTTTGTTCTTTACTAGAGTCTTGGGAAAATCTAATTGTTGCTATCAGTGGTAGTGGTGCAGATCCTAAGATGGACAATAAAATTCCTACTCTCCTATCAGAGGAGATGAGGAGGAAGTCTAAAACAGGATCCCAAGATGCCTTGTTTGTAAGAGGTAGGCCTAAGGAAAAGGGACCTAAGGGAGACAAGAAAGGAAAGGGTAAGTCCAAAGGACGGTCTAAAACCCATGGTAAGAGTAAGGTAAAGTGTTGGAACTGTGGGAAACCGTGACATGTAAAGAAGGATTGTAAGAACAAGAAAAAGAGTTTTGATGATTCTATAGAGAAATCCTTGGATGACGGTAATGATGCATTGATCATTACATCTAATACTATTAGTGATGACTCTTGGCTCATTGATTCAGGTTACTCCTATCATATGACTACTAACAAGGATTGAATCACTAAGTATATTGCATATGATGGAGGGAATGTCTTCTTTGGAGATAATAGCACAACAAAGATTATGGGAAAAGGAGAGGTAAAGTTGTGTTTCAGTGATGGTAGGGTTAAGACCCTTAATGATGTTTTACATATCCCAAGACTTGCTAGAAATCTACTTTCTATATCTAAGTTCAATGATTCTAGAATGCATGTGACATTTGAAAAAGGTGGTTGCAAATTGGTGAAAGGGAATATGGTGGTTGCTAAAGGAGTTCAGATTAGGACTTTGTTTAAGCTTAATACCTCCAATTTGAATAAATCAACCAATGTAACTGAAGCTAAAAATACATGTATGTTGTGGCACCAGAGATTGGGCTAGATTGGTGAAAAAGGTCTTAGGACCATTCTTAATAGGAAATTGGTTGACGGTATTCCTGATTATAATATTGGAAAAAATGATTTTTGTGAGCATTGTGTGTTTGGAAAGTAATCTAGATCTTCATTTCCTAACAAAACAAATAAAGTTAAAAGATTATTAGAGATTATTCATTCATATGTTATGGGTCTTGTGGATATTGACTCTATTGGAAAATCTAGATATTATGTCACATTTATTGATGATGTCTCAATATACACTTGGACCTATTTTATGTATAACAAATCTGATGTGTTCAATAAGTTTAAAGAATTTAAGGCTTTGGTTGAGAAACAATCAGATCATAAGATAAAAGTGTTGAGATCAGATAATGGTGGTGAATATTGTTCTAAGGAATTTGATGATTATTGTAAGCATGTAGGAATTGTGAGACAAAAAACTACTACATATAGACCTCAAAAAAATGGAGTAGCAGAAAGGATGAACCAAACCTTAATGGAAAGAGCTAGGAGTATGTTAAGTAGTGCTAAGCTAGATCAGTGCCTTTGGGTTGAGGCTGTAAGTATTTCTTGTTATTTAATCAATAGATCTCCAAGTTCATCTATTGAAGATAAAACCCCTTATGAAATGTGGTTAGGTAGGAAACCTAGTGTTGCACATTTAAGGATCTTTAGTTGTGAGGCTTTTGTTCATGTGTCTAAAGAAAAGCGGTCTAAGTTGGATCCAAAAGCACATAAATGCATATTCATAGGTTATGGTGAAAATGTAAAAGGTTACAAGCTTTGGAATCCTCTAACCCGAAAAATTACTTTATCTAGAGATGTGATTTTTAGGGAATTTAGATCTTATACAGGAGAAGAACAACCAAAGGAGAAGGATACTTCTCGAACAATGCATTTTGAAATAAATACTGAGAAGCATGAAGATGCACATGTTGAAGAACAATTGGATGGATTGGATGAGGATAGTTTGAACAGAGTTCTAAGATAGATGCTCATGATGAGCATATTGAGGAACAAGAAGAACCTTCTTTGAGAAGATCCACAAGACAATCAAATCCCATTGATAGGTATAACCCACCTGATTTCCATTGTATATTTGCTTTGATGAGTACTAATGATGAACCTAGATCTTACAGGGAAGCTTTGTCTTCAGATGAGAACAAGCTTTGGTCACAAGCTATGCATGAGGAAATGGTTTCCTTGGATGCTTGTGACACATGGGATCTTGAGAGTTTTCCCAAAGGAAGAAAGGCCATTGATTGTAAATGGATCTTTAAAAAGAAAATTGGAGCATATATGGTAATCTCAAAAGGTACAAGGCTAGATTAGTAGCCAAGGGCTACTCCCAAAGAGAGGGAGTTGACTTTAATGAAATATTCTCTCCTGTTGCTAAATTAACTTCTATTAGATTCTTTTTATCTATTGTTGCTGCTTATGATTTTCAAGATAGAGCAAATGGATGTGAAAAACTGCTTTCTTACATGGGGATCTTGATGAGGAGATTTATATGAGGCAACCTGATGGTTTTGTTGTAAAAGGAAAAGAACAATTGGTTTGTAGGTTAAAGAGATCTTTATATGGATTGAAACTGTCACCTACAATGTGGTATCGGAAGTTTGATGCTTTTGTATTAAAAATTGGTTATGTTAGGAGTGAGGAAGATAATTGTGTTTACATAAAAGTTATTGATGATCAACTTTTAATTATTATCTTGTATGTTGATGACATGTTGTTTATTGGTAACATAAGGTAATGATCAAAGAATTGAAAGCACAACTCTCTTGCACATTTGAGATGAAATATCTAGGGGTTGCAAAATATATCCTTGGTATGGAGATCAACAGAGATAGAGGTAACATAAAGCTTTGTTTAAGTCAAAGCAACTATATTGATACTCTTTTGAAACCATTTAACATGCATTATAGTAAACCAATTAATATTCCTTTACCAATTGGCATGAAATTAAGTTTAGACGTGGGTCCTAAATCTGATTTTGATCATGAGAAAATGTATGAAATTCCATATGCTAGTGTAGTGGGTAGTTTGATGTATGCAATGGTCTATACAAGACCAAATATAGCCCAAGTAGTGGGAGTTCTAAGTAGGTTTATGTCTAACCCCGGTTAAGAACATTGGACTTATGTTAAGAGGGTGTTTAGATATTTATGAGGTACTTTTGATTACTGTTTGGTTTATCATGGTGCTAATGATATTGATATTATGCACAAATCATTGGACATACAAGGTTTTGTTGATTCAAATTGGGCAAAGACTTAGATAGTCGGAGGTCGACAAGTGGCTATGTGTTTACTCTGTTTGGAGTTGTGGTTAGTTTGATGAGTAAGAGGCATCCCACAATTGCTTTGTCCACCACATAAGCAGAGTACATGGCTGCTACACATGCCTCTAAAGAGGCAGTTTGGTTATAAAGACTTGGGAAATGTATTGGTTTTAATTGCAAGCAAATTAGACTTGAATATAATAGTCAAAGTGCTATTTGTTTAGCCAAAAATCCTATGTATCATGCTTGTACTAAGCATGTTGATGTCTATTATCACTTTGTGCGAGAAATGGTTGAGAGTGGGAAGGTATTGATTGAGAAAGTTGACACTTTGATCAATGTTGCATATTATCTTAGGAAACCCGTTCCTACAGATAAGTTCTCTTGGTGCAAGAAGGCCATTGGCCTTGAGTCCTGTACTTGATTTATAATAATGATTCCTTGTTTAGAATAATTGCAATGTATAATGTCAAGTGGGAGAATGTTGGGAATAGGATGCCATTTAATTGCAATCCTAAACATATTTCATGTATCTCCTAAGTCCTTGGAAAGTGTTCCCCAACACTAGGATTAGAAAGAGATTAAATTCGAATGAAATGAACATGTAAATTGACATTTGTGATTATTCCTAAATAATAATAACATGTGGGGACGTCTAAGAAGAGCTCCTACAAGATAGGAGCACATGGGGCACCCACATGGAAGGTGGAACCCACCTTGCTTCAGTTAACTGTTTGGAGGATTGATAACACTTCAGTAATGCATGTTTTAGATCCTAAAAATTAGGGATTGATATTTACATGAGTGGAGTGGCACTCTCAATTCAGTATCAGTTCAATTCAGTTCAGTTCAATTATGGTTCAATTATCTTCAGTTGTATGTAGTTATTTTGAGTTGAATGCTAGTTGACTTTAGTTGACTTGAGTTGCATGACTAATGACTTTAGTTGCATGATAGTAACAGGTGGATACTTTTAGTTAAGTGGGAATGATCAATCATGGATAATGTTTGCATGAATTGGTGGAGAGATATGTTTCAGTTAACTAAGATTGACTTGAGACCACCTTGGGTGCCCAAATTGGCATCTTTCAGTTAACACCTTTTGCATGAGAAGATATTTACAAGGCTTAGTCAAGTGGGTCCATTCTTGGGTGCCAACTTTGAGGTGATGTTTGCAAGATATTTTCTTGACCAAAGTTCAGTTAAGTGTTTAGTTTGGGGCACCTAAATTGAGGAAGACTTTGGTTTGACTTCAAATTATATTGTGGAACTCTACTTGCCCAATCTAGGCGTCAATTTTTGTGAGGAGATTTATGCTCTTGTTTTGTACAACTCCTATGAGTTTACATGCTCATTTATTGTCTATTAATTGCAGCAAGTGTATAAGAGTTCCATGATAGTTTATTGCAGGTTGTGAAGAAGGATTGTTGAAGGCAAGGAAGCATATCAATCAAGAATTGATACAATATTATTGTAATCTTGTTCTAAGGTTAAATAATACAAGCACTAATGATTTTGATGGAGTTTTTTTCCCATAAGGGTTTCTCCACATATATGTTGTGTCACTTTTATCTTCTTGTCTCATTCTTCTACAATCTTTTGTCTCTCTCTACACTTGGTAAAATTGATCTAAACAGATTAATCATACACAAAAATTTGTGACAAACAACACTTAATTAGATCTACAGTCTCATAGTTTTACAAGTTTTAAGCTACAATATTACCTTCATTTTTCAACACTAACTTTTTAAAATTTTAAGTTCAAATGGGGCCTATGTCACCCTCTACAACTAGTCATTGTGTGCCAAATTGAAGCTCATAAAACTTCAAATTACTATATTCCAAGGTGTTATATAAATGGACAAACCTTGATTCATCTATGATCTATGATGAAGAACTCTTACTATTAATTTATATTATCACTGAAAGATCACATCCAAACATCCATTGCCACATACAAATTTGCATACTTAGTGAGTGATAGGTATTTTGCATGGTTTCTTGTCATTTTTTTATATTTATTCATAAATTATTGAATAAATATGCCCACGGATTTTATTGAGGAGAAAATTCACGACCCTTAATTAGTAAGCTCCTCAAAGGCTTTTTTCAACACTACTAATGTATTTTCAAATAACAAAAGGTGAGGCAAACCAATTTTTAGATCGCTAAACTTATCTAGAAGATTTTACATGTAGAAGGTCAATTGTATGTATTGTGATATTATATGCTACACAACTGACTTAGATTGATTAGATTGATTTCACATCAAGATTTTTCCTAGATTAAAACAAAGTTCAATTCGTTATCCATTAGAACAGTACAAAGATAATATGATATCAAATTATTATTTTGGATCATAAAGTGACAATTTGTAGTCCAACACAAAAAACTCCATCTAAAAGATAAACAACTTTAACCCACTTTACCATTTAATTTTTATACTTATCTATTATAATTTATCATTTCAACATCATTATATCTTACATCAATTTATGTAAGGAATTTTTTTTCCCTTCTCAAACTTAAACATGCCATATTTATAATAGTAGAAAATAAAAAAATGAAAATAGAAATATATTTGATATGTGTCAAATAAAAGATAAAAGATTAGTTTTGGGAAGTTTTATAAAATTACATCATAAAAATAAATTAAAATGCCTTTTTTTTTTTTGGGAAAAGGTAAAGTAAAAGATAAAGATATATTTAGGAAACAATTATAAATAAAAGTATCTATTTTCCTCTCTAGTGGGAGCTCTAGGGTTAAGCTTTCATGAGTTCTAGGAAATAAAGTGAAATGTAATACTGTTTTAGAAAGGATTGTAAAATTAAAATTTAATGGAGTGTTAAGAGGTAATTTTTTGGAGGTCAAGTATAGGTTGTTCGATGAGATCATTAAGGAAATCTTATCATTCCCACTTCCAAGAAGTTGACAAAGGTTATTAATAAAATGATCATGCAATCATTTGAAGTCTTCAACTAGTCTCAATTCATATTTGTATAGTGTATGGTTAGAAAGTTGAATTTTTCTATGATGGTTATTCTTAAATATCACTTAATTTAATGGTCAAAGATAAATTTTGGCCAACAAAAATAGGACAACTATTTACCTTTTTTGTAGAGATGAGATGTATAATTGTTATCAAGACTAATAGTGAAAGAGCCTAAATTTTAAGTAGAGGTTGCAAGACATATGTTTTATTTTCCTTTGATTTTATTCTACATTTAGAAGTTTGAAAGTGAAGCAAGTTTGGTGAGTTATGGAACTTATGTTCTTATACTCTAGGAAGTATGAAATGACCTTTTGAGGATCCATTTATGGTGTCCACCTTAAGAGGATCTTAATTGTATAATCTAATTTGATTAAATCAATGATAACAAATATTTTAGGGATTGATTATTTGAGATTTATTTGAGGAGTTGAACCTCCTTTTTCCTGTTGAACCTTTTTAGGTTAGAGAAGAAAAAGGAGGTACGATTGCAAGTGACAAACTATTTGACAAGGTGTGAATATAAGGGAGGCTCCAAGGAGGATATCTAGAGCTTGATTGAGATACACGGATGGAAGAGTTTCCCATCTCTGGTGCTAAATTAAGGGGAGTGGTGGTGTTGGGTGTATTTAGGATCCAAAAATAAGGTTTTGTGCTCTATCATGATTGGTGAAAGCTATTATAGCATTGAGGGTCATTGTAAATGGTGGAGAAGGCAAAAAAATATGACTTAGATGGAAGATCTAGAATTTCCCTTCTATTTGACAGATCCTCTAGAAGAGCATGAGATGATAAAGAAAGCATGGAACACGATAGTGACTCTACCATGGGTGGATGGTTCTATGGCTTTGGCAAGGGAATAGGACACTCAAAAGATAAACTAGAAATCATGGATGACTAATCTTTTCAACTATTGTGACTTCTTATTATTTATTTTATTTTTAAAAGATTTGACTTTTAGTCAATGGTATAATCAAAAAATATATAATCGACCTCGCCAATTTTACTCAATCAATTCAACTATCTCTTTTCTTTTAAGTTACTATATTATGGGAAATGGACCCTATTTCCTTGCTTATAGTAAAAAGTATTGTCTTTTTCATTACACTTATAAAAAATAGTTTTAAAAATTATAAAAATGATCTTAATTAATTTATATTGTATGTGTGAATTGAAAATTTGAATGCATATTGATTATTATAGATATAATATGATGTAAGGAGATTTTTAGTCGTAAAGTAATTTTAAGATGTATATTTTCAAACATTTTTAATTTGAGAGAAAAATACATTTTTCTAGAAGTTTAGAAGAAGACATATTTTTTGAAACTTTTTAATCACAAAAGAAGAAATGATAGATGGAACAAACAAGTATGTTCATCTGTAACAATTTAAAGTGAATGTCATCTTGACATTAAAAGGGCTAGTCACAAAAAAAGACTTCGCATCGACAAAAGTACAATGTACAAGAGCTTTTAATATACAAACAAACTACTTTTGTCAACAAATCATCATTTCAAAGCAACACTATTTGGAAAATAGTTTCTCATGTTGAAATTTATATGAAGTAATTATGGACCCCAACCTCCACTTGATTTTCAAACAACGCAACCATTGTATTTCTAAATAAAACAAGGGGCTATTAACAACTTGTTTTCAATGTGTACTAACAAATCCTCACATATTTTTGTATTCACGTGTAATGTCATCTTGACATTAAAAGGATTATAAAAAAAACAATATAAATCATGTTATTTACCTAATCACCCATATTATTGTACTCCAATGATCAAATTTTTTAATATATAAACAAACTACTTTATCAGACAATTTATTTTTGTCCAAACAATATATTTATTAATACTTTTATTTCTCACACATTTCCTAATTATTATTATTATTTTATTATAATTCCTACTTTGAAAAAACAAACATTTCAAAAATATTTTGTTATGGATATTAGCTAGAATCTAGTGGGTAAGATTCAACCTTATCCACACGATTTAAATGGAATATCACATAGAATCTAGCTAGACAAGATTCACGCCTAACACATGACCAAAGCAATGGAATACAAAATATGTTTTTTTTTCTTTCTTAAATTGATTTTAACCCAAATATTGATGTGCACAAGCGGCCAAGAATGGTCACGAGGATTAATTTACTTTAAATGTACATGGTTAAGAAATCAAAATGGAAGTATGTGGGTCTAGAATTAAGTGATATTTATGCTTAGAAAAATAATATGAGGCAATGATAACTTCTAATATGAAGAAAAAGTTAAGTAATTGTGGAAAACATGAATGTGTGCAATATTACTATTTTAAATAGAGTCCCTTATATAACTTAACTATCAAGGTGCCATCATACCAACGTTAGTGCATCCGATCTTATCAAAATTCTGTAGTTAAGTGCGTTTGGGTTGTAGTCGTATTGGGATGGGTGACCTTCTGGGAAGTCCCGATGTTTTTTCTACATTTGAAAAAAACTATAAAAAACTAAGCAGAAGTCATATTTGGATGGGTGACCTCCTAGGAAGTCCCGGTATTTTTTCTACATTTGAAAAAAACTATAAAAAACTAACTTAACTACCATTGACCACTTAGTGTCGATTTTCATAGAATTGGCAATGTGGTTCATTGTGGCTTGAATGTTGTGTAGATAATAACATTTCATTATGTTGATTTGTTCTTTTATTGTGAAGGGTGTTATCGAGTGAAGACAAACTAAAAAACTAACTTAACTACCATTGGCCACTTCGTGTCCATTTTCATAGAATTGGTGATGTGGTTCATTGTGGCTTGAATGTTGTGTAGACAATAACAATTCATTATGTTGATTTGTTCTTTTATTGTGAAGGGTGTTATTGAGAGAAGACAAAATGTTTGAAGTCTTTTGTAATCTTTGAAATCTTTTGATTTGAGTCTTCATATTTGCCTTCAATGTCTTGAGCGACACTTGAACTAAGCATGTAGAGTTCATAACCTACTTGTTAAATCTTTTGTTGATCTTTAGTTGTTTCTATATGACATTAGACATATTCACCATCTTAAGAGAGCTTAGAATGGAGTGATCAAATTTCAACTTCATAAGGATTAAAAAACTAAGAGAACATTGTCATGTATCTTAATTTTTAAATGAATTTGATAATCACTTATCTACAAGGTTTTGAAACTATAATATGTGAAACTAAGAGCACAAACAAATTGACATAATTGAAAGAATCATGATATCATGTCAAATTGATTGAAGTGAAAACATAACTATAAAAAATAAACATTACTTTTAAAATTTTAAAAGAAAAAGGTTGAATTTCTACCATAAAAAATCTTTTATAAATAATTTTGAAAATGAAAACCAAATAAAATAAACAATTAAAAACACTTTTAAGATTAAATATATATTTTTTATAAAATTGTTATCTCTAACATCTGAATTGTTTCCTTGGTGGCCCCCTCTCTCTTCAAACTCTTGATAAGGCCACCATATTGGATTTTGCATTAATAAAGTTTTTTGATTTAACTTCTTATATAAAGTTGTTTAGATTAATAAAGTATTTTTGACATTTGAAGTTGAGAAGTAGTGATGGATTGGGATGGGTATTATTGTTTAATTTTATATAAGATATTTAGTTATTGCTTTTTTTAATATATATTTTTTTATAGTGTAAATTGTAAATTTATATTTATTATTATTGTATTTTAGGTATGTTTTAATTAGTTTTTAAAATTTAATAGTATAATATAAGTAATATATTTTGTATGAATTTGAATTGGGTTATTTTCATATTTTGATTCTATCATTATTTAGTTTAAGAGTTTGATTTTGATTCTTATTTTTTATTTTTTATTCTCAATCAAGTTTATAGGTGTAGACTTGACTTAAGTCACTTGAAAAGTCATATATATGAATAATAATTTTTTATAATTCAAATTCAAGTAATTTTTTTTATTCCTTCCTATTAAATATTATGAACTAACCTATTACATGTTTGTGTTGATTTGTGTGTTTAGTTGTTTTTAAGGAGATTCACTCATTTGAAATCATGTTGGATTAATAAAGAAGAATCTAAGAGTTATATAAGGACTTGCCATAAAGTATTTTTAGAGCATCATATTGGATTATCAAAACATTACATCAACACACATCATCCTAAGTCTATGCACACATGCTTGTTGTCTTTGATTTTTCACTTAAAGTTATAAAATGGGTCCAACTATAGGCTTGACTAAAGAGAACATGACCCTCACAATTTAGAAGATTCTTGAAGGCGTTCCTAAACACCACTAATCCTTGCACAAATTTACACATCAAATGAACATGGTAAATAGATTCTGATAATCCACCTTTGATGAAATCAATTTTATGAGTACGAGTTGTGCATACGAATTCACTTCCATAGACACATATCTGAATTAGATCAAATTATAATCAGATTATAGATTTTGAAAATCTAATACCAAAATGAATTAACTCATAACATCTTCAACTCTATTTTCCTACTTTCAAAATTAAATTAAATATATAATTAAATTTATGCAACTTTCACATTTAATTTTTAATATACTATTATTCCAACTCCAACTTAAACTTTTATTATTATTTTATACTAAATAAATTACAATAAAAATATTTATTTATATTATAATTCCACACAAAATTAAAAAAATTCTAAAACTTAATCTGTTCAATCTCATACGTTATGTCTAGTTATAAAGTCTTCACACCTAAGATTCTATTTGAGGCCCATCAAATGAATAATCATTCTTCAAGATTTATTTTGGTTTTATCCAAATCTAACCATATAATCTAAGTTTCAAAGTCTACACAACTCAAGTCAAGGTAAAGAACACACCTAAATGTTAAATATTATATAATATATAATTAAGAAAATTTAGGTACCTAAGATACAACTAATATTTAATATTAAAATTATATATTTTTTTAAAAAATTATATTAAAAATAAATCTTCAATGATATAAACAATAAATTTTATTATTGCTAATAATTGTGTGCATTAATTTTGGAATTAATTGTTACATGAAATTTTATATGACTTTCATTTTTTGAAATACAATATGGACTTTTATTTATCTACAATTAAGATTTGGAGGTATGACACATCATGTAACTCACCACATTAGCACATCTAGTAAGAAGTGTACTTAAAATATATATTTTTTAAATTCTACCAAAACTTAATCATGAAATCTCTAATAATTGAACAACCCAATAACATTTGTAAATTAAAACATCATATTTTTATTTAAAATATAATGTATATACAACCTACATAATATCAATAGCTTTTGGTAACCATACATCTTGTTATCTTTATCCTTATAACCAACATAAATGAACCAATAGTTGAACACAAAATACTAGCTATAAAAACACCATATTCTTATTTAAAATATAACTTTTATTCAACTTTAAATGATCATAATATTTTTTGGAACTTCTTTTACATTTAATGATAAAATACAAGCTATTTCTTGTACTCATCTTTTGCAGTTGTCATAGGACAAACATATAATATAAAGTACTCCAATGCATGTGCATTGTTACCCCAATAGTTGTACACATAAGAACAATATGTGTTACGAACACCTTGTTTTATAAATGACACATTTATATTAGGTAGTTATGATATTTTGCATAAAGCAAAGAAATATTTATTACTCTTGTTAGGTAGTGAATGCATTTATGATTTATTGATATGCATAAGATCTTGCGTGTACATGTAAGGATCCATCTTGACAAACATTTTATCGTTTGTTGATTTAAATGTAGAATGATTAGGGGAGATGACCTAGTAGTTGAGCACCCTAACTTTGCGCTTCTAATTATCTTATGTGGAAATTTCAAATTACTCCCAATTTTTTATAGTAGCTTACTTGGCAAGTCCCTTGCTTATAACTAAGGTTTCAAGGCCACATCATCAAGTATGATGCCACATCAACATGCTTTTTGTCAAGGTGTCCAAAAAGGCCCCCAAAAAAAGTGAGACCAATACTTGTGCATTCACAACATGTTTTATTGAGCGCTGATGTGGAATCACATGATTGGTTTCTTTTTAGATGAAAGGAATACATTTTGTTTAATTATGGGTAGTCATCATCAACACTAACAACTTTAAAATCACAGCTATTGGTCCAATATTGATAAAAATGTTGGACATCATATAAACAATTATTATCACAACTATTGAAACATGCTCAAGTACTGAGTCCTCTCCCCTATTAACAATATATAGTATAAATATGTTGCAAGACTAGATCCCAACCACAAGTACTATATCAACAATATGACCCTACCCAACTATTGGTCCCCCTCCCTTAATGAGGATGATAGTATGTTCAATGATTACACCATTCACTAAGGTTCAATCCTCCTTCCTTAGTGAGGATGATAGTATGTTAAATGATTAATCCATTCACTAAGGTTCAAATTCTTTTAGATAAGTTCAAACCCCCCTAAAATATAATTGAATCAAATTCAATTTGTGAATGACTTGGCAAGCTAACTCCCTTTACTCATAGCAATTAGGTGACTTTAATTAAAATGTAAACTTATGACTTTGACAATATGATACTCTCTAATCGGCTAATTAAAATGCATACTTGTTATATTATAATCCACTTATACAATTAATTATTTTATTTTACTGGAAATCGACAAACCCCACATGAATACTAACATTAGTCAAACCCTAAATATGAGAAGCATATAATTTAACTTATTAATTAGACCAAATCCTAATCCTATTTGATTAAGGGAAGAGACAAACGAAAATATATAAATCCTGTGGGAGCCCATACAATTAAAAATAATTGCAGAGCTCACTTTGAGTGTGGTATTGTCAACTTTATCATATTTATCTTAGATGATATTTGCCCCACAAGCTTCCTGCTGGTCCTAAAACTTGGCATAAAACAAAAGAAGATGTCATTGCTAATTATACAAACTAAAACACTTAAAAAATTAAAAAACAAAATCAGGCCAATCAGTTAATGAAAAGTTAGAACACCAGAATACTAGACATCACAGACACTCCAATCTATTACCATGGAGATCTCAAGCATTTGGCTGGACTGCTTTAACTTTAAGGATAGTTATGGTGTATTTTAAGGCTTTTACAGCCTATGTTATTTAAGTTCAGAAAAATATACCAGTTCATTATCCTAGTGGGGAACAGTGCAGACAGAGGGAACTAGGCAAGTATGTCGTTTTGGGTATAAAGAAATGGTTGAGAATTTCATGAGATCAGACAGTCCCTTGAATTTCGTGATGAGTAATCTGACTCAGCTGGTGACCCCATTCGTGTGTGTTATTGAATTTAATAGTTTTTCCATGTTTTTAGGCCTTAAATGAATTAATTTCTGAAGATAACGCCTGGAAAACATTTTGTTTTTGGGATCGAAATCAGTTAGATTAGGAGACACCCATTTAGATAAATTGATTCCCATTTCATATAAATCCTAGAGCAATCCACGTCACTCATTTTTTTGCAATTTTGGAGGGTTCCTTCTTATATGTGAGGCCAGAAATTTTGGTGGACCGGTGCTGTCTTGTTTGTATAATGGAAATTTAATCACACCAGACTCTAATAGCGATGGCAATCTGGTCCCTTGTGGATTTTACTTAAGGACAAAGTCAGGCCCATTTGCTCTATCCGCTGTTTAAGAAACATGGACCCTCTGTAAGGGAGTTTTGTCTAGGGTTAGTGCATCTAGTTACGGGCTAATTTGTTACACCTAAAAGGCTATTTGCATACGCGAATTCTGTCTTCTGGCACCCAAAAGGACGTTTTCGTATGCGCAGATCGTAATCTCATCCTCGAAGATGATACATTCAACTTTGTGGGCCTGTTTGATTTCCGTAAAGATTAGGTTTGTGCCAAAAAAGAAATAAGGCAATTTGCAAATTTCCATCTTACTAATTTCCCCATTAAAATATGGCCTTAACAGGACATATTTATCCCCGTGCTGCTGTTTGATTTTCTGAAATTTGGGATCGTTAAAAAGAAAGACCTAAAACGGGTAATTTGATTATGCCAATCTGCTAATCTCTTTCTTAAAGAGATACCTTCAAAAAGGATGTATTAGCCTTATGGCCCTTTTTGATATTTTATGAAGGACTGGGATTCTTTCGGCAAAAAGACTTCAAACAGCCAGTTTATTTATTACCGTCTATGTTTTGAGCAGCCAAACAGGCCATTTCTCTATTCCATCTCCCCCTTCCGAAGAGAGGTGCCTCCTACCCTGAAGAATGATGCATTCGGGCATATGTCCCTGTTTGATTTTGTGAAGGATAACGATTACGACTGGGTAAATGATCAGTTAAAAATTGGTTGAAAATATGATCCTCGGTGTGTGGATCTGTGTGCAATAGGGCTTTCCTTCGGCCTTGAGTTCCATCATTTTATTAGAGTTTGAACTAGAAACCCCTAGACACTCTTGCCAAGGGTTGCCCATTGATCTAATTTTCATTTTCTTTCTGGTGGGGATTTGTAAGCCTGGTTGGACTGCAGTGGATATATAATAATACAGGGGCTCTCGGGTATTTTCGTTCACCTTTGAACCAAGACTCTCAAGACATAATTTGCCGAAGACTTTGATTGCCTATCCAGTACTAGGGATCTTCTTCTTCATCTTTTAATTATAATTCTTGAGTGGGTTTTTAAGTGTGGTTGGTCTGGAGTGCATATTCAGTATTATCAGGGCCCTTACGATGGGGTCCTGTTTATCAACAGATGGAAGGAGTTTGAACACTCCTCCTCGGTCTGCCTCCTCATCTACAGCAAGGATGAGGACGAGGAAGAACAGGAGGAAGGCAACATCCCTGCCAAATCAAGCAAAGGTAGATGAGCATATTAGCAAGATTCCTGGGAGGATGTTTTCAAATGGTTCCAGCAGTGTCGCTTGTATGTTTACACAGCAAGGAAGAAAGGGAACTAACCAAGATGCCATGCTTGTCTGGGAGGTATGTGGTGTTTAAGACTCTGCTCTCTCTTTTTTGCCAGTAGAGATGGACATGATCAATTAGATGTTATCCATGCGATGCATGATTCGGGTGCATGCTTCGTTATAAAGTTCAGGCTGACTTAGATTTGTAAGGTTTAAAAGTGTGCGACTCATGACGAAGCCTCCACTGATATAACTGACTGATTTGCAAATCATGTGGATGATTGGAATGCTTTCTATATCTATCAAAATGATTCCATTATCCATCTCACAGTTTCCGCTTCAATCCAATCCATAATTGATGTCAAATCACTTGAAGCATGACTAACATAATAATTGTTTAATGCTTGTGGATGAGACTGATCTCCAGCAACAGACCTATTGTTATTTTCTTTAAATAACTGATATTAACTGGCAGTGTTCATGTCAATTGTGAATAGGTATATGCCTTGATTGGATCAGTTTGTTTTGGATTTGCAAGCAAACTTTCTACCAGGCAGGAATAATTACTGGTTATCTATTCAATATTTTATCCTAGTGACTTAAATGAGTGACTTATAAGTCCAGTAACTAATGGACATAAGCCAGCAGTCTGGTTGATATCATTGATATTTGATGAATTGAAAACTGGATGGACATCTGTGATTATTTTGCAAATGTATTGGAAGCTTCCTACTATTATTATCCAAACAATATAAATGTTATACAACAAACCTAATACAAGATTGCAGTGGAAGATAAATCAGATTGTAGCGGTGCGGGGATTGTCCTGAAAATTTAAAACTTGATCGACAAGAGTGGTGGTTTCTGCTAGTTTGATATCCAATTACATGCCTGTTTGCTTTGCTAACCAAATACATGGATGCATAATTATCTCACAAACCCTTGTGTCCTACTGACAAACACAAAAGACTGAATGACATGGCAACTATCCTGAAGAACAAGCTAATAAATTCATATAATTGAACTCATGACATCCATCACTTTAACTTGAACACATCTTAATTTGCAGGATTTTTGTTCTCAAAAGGACACGGTTTTCTGTGGAGTATTTGATGGGCATGGTCCATTTGGCCATCTAGTAGCCAGAAGGGTGAGGGACTCACTGCCATCAAAGCTGTGGTCTCAGTGGGAAACAGAGATCAAAGATGACAATAGCTTAAAAGAAGTTAATATTACAGTGGGAAGCATGAATTCCGAGGACTCGACCATGGATGATGAATGGAGGGAGCTAGCAGATGCTGAGGAGAGGGAGAAAGGACCAGAGATTTTTTCAACATTGAAAGAGTTGTTTCTGAAAGCATTTAAAGTAATGGATAAGGAGTTGAGGTTGCATCCTACAATTGATTGCTTTTGTAGTGGGACTACTGCTGTAACTTTGGTGAAACAGGTACATATTGAGAATATGTATGATAGTGTAGAACTTAAAATGAGACAAGCTGAGAAAGTTTTTTCTCCAGGAGCTCTGATCTCTTATTATCAGCTTCTGAGACTAAGTAGAAAGTAGTATCTCATTCCCGGGGTAGCTATTTTTCTAACAACTTGCATTACATGTTTGCTTGGATCAGGGACAAGACTTGGTTATTGGTAATGTTGGAGATTCAAGAGCAGTTTTGGGTACAAGAGATCAAGACAATTCATTGGTTGCAGTGCAGTTGACAGTGGATTTGAAACCAAATCTCCCAAGTATGTTTCATGTTTGTCTCTCGAATGTAGAAACAACTTTTATATTCCATGCATATTATAATTTATATTCTATATTGCAAAGGTACCTACATTCTTTTTCTCAGATTACTAGAAAGAAAAGCTTAAAACTAAAACCGAAAGGTTTATTTTGTTTTCTTTATTTTCGAGAGTGTGAATCTTAATGATGACTTTATCTGTATCTTTCCATACAAATACATTTTTTATTAAAACTAGCAGTTCCTTTCCATTCTTTCCATGTTGAAGCCTTTTACCTTGAACTGTTTCTGTCTGGCAGAATACAACGCATTTAAAATTTTGCAGGCAAAGGTTGTAACGACTTAATACTCAAATACTTAGGCAAATCATGTAAATGTTTCAAGGAGGCCTAAAAGGCATGATACTATCATATGATAAAAACTGTTTATTTTTTATACAATGCACCAAAGTATACTATTATTTGAGTTGGCCCGATTTGAATAAGCATAGAAAGTTTAGAATTCTCTGTGCAACTTTTTAAATTATGGGCTGTAATTCCTTTGTAAAATGTGCTTTGGGCTACTCCAAGCATTTGGAATCTTGGTATATAAGTGCATAGTCCTTTTCTAATAGGGTTTTACAGTCCTAGGGATTGAGCTCAATTGGTTAAAGCATTGGGTTCTCATAGTGGAGACCCAGATTCAAATCCCCAAAGTGACATGTAATGTAAAATTCTAAGAGATGACTCTTGGTCTTCCTTTGTTGACTTCTAGTAGTAATATCTAAGTTGTTATCTAATTGTTAATGCTCTTGAGGAGCTAAGTAATTTGTTGCTCATAAGAAGCTAAGTATTGATCTCAGTTGGACTTGGATGCTCATTTGAGCCATATTTGTAAACTATATTTTCAAATATTAAAATAAAGGGGGTTTAACATGTTTTCTTTTATAGCTCCACAAATCCTTATAAACTGGATCCATTTGGGAGTTAAATTTTTTAGTGCACTACCAGTGATTAGTAAGATTCTCTTAGACATGGATTTTTCTTCTGTGCACCAAAGCCTGATCCCAGTTTTCCATTTGTTCAGGGGAAGCCGAAAGGATTCGACAATGCAAAGGGCGAGTTTTTGCATTGCATGATGAGCCTGAGGTAGCACGTGTTTGGCTGCCTAATAGTGACTCCCCTGGGCTGGCTATGGCTAGAGCTTTTGGTGACTTTTGTCTTAAGGACTTTGGTCTCATTGCTGTACCAGATGTTTCTTATCATCGCCTCACTGAGAGAGATGAGTTCATTGTACTGGCTACGGATGGGGTATGCTAAGATTCTCCTGGAAAGAAATTCATTGATACTGATCCTTGAGCATCTAAATATCCTAAAGAATGATATTTCAATCTTACTTTTTTGCAGATCTGGGATGTGCTTTCGAACAAAGAGGTTGTGGACATTGTGGCATCAGCACCCACTCGAACAACTGCAGCCAAAGCTTTGGTGGATTATGCTGTTCGAGCATGGAATTGGAAATATCCAACCTCCAAGGTGGATGATTGTGCAGTGATCTGTCTCTTCCTAGATAATTCCTTGCCATCTGAATCAAAATCAACTACTGTACAGGGACAGGACACTGGTACTCAGCAAGTGCCTAAGGAGGTAATCTTGTTACAAGAAGTCTTACAGGAAGGGTCAGAAAAGAAGGATGAATCTGTTGTAGATGGACAGGAAAATGGTCCTTCATTAGGGCGTTTAAATACATTAAGGACTGGAAATGAAGTGTATGATGCATCACAAAAGTTACACAAAGTAGAGAACTCTAGTGAAATAAAGTGTCCAGAAAGAAATCCATCCAAGAGAAGCCTTGCTGAGTGTATTTCTACATCTGAGGACGAGGAATATTCTGCACTTGAAGGGGTTACAAGAGTAAATTCTCTGCTTACTCTTCCAAGGTTTTTGACAGGAGACAAAAAGGCTGGAGGACTGAGGAAGTGGTTCTGAGTCCTCTTAGATCAGTACCATTTTTTAGAGCTTGTGCTATTTGTCAGTTTTCTTACCATATCTCTTAGCTTTTTTTGGGTGCAGAGGATCATTTTCAAAAGAATGACCTCTGACGGTGATTCTTGTAACTAATTCTGTTACTAAGTAGTTCATCATTTACTTTAAGAAAGTCTTTTGGAAAAAATAATTGCATAGCCTCGTACATTTAGGTTCTAGGTTTCTTGCATTACTATTGAGGAGTAACAAGAAAGGTGGGTGCTTCAATAAGTTATTTCGTTGTATGGATCAGTGTTTCAGATGTAATGTAATCATGGAAGAGTGGACATTAGAATATGTTATTTCAGTCTTGACCTTTGGATGCAGAAAATATTCTCTCACCTGCTGGACCCATATTTAAATTCCTACCAGATTCAAACACTTTGAGATAGGCTTTATCAAAGGGAATTCAAGGAGGTTGTTCATTGGCAAGCCTTTTCTGGTTGACAATTTTTGTAAGGCAATCTAGGCCATAATTTTGTGGCTTTCTTGTACTCTTTTGTTTGTGAAGTTCTGGCTTCAGAGGTTGGTGGATATGAAGATTACGTCTTTCAATATCTTGCTCCAAGGATTTGTTGGCGAAGGTTCCAGACCTGATCTGTTCATATCTGAAGTTCTTCCATGGTACTTGTGGATTTACTTTATAATGTTTTGTCATGAACTTTTTGAAATTGAACTTGAGAATAAAAGAAATGGCTTAATGCTTAGTTACTTTATCTTCTGATTTTTGTGTATTTTTTGTGCCCTACATTTTGACAGAAGGATGACTGCAGCCTTCATATTATGCACTTTATTGGGATTTGTTTTTGTGTCTTTTAGTCAGGGCTTGATCTGGGGTGCCTTCAACTGTCTTAAGAGTCAGAAACAAATGGATATCTTTTTTTCAATAGCTAAGAAAGTAAGAGGAATGCTGAGATGCAGCATCTTATGCATCAAGGAGGCTTGATAAGGAAGAGTTGGATGATAAAGCTGTCCATTCCTTCATTCTGATGGTTGTATCCAATAATGATACAAGTGCCATTTTCAAATGTCCATTAATTTCATAAAAGGTAAATGTAATTTTTTAGGTCTTTGCCAAATTAGACAACTGATTGGTGTAGTAGAGCTCCCTTAATATGCAAGCATTTCACAAACAGATTGTCATTTTCATATCAGATTTGGCAAACAATAAACATGGAGCATACAGGCGAGTCAAACCTGGAATACATGCAGTTGACAGTCGTGTCTGAATGGTGACAGCTGTGGAGAGGAAAATGAAAAAAATAAAAAAAATGTTAATTTCTAAGTTTTTTACGTGTTTATTATCCATGGTGTCTAATAATTTCACAGAAATGTTTTTCGTTCATTGCTTTTCTGAGTGCAATAGGGCAGCTGATTTGCTAACCAATGCTGTTGTGGATCTAAATTGTTTGACCTGTCTTGTGGCCAGTTGAATGGATGA
The DNA here is from genome assembly GCA_007258455.2 of Sequoia sempervirens. Taxonomy (NCBI): domain Eukaryota; kingdom Viridiplantae; phylum Streptophyta; class Pinopsida; order Cupressales; family Cupressaceae; genus Sequoia; species Sequoia sempervirens. The sequence goes on from VDFB02058207.1 coordinate 51,721, forward strand.
GTCAGATGGCCTTGGCGCTATATTAGAAATTGATTTGCCTTAGTATGATGATTGTTTGAAGTTGTATAGTGGGCCCCTTTGTTGTTTTGTCAGTAAATTATATGTAGGCATAGAATTCAAGTAGTACCCATATTCATCATAGTATCCTCCTCAACCATTTGCTCCAAAATCTTCTGTGAATACAATCTGTGGCAAGTAGCATATTGTCAGTTACATGAATGACTATAGAAGTTGAGATCAAAAAAATAAATCACTGAATTAGCATAAGAGTAAGTTCAAATGATATAGCTACCATGTGAATGGCCATGGAAGGTAAGATGAAAACAAAACAAAAATCCAATGAACTTAGTAGCTTAAGAATGAGCTCCAATACTATAGCTACCATGGAGTATATATTAATTTGCAGGGGTGTGTACTAAGAGAAAGGATTATGATAGACATAATTATTTTTCATGAAAGTGTTAATAAGCTATAGGAAAATAGTTAATAGATTTCTATGTTGGATAAAAAACCAAACTTAATTTTGTTATAAAAAATTAATTAGTTTTCTTCTCCATTTTATTAAATTCAGCTTCCTTTTATCATAATGATTTTGTGGTTTTAAGTTTGGCGAAGAGTGTTAGCATTCCATTGATTTGTTAACTTGACTAATATAAATAGTTTATCTACAAAATGAACAGGTTAATAAGTTTTATGAATGAAGTTATTGCTGATTACTTATTAATTTATTGTAATTCACATATCTCATTTTATGGTGGTAAGGTTCATATTTATCATAAATTTTCAACATATTAATTCCAATAGACCAGTTATATAAACTCTTCTTTTATTAATATAATTAATATGTAACAAATAGATATATTAACCTTTATTGACATCAACAAAACTTTAATATTAGTTACTTTGCATAATGCGACACTTATTCTAATCACTCCTAACAATGCTTACATTAGAATCTATGTAAATGGAGTTGTACTATTTTTTTAAGGATAGATGCAATTTTTGTGTGTAGGTAGGGACTTAGATGTTAACAATTCATTTTAATCTTGGGAATGGTGGAGACAATTGAATATAATTTTTAAAATATTAATAACAATTAAAATTAGATACAATTTACATGTATGTATATATGGACACAATTTTTAATTGAAGGAAAATTAGATACAATATATGTGCATAATTTTATGTTTGGCTTTTATCATTTTAAAAAAGGGGAGGTTAGATATAGTTTATAAATTATTGCAAAACTATTATGTTTAATATTTTGTGGAATATCTTCCATTTATGTTGTGATAAACTCTCACCAATCTACATATATTATTGACATCTCAAGTAGCAATAATCCATTGGTTATGATGAAATTCTTAATTGTATTAATTGAGGCATGTCCATCCATCAATTAGAATAGATTCTTTGAAAGTAGCTTTCAAAATTTTACAAGTAATATTTCACTGAGTTGCCTTGAGCTAATGCTACAAGTGAAGACAACTTGTTCAAATGCACATGTTGTGTAGGACTTGGAAGTCTAATTAATGAAAGCAATAGTAAATGAATTTCATGCAACGTGTAAAAAATTAGTTGTTTTTTGCACTTTTTGCAAGAAATCCATGCTAATGAACACCATGGAGGTAATGATCCTTCCATTAAATTGACATTTTAGAAAGATTAAGTAATGTGCAATAAACTTGCATTTTAATACTATGTAAACAATATGTAATATTATAATATTCTTATGGCTTCTATTAACTATTAGTTGTAATTGTTGTTTTAAATAAATAAAATATAGTAACTTTATTTTTATATTTTCAATATACCATTCGTTTTCTTGAGTTTCTTCCCATGTTACATCTCTTTATTTATTCTCCAACAATTAGTGACATAAGTATCTACAAATAGATAAAGAGAATATTACCATGTTACATTCCTATTACTTCTTACATTTAGATCTATTTAAATATTATAGTTTTATTCTACCCTCTATTGCTTACCAATAATTTTAGTTGCAATTTGTTTTACATAAATAAAATATTGCAACTTCATTTGTATTCTTTTAATATGCCATGAGTATTATTGAACTATTTTCCACATTACATTTCACTGACTTGTTCTCTAACAATCAATGACAGATGTCTACAAATATTTAGACTTATCACCACTAATTAAAGTTATAATTGTTGTTTTACATACTTCAATAATCAGGGACATAAGTGCTTACAAATACTTATGACTATTGTTTTACATAAATCAAATATAAATCATTAATTTTACAAGGCATCTTATTATGTATTATTTATAGCTTATCTGCACAATTGTAATGTCCCCTTCTAGTTGACATTGACATATCAGTAGGATTAGCCTATTAGCGGCTCTCGTAGGCTAATGAGGCATGGTGAGAGAGTCATCTGGCAGTCATTTGGTGTTTACTTGGCTCAGTATTTGATTGGAGTAAGGTTTTCCATTATTATTTCTATTTATGGAAACCTTATTTTTATAATTTGATGTTGAGATGCACTTTATTAATAATATTATATATTTATATTTTATAAAGTGCAAATTAATTTAAAATATTTTGGAACCTTCTAGAAGTCAAAAATAATATTATTTTGTTAAAGCCGACCTCTAGAGGAAATGAATAAATAGACCATGAGGTCTCACTATTGACATCCAAATTTGTTGTTGTTGATGTTAATGTTTGATGGTTGTGGAGCCTAGGGTTTCTGCAGTTGTCTTTGGCCATTGAGAACGAAAACTCTCAATTGGTGAGCAATTTTGAGGGTGTGAAATATCACTTGAATTATTGCAGCTGGGAGAAAGTTACTTCAGACTTTCTATTTGAGCTCCATTGTTAAAACTTAGTGGCCTTTGGCCAAGTTTTTGTATGATTCGATTTAGGGCTTTGTGGAGACATTTTGGTGTTAAGTCTTCAACAAGTTTGGCATGAAGGAGTTCGATTGCATGCTCAGATTTTTATATCAGTCATTTCCAAAATTTCTGTCTTCATATCAGCTTGTGTGAGAGGTTCGATTTTGCTCATAGGCACTTCATCTTGGGACGATTTCATCTAGGAGTGGAGGCGCTTCATATTAGAGGTCTAGGCAATCTTGTTGGAGGCTTTGTTGGCAACCAAGAGGCTGCATATTATTTTATATCTGCCATTGCATCAGAAACAGGGGCGGCAACATAGGTGGCTCGATTTGGGTTCATGAGGTCTTCATCTTCTGAGATAATGCTTGCTTCATCATTGGAGACTCAAGGCAACTTCAAGCTACAGGTTCCTTGAAGATTTCATGCTATCTACATGTCATATAGATGCATTTTATAGAGCTGTTGTAGATGTTTATTTTGGTATCAGACTTGATTATAAAATTAATATTGTCATTGTATTGGTTCATCATTTTTATTCAAGCTGTTATAATCAACATCTTTTAATCTTTGGAGTTGCATTGTAAATCACAAATACTAGCTACTGCTGTAGGTAGACATTGTTATTAGACTTTAGCATTTTTAGTTGGGTCATGTTGTAAGCCAAGAGTCTTGGCATTTCCACGATAACTTGTGTAGGCAATTGCATTTCAATAAGACATCATCTTTGGGAAGTCTCACATGGTTGTAATGTTCATTTGAATGTGATATGAAGATGTATGCCAACTATTTGACAAAATGTCAATGGTTGTAGATGTTCTTATCAACATATAGGTTGCATACCAATTGTTTGCTAAAATTACCAGTTGGCTGTAGGTACATGTTTTGCATTTAGAAGTCATATATAAGCATTGTAAAAGATGAAATTAAGTCATTGATGCATCTAGGATATAGTTTATGCATTGTAGTTTGATTTCCAAGCATTTGGAGTACCTTGGTATCATCTTCAAGCATTTATATCAGACTGATAACTCAAACCAGCAAGCTGGGAGGTTGCATGAGAATTGTTTGACGAAATTCTTTGAGCCTTCAATCAGCATTTTAAGGTCAGATTTGAGCAGGGTTCATTACAGTGGTATCAGAGCGGTTTCCTGCCATCCTTTGGGCCAGAAATTGTCTTCATTTATGCAACAAAGTGACAAGACCAAGAGATATACAGCTGGAGAAGAAAGAAAACAAACATAGTGGCGACCACACCCTGAACAAGACACTTTATCAGTAGCTGTTGCAGCAAGACACCAAGAGATTGGTGGTCCTATGGAGGAAAGAAGAGAGGGAAGCCCTCCTAAAAATGGAAGAAGAGATGATGATAGAGAGGTACTTGATACTTTGAGAGGTTTAAGGGATGGTCAACAGCAGGTATCTGGGGTACTTGAGCGGCTTGAAAACACTCTACAGTAGTTGCTCTTACCTAGAAGGCAGCCCCAAGATCATGATGATGACAGGAGCATAGCTGGTTCAAGGAGAATACTAAGAGCATCTTCCCACACTGCAGACAGACCTACACGACCCACCTTCTTGAGGGAAGAATGTGCAGTAGAAGAGAATGCTGAAGTTGAGGATCCAACCTTTGCTGATGCATTTATTGCTGCTTATGACGAATGGCAACTATTGACACCAGAAGCACGAGAGCTCATGCATTTTGATCGATTTGTGTAGACAATAATGGACTATTACAGGTCTTGGCAGGAGAGGAGACCTAGGAATCACAATAAGGATCTTAAGCAAGCTACCAATAAGCTTACACTGCCTATGTTTGATGGTAGTGGCAAGACTACTGCACAGTCATGGATTCATAAATTGGATACTTTCTTGGCTCTTCGACCCATGACAGAAGAGGAAGCCATCAAGTATGCCACTTTTCATTTAGAGGGTGTAGCACACAATTTGTGGTATCATGGATTAGTAACATTGCAACATAATCAGATTACATCCTATCAAGAGTTTGTGGACAGACTTGAGGAACGCTTTGACAGGAGAGACCCAAAATCATACTTCAGGGATTTGGCCCAACTCAAGCAAGTTGGAAGTGTGGAGAGCTACATTGGAGATTTCCAGAAATTATCAGTGATGGTTCCTAACATTTCCGAAAGACGGTTGGTAGTATTATTTATTGAAGGATTAATGGAACCTATGAGAGGTTGGATAAAAGCCTTTGATCCTCCTACTCTTCAGGAGGCTATGAAAAAGGCTAGGAGTATGGAGCTATCAGCACCACAGAGTAAGTTTGCATCTAAAGGATCTTCTTCATTTTGCATCTAAAGGAGCTTCTTCATATCGAGATAATAAATCTTTTCCTAAGAAAAAGAATAAACTAGACTTCAAGGGGAAATCGGCAGCGCCTCTGGATCGTGACACACTCAATGATTTGCGGAAGAAGAAGTTGTGTTTCTATTGTAAGGGGCCTTATGATGCAAACCATGATTGTCCCTTGAGACCCAAGGGAAAGGCTAATAGAGTAATGTGGGCATATTATGAGGATTCTGAATCCGAGAAATCAGATCAGCAATCTAATTTTGAAGACTCACGGACGGAGCACGAGGAAGAAAAGCATGAAAGTGAAGAAGAACATGAAGGAACAACAAGGCAACATGATGCACACATCACTAGCATCCAACAGGAGGGTTCACTTCGGATGCGTGGGGTCCTAGCAGGGCAGAAGATAATCACTCTTCTTGATACAAGGGCAACTCACAACTTTATTGATGCTCGTCTGGTTGATAGGAGAGGCATCAGGACAGAGGAATTTGAGAGAATAAGAGTTAAGGTTGCAGATGGTTATACCCTCAAATGTGATAGAAGAATTTCAGACTTGCCCATACGCTTGAACAACTATGAGTTCAAGATGGACTTCTATGTGGTGAACATGGGTGATATTGACATGGTGCTTGGCATGAGATGGTTACATGATATTGGGAAATTCACACTTGATCTCAGAGAGATGGAGATGTCCTTTCAGGTTGATGGAAATACTCATGTTCTGAAGGCAATTTGAGACTCTAGTTTTAGGATGATCTCATTTAGGAGGATGGCGAGGCTAGTAAGATATGATATGGTAGAGTGGGCAGCAGAATGTGTGTTGATGCCTACACAAGGGGAACAACAGAAACCAGAGTACCATCCAGATATCCAGGAGTTAAGGATTAAGCATACGAAGGTGTTTAGCGAGATTCCTCCAGGTAGACCTCCAGATCGAGGGATTGAGCATATCATCGAGTTGGAGGAGGGCGCCAAGCCCATCATAGTCACTCCATATAGACATCCCAAGCTACTCAAGGATGAAATTGAAAAGACAATTAAGGAGTTGCTGGCCATGGGACACATTAGACCAAGTAAGTCTCCTTTTGCATCTTCAGTAGTGCTGGTTAAGAAAAAAGATGGTACATTGCGGATGTGTATTGATTACAGGCTCTTGAATTAGAGAACAATCAAGAACAGATATCCCATCCCTAGAATTGATGAGTTGATAGATGAGTTACATGGTGCACGTTTCTTCTCTAAGATTGATCTGAGCTCTGGTTATCATCAGATTCGGGTTAGGGAATAGGACATTGAGAAGACTGCATTTAGATGCCATTATGGGCACTTTGAGTTTATGGTTATGCCATTTGGGTTAACCAATGCCCCAACAACTTTTCAATCCACAATGAACAGGGTCTTCCATTCACAGTTGAGGAGGTATGTACTAGTATTCTTTGATGATATTTTGGTGTACAGTAAAACATGGGATGATCATATAGCACATCTTGACATAGTATTGGGCATTTTGGGAAAAGAGTCCTTGTATGCAAAGGAGTCTAAGTGTGACTTAGGGATGACAGAGTTACTATATCTTGGTCACATCATCAGTTCTGAGGGAGTACGTATGAATCCTGAAAAGATTAAGGCAATTGTTGAATGGCCTACACCAGTGAATCTTACTCAGCTTAGGGGATTTTTGGGGTTGTGTGGATTCTACCACAGATTTGTTAATGGATATTCACGCCATGTAGCACCACTCACAGACTTGACCAAAAAAGGGGCTTTCGTTTGGACACCAGAGGCGCAGGATTGCTTTGAGATGTTCAAACTAATTATGACTACATGTCCAGTGCTTGCTTTGCCAGATTTTTCTAAACCCTTTGAGCTACAATGTGATGCTTCAGGTGAGGGGATTGGTGCAGTCCTTATGCAGGACAAACATCCGATTGCTTTTGAGAGTCGGAAGCTTCGCGGTCCAGAGAGGGGATATAGCATATATGATAAGGAAATGTTGGCCATTATGCATGCATTGGCCAAATTCAGACAGTATTTGGTGGGCAGCAAATTTGTAGTGAAGACAGACCACAATAGCTTGAGGCACTTCCTAGGGCAACAGGATCTTAATGATCGTCAGCAAAAATGGGTGAGTAAGTTACAATCATATGACTTTGACATTTCCTTCGTTAAGGGAACACAAAATGTTGTGGCCGATGCTTTATCACGACGTCCCCCACTTGAGTTCTATGGCTGGGATTGCAGAAGATTGGAGGCACCTGATTGTGGCAGAGTATGTTAAGGACAATTGGGCTACAGGGATTGTTGATGGATCAGTTCAGGATGACAGGTACATAGTTGTAAATGAACTTATCATTTACAAGGGGAGGATCTATTTGATTCCAGGATCGAAAATGAAGATCATCATTTTGAGGGCCTTTCACGATGCGCCTATGGCAGGACATCCCGCTATTTCAAAACTTATAAACAAGTACGAGAGAGGTTTACATGGAAGGGCCTTAAATCAGATGTGCTACAGTATGTCAGAGAATGTCCTATTTGTCAGCAAAATAAACAGGAGCACACACACCCTGTAGGCCTACTTCAGCCACTTCCAATCCCTGATAGGAAGTGGGAATGTTTGTCGATGGACTTCATCACTGGTTTGCCTAAAGCCCAGGGGCGAGATTGTATCTATGTGGTTGTAGATCGTTTGACTAAATTTGCTCACTTCTTTCCGATCACATCTACATATTCAGCTATTCAGGTAGCAGAGTTGTTCTTCCAGGAGGTATTTAGACTGCATGGGTTACCTCAAAACATTGTCAGTGATAGAGATAGCCGATTCATGAGCCATTTTTGGCAGGAGCTATTCAGGTATGTGGGAACAGAACTCTCTCCGAGCACTAGTTACCACCCACAGACTGATGGACAGACAGAGATAGTAAATAAATGGGTGGAAGGGTATCTGAGGAACTACATCGCAGGACAATAGAAGGGGTGGGTCAAGTGGTTATATCTTTGTGAGTATTGCTACAATACCACTTACCATCTCTCCATTCAGATGACACCATTCATGGCCTTGTATGGATATGATGCACCTAGCTTCTTGGATCTCTTGTTGAGTGACAGTCGTGTGCCTAGTGCTGGTGATCTCTTACAGGATAATCAAGACATTATGAGGGCTTTACGGGAGAATATTCAAAAGGCACAAAACCAACAAAAATAGTATGCAGATCAGAAGAGGGTTGAGCACTCCTTTGAGGTTGGTGATATGGTGTACTTGATGTTGCAGCCTTACAGGCAGTCCACTCTTAAGAGGAGCGGAGCAGAGAAGCTTAAGCCATGTTACTATGGTCCTTTCAGGATTATCAGGAGAGTAGGAGAAGTGGCTTATGAGTTGGAATTGCCTGCTGACAGTAGCGTACATAATGTATTTCATGTGTCTCACCTCAAGAAGGCGTTAGGACATCGTGTGGTTCCCTCCATGACATTGCCACCATTGAATGATGAGGGGAAATTGATTTTGGTGCCAGAAGCTATATTGGATGTTCGTGAGAAGACTTTGCGGAAACGAGTCATCAGGGAATACTTGATCAAGTGGAGAGACTTACCAGTTGAGGATGCGACATGGGAGAGTGAGGAGATCTTGCAGCATCCTGAGTTGAGATTGCTTGGGGACAAGCAATTTCAGGAGGGGCGGACTGTAATGTCCCCTTCTAGTTGACATTGACATATCAACAGGATTAGCCTATTAGCGGCTCTCGTAGGCTAATGAGGTATGGTGAGAGAGTCATCTGGCAGTCATTTGGTGTTTACTTGGTTCAGTATTTGATTGGAGTAAGGTTTTCCATTATTATTTCTATTTATGGAAACCTTATTTTTATAATTTGATGTTGAGATGCACTTTATTAATAATATTATATATTTATATTTTATAAAGTGCAAATTAATTTAAAATATTCTAGAACCTTCTAGAAGTCAAAAATTATATTATTTTGTTAAGGCCGACCTCTAGAGGAAATGAATAAATAGACCATGAGGTCTCACTATTGAGCATCCAGATTTGTTGTTGTTGATGTTGATGTTTGATGGTTGTGGAGCCTAGGGTTTCTGCAGTTGTCTTTGGCCATTGAGAACGAAAACTCTCAATTGGTGAGCAATTTTGAGGGTGTGAAATATCACTTGAATTATTGCAGCTGGGAGAAAGTTACTTCAGACTTTCTATTTGAGCTCCATTGTTAAAACTTAGTGGCCTTTGGCCAAGTTTTTGTATGATTCGATTTAGGGCTTTGTGGAGACATTTTGGTGTTAAGTCTTCAACAAGTTTGGCATGAAGGAGTTCGATTGCATGCTCAGATTTTTATATCAGTCATTTCTAGAATTTCTGTCTTCATATCAGCTTGTGTGAGAGGTTCGATTTTGCTCATAAGCACTTCATCTTGGGACGATTTCATCTAGGAGTGGAGGCGCTTCATATTAGAGGTCTAGGCAATCTTGTTGGAGGCTTTGTTGGCAACCAAGAGGCTGCATATTATTTTATATCTGCCATTGCATCAGAAACAGGGGCGGCAGCATAGGTGGCTCGATTTGGGTTCATGAGGTCTTCATCTCCTGAGATAATGCTTGCTTCATCATTGGAGACTCAAGGCAACTTCAAGCTATAGGTTCCTTGAAGATTTCATGCTATCTACATGTCATATAGATGCATTTTATAGAGCTGTTGTAGATGTTTATTTTGGTATCAGACTTGATTATAAAATCAATATTGTCATTGTATTGGTTCATCATTTTTATTCAAGCTGTTATAATCAACATCTTTTAATCTTTGGAGTTGCATTGTAAATCACAAATACTAGCTACTGCTGTAGGTAGACATTGTTATCAAACTTTGGCATTTTTAGTTGGGTCATGTTGTAAGCCAAGAGTCTTGGCATTTCCATGATAACTTGTGTAGGCAATTGCATTTCAATAAGACATCATCTTTGGGAAGTCTCACATGGTTGTAATGTTCATTTGAATGTGATATGAAGATGTATGCCAACTATTTGACAAAATGTCAATGGCTGTAGATGTTCTTATCAACATATAGGTTGCATACCAACTGTTTGCTAAAATTACCAGTTGGCTGTAGGTACATGTTTTGCATTTAGAAGTCATATATAAGCATTGTAAAAGATGAAATTAAGTCATTGATGCATCTAGGATATAGTTTATGCATTGTAGTTTGATTTCCAAGCATTTGGAGTACCTTGGTATCATCTTCAAGCATTTATATCAGACTGATAACTCAAACCAGCTAGCTGGGAGGTTGCATGAGAATTGTTTGACGAAATTCTTTGAGCCTTCAATCAACATTTTAAGGTCAGATTTGAGCAGGGTCATTACAACAATACATTCCTTACATTTGAAAACTTATACTTAAACAATTGATGAACTAAACATCTAAACCAATTCTATTTAATACAAGGGTTCATCAAATTAATTGGATCTTATTTCTTGGTTGTGCTAGTAAGAGACATTGAATTTGTTTTCAAACATATTTAAATTACATTTAATGCACCATTGCTTATTGTAAGTCAAAACATAGTTCAACCATCTTATGCTCAATTATTCTATTCCACTTTTTACTTGCATTTAGGACAACATTTTAGGTTTCTATAATATATGGTAGTACAATTCAAAATTTAACTTATGTTGTAAGAACCCATTCTTATTGTAAGCTATAAAGTACTTTGAACATATTGTGTTCAATAATTTCAATCCAATTTTATAGTTATGCTTAGAACTGAAAATATATTAGCTCGAGTGTTGCTTCCAAATTATATACAATATTGCTTAGTTTGCTTTCTTTTGTTTCCCACTACCTTTTTTTTAAAATTATGCATAGGATAAATTTCCATTCAACATTATCTTGTTGTGAAAACTCAAAAAAAATGAAATGGCAGGCATTCTTCATAAGCTACTTTTTATAGCCCGTCTAAATCTAAAATTACTTTTTATAGGCATTCTTCATCATAATGTGTTTCATGTGTCTATGCTTAAGATGTATCATCCTAACACAACCCATATACTTGATTAGCATGCTTTATAGGTGCAAGATCCGAGAGTGGTGCTAGTGGAGCCTATTCAAATTATGGATAGGCGTAATGTTAAGTTGCACAACAGAGATATTGTTCAGTATATAAGGTCTAGCGGGACCAATATTCTGTGGATAGTGCCACATGGGAGAATTGTAAGAGTTGGTATAGAATAACTCTACACTATGCAAGATTTGGCTGAAGATTATAGCCACCCAAGATCTAGGAACTTCATGAAAGCACAAGAGAGATCAATATGCAATGCTCAATATTGCAATGGAATGGATTATCCAAGAATTCAATATATAATGTATGAGAACACCTAGTTATATAACCAAGGTGAGACATATGATTAAACATGATTATGACATGTGTCTTAATCCTATGTCATGTGACAACATATCATAACTACCTAGGACACATGTGTTAAAAATAAAAAGATAAGATAAGATCTAATGACAACTAACACCTTCTAGAAAGATTCCCTCCTAGGACCTAAGTAAACTTAACATGTAAATAGGACCTACTAATGACTTATAGATAGGTAAAACACCTATTTACACCAACACCCCCCTTAAGTGTAACTTAGGGAGTAGCAGATTATTATGCAAATGACACAAAGATGGGTCTTGGCTATGAGGACATGTTAGGTACCCATGTACAAATGCAAATGCAATTTCTCACAAATAGAGAAAAAAAGAAAATTCAGTGGGACAAAACTCCTCCCCAAAGGAGAGATGAAATACAAAATGCTCTCAATGATGTATGAGAATGAAAAAACCCCATTCAAGGAAAAATTATCTCCCTCCCCCCCCACACCCCCCATAAGAGAGAAAAAGAGAGACCATGCAACCTCCCCTCAATGTCGAGTCTCCTGCAATGATGGTAGAAGCTCGACATTGAATGTTGAAGATGATCCAAAAGCGTCAAACAACATTCCTCCCCTTAGGAAGAAACAAAACTAGGATGTCTTCCCACACACACACACACACACATAACAAAGAGGTGTGCATATAATGTCACAAATTGAGTTTTCATGAATTAAACTTGCAAGCCATGAAAATTAGTTAATTATTGCATAAAAATGGAAATAGTATCACATTTACATTTAGTAATGTATGACAAAGAGAATAGTAATGCATGAACTTTAATCATTGCATGGAGTAGAGAAATGTCATGAAAAGATCAATTTGCATGTAAACAGAATGAATTGCATATCAATGATATATGTGTATTTTAATGTTATTATGCATGTAAAGTTGAAATAATGAGAGATGTACATAATCATTTGCATGAAAAAAAATAGTATTTATTTATTTATTTTTATTATCATTATGCATTTTATTGTCTTCTATATGTGAATTGGGTTTACCTTCTAGGATAGGGTGTCGAATATGGACTAACAAAGAAGGTCAATCCTCTTTTCAGGATCTTCTGGTTTATTCTAGTGCTTTGGCCAAAGCCATATGTTCATTGAAATAGATGAAAGTTACCTAAAAAAATTATTTATATGATTCTATGTCACATCATGATAGTAGAACATTGCATGTTCATGATAGAAATCCATGTAGATATATCAGGTTGCACTAGGATTCCCTTCTGCTATTTATTTCTAGGTTGTTAGGTACTTTGTGCAGGGTCGGTATTCTTTGAGTAGGAAGAATTTCGGGGAAGTGTAAGCTTTGTGGGCAGAAAAGCGCTTGAACCATATTCTCGTCTCTTGACTCGTAGATGATTGAATTAGATCATGATCCTTACAAAAACTAGTTTGAAATTTATTTACTAGATGATTCCAAGCTTTGTCACTTTAAAGATGAACCTTACAAATCTAAAACATCGGTTATCTTCCATGCCTCTCAATGACATTGTGCACATTACCAATAATTACCTTATTGATGTCAATAGAATTCTCATTTGTGTTGATTTAAGCTCCACCATAAGGAGGAAGAGGTTTTTAGGAGAAGCAATGAGCTATTAGATGTCTTCCTCTACTATTAATGTGATTTTATGGTGGGTAGCCACTCAAAAGGAAGGCACACAAATCCAAGAGATGTGTTGCTTGCATCATGTTGTTATGCTTGTAGTTAAAAATGGACATGTCATTGAGTATAATAGAAAGTCGATAGGAAATTTTCTCACTTCCCACCTTTCTATAAACCCTAACATAAAGGAAACACAAGAACTAAAATCTTCAAAAGAGATTGTGTACATAAAATAACCCATCCAATACAATACAAAAGAAACAATATAGTTCATAAAATTAAATTATTATTTCTATTCATCTTGTATCTTTGGGTCATACAAAAAATAGTGTAAAAAAAGAGCTACGTAGAATGATGACGACACATGGTATTGTTCAAAGTGCAAAGCTACATTTACAAATTATAATTACAAATATGTATTTCAACTAAAATAAATAGACCATATATATACAATATGGATTGTTGCTTTTGAAGAGCTAGTCACTGACATTATTGATATGTTTACAAAGGACTTATATATGCTATAGTCCAAATAAGAAGCATAAATCAATATTGAGATTGTAATCAAACAGGTGTTTTTCAAATAATTTCTATTCACCCTCTTATTTATAAGTGATTTAAATATTATTGAAGGAAAATTAAAAGCAAACACCACCAAAGTTGAGAAAATAGATTTTGTTGGAGAAAGCATCTTTTTGTTGGGTAGAATAAATGATATGTGCAATAATAACACAAGCTAAATCTAACTCCATTGCCTATCATACACACACACACACACACTCTCTCTCTCTCTCTCTCTCTCTCACACACACACACACACACACACACACACACACATATATATATATATATATATCAATTTTTATATATTTGTGTTTCATTTTTTTTGAATTCACTCTCATGTGCGTACATATTTCAAATTATATTTTATTCATGTAAATTATGTTTAGGCTATCTTTCATTAGGTTATTGCTTTATACTACATGATAACCATGTCTCAAATAGTTCTCAAATTGAGGTGATTGTAAACCTTATTGCTTACAACTAAAACATATTTTTTAACATTTAAATTAATCTTGTCTAATTGTGTACATTATTTTAATTAGTAGTTGAAACCTATTATTTTCTTTATAGATAAGGAGCTTCACCTCTAAAAATTATCAGATTGAACCCTCTAAAATTGAAATTTAAAATCTACAAGGTCATAAAAGAAGTTAAGTCTACTATGTTCACCATAAAGAGGAAATAAGTATGCTTCATCATATGCAACACATACAAAACAAATGGGGCACA
>VDFB02058208.1:0-33896 GCA_007258455.2 Sequoia sempervirens
TATATATATTTTATATGTATAACATATTATTTTTGATATATGTTATATATATAATGTATTTATATATATAAATAAATTCATATAAAATTTGTAATTGTGTAAAATTAATGATTATAGATTTATTTCTGGCAATTTTAAAATATATGTATATATTTGTATATATTTAAATAATTATTCAAATATAATAATTTGAATGTAAATTTATTTAAATGTATAAAATATTGTTGTTGAGTATAAGAAAACTATGATTAGATATTTTTTTTAATGAGATGTATTAAGTAAAGAAATTGGAAATTTTATTATAATGCATGAATGTGGAATTAGAACTAATTGTTAGTTTTAATTTCCATATTGATTGAAAAATAAATTATATTTTAGTTGATTAATTTTGATGCTATATGTAACTGATTTGATTGGATTTAGTAAATCCTAATATTAGATTCTTATTGTGCTTGAAATTGCTTTAAGTTGTTTTTACTCTTATTGGGCATATTGGGGATTATACGGGTTAATAAGACTTCCAGATATAGTTTCTTCATAAGGGAAACATTTTTATGATGGTTTCATGTTTTGAATAAACTAGGGTAGTGCACATAGTTCTATTTGGTTTTTAGACACCTGGTTCTATGAACAGGATGTGATGTCTGTTGTTTTATGGTTGGTATTTGATGTTGGTTTTGGTTTATGTGCACCTTGTCTACCCTTAGTTAGTGAAATTAGTTTCCTTGTGTTATTATTAGGGGAGTAGCTCTTTATGAGGGCCGGCACACAAAGTGGTGCCTGGGTAACTCATGTAGAGTTAGATAATCAGTGAAAACTAAATCAACACATTAGGTAGTCTAAAATATTTAACTTGATTAATTATGCCTCACTCATGGACTCAAGGGCTAGTTCAGACTTGGGGATGAGTCAAGAAGGCCTGGAATGGAAAAATCGATATCTAGTCACTATGAAAGATATTTGATTCTGCAACAGATCGCATGTGGGGCTGGGTTTCGTAAGAGGTTACTAGGGTAACCCAAGATGTCGGCCGGATAACAGTATCCTTGTGAACTTGTGTATTTGATCTTTCAGTTCTGAAAGCAATGTAACCATTAAGTTTGTACTTATATAGTTTTGTCTATGGTTTCACTTGTGTCTAGGGTTTGTAAGTTATGTCTAGGGAACCTTTTTACTATCTCCTAGCACGGGGGGTGGGCCTACAGGTACCACTTGGTTGGGTGGAACGTGCACCTTACAATGTTGGGTCCCTAGTTCTTGTTCATGGCGACGAGTACTTCATGGATAGAGAGCTCGTGTGTGAAAGTGTACTTTCTCATAATTATCATTTGTACTTTATTCATGTATCACTCCTCAATTGTAATCGGGGAGAACTTTATTTACACACCTACTGAGATTTCTTTTTTTTTTTTTTGAGAATATTCTATTGTTTAACCATAACCTTCTGTGTTGCCCTCTGATTTTACTATAAAATTTTGCTACAAAATTTAACACAAAGAGGTAACAAATTTTCTATAGAATATTTTCAACAAAAATTTATCGAGAAGTACAGAAGCTTCAATCAAAATTATTTCTTCAGGCAATCTTTTATTTTACAAATTTAACAAAACTTCTACAAAAATTAAATCTTTATACAGACAATCTTTTCAAATCACAAAACTAAATAGCAAAGAACCTGTATTCCTGTAGCTTGAAGAATTGACAGTTGAAGGAAAGCTTTGCCTGCTGCGTGCAACTTCCAAAGCCCTTTTAAATCTCCACTTTCCAAAAGAATGCAAATTACTGAACAAATATAAACCCGAGATCTTCTTCTAGAATTTTTAAATCAAAACCCCAAAACAAAAATCACAATTTTTTCCAGCAATACTCTGTTCCTTTTCTTTTCCGTGAAGTGCTTTCTTGCCTTTCCAAATTCTGGCAATATTCTCTCCGAGAAAATCCTCAACAAGAATTTGCATTTAATTCTACTAACACACATGGCAAATCAAGAAAATATCTTCTAACAAACTCACAGATATTTTCTTCTAACAATTATCAAGAATTTATTTTATTTTATTGAATTTAAGAATTCAAAATTAATTTCATTTTTATTTTAATACATATTTGAAATTCCCATTCACACAAAAGCATTTAAAGAATATTTAATCTATTCTCTCAATAAAAGGAAATTTAATCAATTAATTTAATTTATTTAATAAAATAACTTTAATCACAATGATTAAATTATTTTACCAATAAACTAATTTAATTAATTAAATAAAATATGAAGCTTTTATCTACAATATTTAAAATTAATAAAATAAGTACTATATTATAAAGAACATTAATCTAACATTAAATTCACAAAATAAACCTTGTATAACAAATAATCAAGATAGACAGACGAGACAACCAAACATACCAGACCTAAACTGACGACATACTGTGACTAGGTTTGAGACTAGACTAGGAAAAACCTCGTTACTATCTCCCAATCAACATTACCATTGAGTCTGGACACGCTCAGACCTGTGAAACCAGGTGGAGTCGGTGTCCCTGTACCTGCAATCCTGCAATCAGACATATAACATACATGTATATTGTAATACCCCTCCTGTTATTGGTTGGACTTATTATTTTTCTATGCTTTTGTTTGATGCTTTGAGACTGTGATAGTACTATTTATTGTTTTGGTTTGGTGGATTGGTTAGTGTAGACTGATTGATGGTTATGCTTCTTCAGTTGATGACATTATGTTTTGGTGATGTTATTGCTATATATGTTTATGGTAGATTAATTGATATTTATTTGTCAGTTCGATGTGATATTGTATTGGTGAGGAGAACGGAGTTGCATCACTCGCGAGTGTCCTACTACGCTGCGATATCCTTCCACGGTGTGCTTGTTATATAAATGTTGTACACAACCTTTGTTTTTATGCAGGATTGCAGGTAGTAAGCCTCGACTCCACTTGCTCTGGCAGGACTGGGCGAGCCTCATGAAACCCAATGGGCATGATGTGGAAAAATAGAGTTGACAAGAAAGTTTCCCCAACCTTGCCATCATCCTTGACAAGGATGAGTACCTCCACCGTGTAACCCTGTCGGTATAGTTTGCATGTTTTGACAGTTGTTTTGTTGGATGTCTTTCGTTATTTGATTATGTCGTGATGTTATTGTTGAAATTGATGTTGTTTTCTTTTGCGTACATTTTCTTTAGCCTTGTGACTTCCAGGAGTAAGTCAAAGCCTTGGGGGGGAGGATGTAATGCCCCTCCGTTTTGACCTCTCTGGGCAATTAGAGTAAGTTTGTTCGTTAATTGTTGATTTTGGGTCTGGGTAACTGTTTCAGCATTTGGTTTATTTAATTGATAAATTCTTTTAATTACTTTATGCATTAAAATGAATTTATTGCTTAAACGAGGTACTTTGATAAATGAATATCAATGGATTTATAAAATTATAAAGTTAAGCTATAATAAATAAATATAAGTTGTAAGTTAGAATATGCAATTATTGGGCTATGATGGTGGAGACTATTTTTGGACTACTTGTCTTGGATTTTGGCAGTTTAAAGTAAGATCTTATAAAAAAAAAAGAAGAAAAAAAAAAGAGTAAGTTATGGCATGTCGAGTCGAGTGAGAGTTTTCTCCTTAATTTTTGTTACGGTTGCATTACATGGGGGAAGGAATTTAATTTCATACCAATTATAATTGGTTGTATGGCTGGTTGCATACAGGGGTTGAGGAATAACTTTAGTTGTTTACCAATCATACTTGTTGCATGTTAATACGGATAAAGGAGTCGTTATAGTTTATCTTGGCCCGGGAGCACGTTTTTAGGAGGCTCGGCTTGTTGTGACACATCTTCTCCTTGCATGTTGGTACCCACATGGGGGTCTCAGACATTGGTTCCTTGATATAATATCTTTTACTTCTGCAAGTATGGACACCAAGGAAGCTCGGCCAGATCCTCCATAGAATTGTAAGGATTCGACATATACATAATAGCTAGGGAAAAAAAAAAATTGGGGAGGACCGAACGCCTACTGAAGTCATTGATGGAGTCCTAGGGACAAAAGGAGATGGGCCAAACTTGGATCTGAGCCTATGAAGGAGCGAAATTTTTCCATGTCTTGATTTTCACAGGAGTTGACTATTGGAAGGGAGTAGCAAGCGCTAGATTTTGTATCTCAGAATTAAAAGAAAACGAGTTATTGTGGTGTTTCCTAGATGCTCGCTCCATCGAATTCAAACTACTACATATCCCGTTAAATGAACTCACCTGTTAGGTAAGTGGTGCTCCTCATATCGATTCTTAAATGGATACTATTTACTTACTTTTTGTATATTCTCTTCAAAGCCTAAATTTAGTGACTATTATGTTATTTTAAATCGAGTATGTGAGCCTTTGAGACCATTTCTATGAACCTCTTTCTTTAGGCCATTTTATGGGCCCTTAAGAAATCATCTCGCTGCGACAGACAAAGTATTTGAAAACATTTCTGTATAGGCAACTACTCACGCCACAGAGCTTTTGCGCCTCTTGTCAAGGCTTCTATATATATTCTTGCATAAAATTCATCATCAATTCCTCTCATATATATATATCTTGGCCTCTCAAGCATCATCACACGAGAAATCCTCAGCCATGACTTCTGATTGTAAGTCAATTTGCTG
The DNA here is from genome assembly GCA_007258455.2 of Sequoia sempervirens. Classification (NCBI taxonomy): domain Eukaryota; kingdom Viridiplantae; phylum Streptophyta; class Pinopsida; order Cupressales; family Cupressaceae; genus Sequoia; species Sequoia sempervirens. The sequence continues at coordinate 4,657 of VDFB02058208.1, forward strand.
GCCCTCTTAAACTTTTGTTTTCCAATTGTAGTAAATGCATATGGTTTATTTTTTGGCATAAGGGATATAACCACCAGCCAGTGAGATTCTTGTGACTCATATAATTATTGTACCATTCTGCGATTTTTCCTTGAGGAGTTTTGTCAAATAGTTCACGTACCATGACTTTGCTTATGCATTTTGCATGCATGTTTGCAACCAGTGCACAATATCATAGTGCAAGCCTATTTCTTAGTTTATTTCATTTAGCATCGCCAATATTATCCATAATAATATCGAACCGGTTTAAATGATGGAAGTGGTTCACATCTTTCCGAACAATATCTCTTGCAACAAATTAGGAGATAAACAAGGATGCAGCGTGGTTGTTAGAACATGCCCGGAGGTTCTTAACAACTCTAATGGCCGTTTGAGGGCCATGATTAACAAGCCAAATCCAGTTGCTAACTTTTCATTATCGTGACAGAATAACGATTCTTCTGTCTTCTCTTCCTCCGTATTAAGTAAAAGTCTTGAATTTGAAAATACCCTACTGCCTTTAGTCGCCAAGCCAACTACTTCAACCTTGCATATATCTTCTGTGTTGGTGGATGTGATTTGTCTCCTACTCAAGAATCATGTACCATTATATGGCGATCAATCCAACTGAATCAAGGTTCTTTGCCTAGAGAATACCTTTACATTGAATCTGTAATGCTACGCCAGACAATTTAATTCAAAGTTATTAAATATTATGTAAGATCCGATAGTTCGTACCATATAGGAAATTCGGTGGCCTTTCTCTACCCTTTGTTACTGGTAGTAATACTGCCAGTGCATCATATTGCAGTTAGTCATTATAGTCGTTCAACCATACCTCTTATCCTTCAAATTGTCTTTTTGGTTTTGGTGAATTGCGCCTCCTTAATTTGACTCTAGAGCTATCATTATTTAGGTAGTATTCTTGTTATTCTGAGAAAAAGTATAATGTGCTTATACATATATAAATACACAGTTTTCTTTGTACAGAATCAAAGGGAATCTATATTGGTTCTTTTGTATGTACTTAAATAGTAGGTTATTGCATTCTATTTATTATATATATATGGGTACTTGTATATGAAGCAAAAGGTGTTAAAGATGTTGTTAGAAGAATAAGATTATCACGGAGTCAGCTTTTGATATTTAAAACTGATTATTTATTGGCATATAGAAGATGATAAGAGAAGTATTAATTAGGGAAAATCATTAAAGGGAAGTTTATGTCAACAAAAAGAAGGTTCATTGTTAGAAGAAATTAAAATGTTTCTTTTCTTGGGTCAAATATTCTTACAAAGGAATTAGGCCTTGTGAATGTAAAGAGTAGTTTAGGGGAAATTATAGATATGGATTTGGATATGAATGTGGACTAGAGTATAGATTATTTAGTAGTCATTTGATAGTGGAACGATAGTTTCGCTACGAGAAGCCATAAAGAATAATGCTTTTACCAATATATAAATAATAGTGCATAAAAATGAATTACGGTATAGTGTTGCATGTGGAAGATTAAATAAATATGTATATAGAATGATCTTTTATGTAGAGTTGTTAGGTGACTATTATTGCAAGGAAGTGTATTTAAAATAGTAGGTAGGTGTTTTAAGATAAACCATTATTGGAAGGAAGTGTATCTAAAATAGTAGGTAGGTGTTTTAAGATAAACCTTTCTTTTTCTTTCTTTCTGTGGCTCTATGTAGATAGATTTATGTGAGAAAGATTAATTAGCTCTATTTATTCTTAGTTAAATGAGTATTTCCGAAAGAATAAATAAATGAAAATTTCTTATATAGACAATTTCTTATATAGACACCTATAGTTGTATGTTATTAATATTTTAGCGATTGCTTCAATATTTAGAAGTTTATACTGTAAATAGGATTATGTTGAAATTGGGAGTTAGTAATTTTTCCTAGTCTAGTCTCAAACCTAGTCACAGTATGTCGTCAGTTTAGGTCTGGTATGTTTGGTTGTCTCGTCTGGTCTGTCTTGATTATTTGTTATACAAGGTTTATTTTGTGAATTTAATGTTAGATTAATGTTCCTTTTAATTTAATGCTTATTTAAATTAATTTTAAATATTGTAGATAAAAGCTTCATATTTTATTTAATTAATTAAATTATTGGTAAAATAATTTAATCATTGTTATTAAAGTTATTTTATTAAATAAATAAATTAATTGATTAAATCTACTTTTATTGAGAGAATAGATTAAATATTCTTTAAATGCTTTTGTGAGAAATGGAATTTTAAATAAGTATTAAAAAAAGAAATTAGTTGTTGAAATTTTAAATTCAATAAAATAAAATATTTTTTTTGATAATTGTTAGAAGAAAATATCCGTGAGTTTGTTAGAAGATATTTTCTTGATTTTCCATGTGTGTTAGTTGAATTAAATGCAAATTCTTGTTGAGGATTTTCTCGGAGAGAATATTGCCAAAATTGGGTAAGGCAAGAAAAGCACTTCACAGAAAAGGAAAAAAAGAAACAGAGAATTGCTGGAAAAATTTGTGTTTTTCTTTTGGGGTTTTGTTTTTTTAAAATTTTGGAAGAAGATCTTGGGATAATTTCTGATACAATAATTTGCATTCTTTTGAAAGTGGAGATTTGAAAAGGGCTTTGGAAGTTGCACGCAGCAGGCAAAGCTTTTCTTCTACTGTCAATTCTTCAAGCTATAGGAGTACAGGTTTTTTACTATTTAATTAGTTTATTGTGTATTGAAAAGATTACTTGTATAAATATTCCTTTTTTGTAGAAGTTTTGTTAAGTTTATAAAATTAAAAGATTGCCTGTAGAAGTAATTTTAATTGAAGCTTTTGTTCTTCTCAGTAAAATTAATTGAAAATGTTTTTGTAGAAAACTTGTTACCTCTCTGTGTTAAATTACGATACAAGATTTTATAGTAAAATCAGAGAACAACACAGAAGGTTTTATTAAACAATAGAAGATTCTTAAAAGGAAACAGAAGAAATCTCCGTATATAATTTATAAATGAAGTTCTCTATTAAATTCGGGGAAACAAAAACCTCTAGAAATAACTTTGTTAAACTTTTCTTGTAGAAAAGATTTTGAGGATTTAGATTGTGAACGAAAACTTCTGTCACGGAAAATGAAACCCTCTATCAAAATTGATAAATTGAAAACCTCTGTATAATTTGATTAAAACTTTCCTGTAGAAAATTTTTATTTAAAATTTGCTCTTCCCGAGCAATTTTTCTGATTTATTGTTAATATATATATATATATATATATATATATTTGGTTCCATAAAATATATATATACATATGAAACTATGAATAATACACAGAGAGATTTTTATTTAAAAAGACAAATTTACTGAAAATCGCCGCTCAGGCGAAATAGGGCACGAAATGTTTTATTTAAAACAAATAAATAAAAAAATTTAAGGGGGCGCAAGGGCTACCCCCACAGCCGCCCATGAAGGGCAATGGCTGTGGAGGCAGCCGACACTGCCCATACAGGTAGCGCTCATGCTACCAACACAGCCGCAGCCAACATGGGTCGGCTGTGTAAACAGCCGCGGCCCATAGGGGCTGGCTGTGTAAACAGCTGCCATAACCCAAATTTCTTTCCCTTTTAAAATGTTTCTAAAATTTTGATTTTTAATTTCATGCGAATTTCTATTTCGTACGAATTCTAATAAATACAAATAAATATATATATATATATATATTTGTTAAAAAATTTATGTTTAAATTTTGTATATTGAAAATTGTGTGTATATATATATATTTATATATATGTATGTATATATGAGATTAACTATTTTTAAAATAGTAAAATTGAAAAGAGAAAGTTGATATTTATTTTTATATGAAATTGAGAAAATCAGAATTAGACTAATTGATTCAATTTCTTTTTATTGTTTGAGAAAGGAACTATAAACAAGTTGATTAACTTTCATGCTATTTATTTGATCGGATTTAGTAAATCCTAACATTAGATTTTTATTATGCCTGAATTGCTTAAAGTTGTTTTTACTCTTATTGGGCATAATGGGGATTATACAGGTTTATAAGTCTTCCAGATATAGTTTCTTAAAGAGGGAGTTGTATTTATGATGATTTCATATTTCGAATTTAAACTAGGGTAGTGCACATGGTTCTATTCGGTTTTTAGACACCTGGTTCTATGAACAGGATGTGATGTTTGTTATTATATGTTGGTATTTGATGTTGACTTATGTGCACTTTGTTTACCCTTAGTTAGTGAAATTAGTTTTCCTTGTGTTATTATTAGGGGAGTGGCTCTTTATGAGGGCCGGCACACAAAGTGGTGCCAGGGTAACTCATGTAGAGTTAGTTAATCAATGAAAAATAAATCAACACATTAGGTAGTCTAAAACCTTTAACTAGATTAATAAGCCTCACTCATGGACTCAAGGGCTAGTTCAGACTTGGGAATGAGTCGAGAAGGCCTGGAATGGCAAAATCGATATCTTGTTATTATGAAAGATATTCGATTCAGCAACAGATTGCATGTGGGGCCGGGTTTCATAAGAGGTTACCAAGGTAACCCAAGACGAGGGGCCGAAACCTAGGAAGAAATGCCTGGGTAACCTATGCAACATTGTGATGAAACTCCACCTATAATAGCAATATCCTTGTGAACTTAGTGTATTTGATCATTCAGATCTGGAAGCAATGTAACCATTAAGTTTGTACTTTCATAGTTTTGTCTTTGAGCTCATCTGTGTCTAGGGTTTGTAGGTTATGTCTAGGGAACCTTTTTACTATCTCCTAGTATGGGGGGTGGGCCTTCGGGTACCACATGGTTGGGTGGAACGTGCACCTTACACCGTTGCAGTTCTTGTCCGTGGCGACGAGTACTTCTTGGATGGATAGCTTGTATGTAAAAATGTACTTTCTCATTTGTATCAGTGGAAACTTTATTCATGTATCACTCCTCAATTGTAATCGGGGAGAACTTTTGTAATATGTAATTGTAGTTTTGTATGACCTTGTTGGAGTTAAAATGACGAGGAGGGTGAATTAGCGTCTTAATAGATTTGACCAATTTTCAAAAATTCAAAAACATAGCTCAGATTTGATCTCAATATTACTCTGATTAATGCATTCATGAGTTGAATGTAATCATTCATAAACAGAATTGAGAAAAGTAATAATCCCAACAGTGAACTGAAACAACAACAACACAGTAAAGCAGTGAGAACTCAGAAGAACAAAGAGACACAAGATTTTGCCGAGTGGAAAACCCTCCTGGGGTATAAAAACCACTCTCGAAATGCCTTGCAGGCTTAACTTAATCAACTGTTCACAATGCCTTATAGGCCAATTTTAGAGCACCCACTCAAGGAGCACCAACCCCTTGTTTTGAGACATCCATCTCAAGGAGTACCAACCCCTCAAATTATGTTTTGAACAATAATAATAACTCAGAGGATTTCTCTGTTTTCAGTTAAGCACATATTTCTCTATTTTCTCGTCTACAGAATACCCTAAGGATTCAATAATTGAATCCTTAAAATACTATATAGAGAAGAAATTTACAATGTCTCTGCCTCTTGTTATTCAGATTTTTGTTGTAGAGTTTATTCATACTTTTTCATACAACCAAGGAATGATAATTTCAGGATTACAACCAGAGAACTTACACTGTTTTCAACACTGGTTTTTATATACGTTTCAAGTATGTCTGTCATGAAGAAGGTCTTCAAAGAATGCGTTTTTCACAAGAATCTGAAACTCACTTGCCAATTTTAGAATATGAAGCTGAATAATGACAATATGTAGATGATGGTAAAAATCAAGAGTAACGCCTGTCCAGAGGGCTGCAAATAATCCGTTATTTCAAAAACACGACTGCCCACAAATGAAACTCAAAGAATATTCTGCCATGTAACCATTCTGAGATTCGATGCCAACCAATGATGTCGGCCTGCAACTACACTTAGAAATTCCCATGTCGGCCATAGTGATTAAGTCTTTGTTAATCATTCACTGAGACATCCAGATAGTCCTGTCGAAGGCAATTAAATCCCAGTCATTCCCCTTAGTTATCGCTTTCGCCATGACCCATCAGAGTCGGGGAGAAGTCATAACGAATACATTATGTCATGCTGAGATCTCATATGTTATGTTCTTTCCAATCGCTGAGATATAAGCAAGTTTCTCACTGAGATGCCCTTTTGTTTCATTCACTATCATTATAGCCTTTTGATATCGGAGAGACATCTCGTAGACCAGTCTTTGTTTTTCTAAGAGCCCTTCATGATCAAACTTGTCGCTGTGACATATCGCTCTCGGGGAGACCTCATATAGATAATACTTCGTTATACTGAAAGTCACCCACCATCTTGTGTGTCGTTGAGACAAGTCAGATCCTATGCCGACAAAGTCCTTTTGTGTTCCATCGGCGAGACCGGAGGTCACTCGCCGAGACCTCACGCCAAAAACCCTAACTCTTACTGAGATGTATACCTTTATGTTGTTGGTCGGTATAAGAATTCAAACTCGCCAAGACCTTTCTTCGTTGCACATGAGTCATACCGAAATGTTCCTTTTGTTTTATGCATCGCCGAGACATATCAATGTCGGGGAGACCTCTCGGAGAGCACACTATGTCATACCAAAAATCTTTATCCACTCTGAGTCGCTGAGACAATACCAACCTCTCACCGAAAGCCCCTCATTTGACTTAGTCGGCAAGACCTGAAGGGTTCGCTATGACATTACACCGAAGCTGAGACCTCCTGCCGATATGCAATTTTTCCACCAGCGGTCGGTAAGACTAAAGTAAGTTCGCCAAGACGTTTCAACGAAGAAAAACCTCTCGCCGAAGAGCACCCTTTGTTGCCGGTCGAGGAGACATGATGAGTTCACTAAGACATCATTCCGACAGTATAACTCATGCCATATGATCCTTTTCTGTCGCCGAAACAATGGAGAAGTCTTGCCGAAAGCTTCCTGTAAGTAAAATCCAATCGTCATGACATCAGAAACGTCTTGCCGATAGGCAACACAGACGTTTATCAAGAAATGGATTGGGGAGACCCTGGCATTTCACGCCGATATGTTCTTTCTTGTCACCGAAACAATGTACAAATAAGATAACCTGAGACTGCACGAAGCTCAAACTGAACAGTACCATAAGATATTAAAATTTTGAATGTAAACTATCCACTGAATGCCAAGACATGTAAACCATATAGACAAAACTTGTACCAAGATAAAGCATGAGAAACCAATCTAAAACTTTCAACAAGTAGAATCAACAAAAAGGGATTTTGTCATCAAGGACAAACCATATGATCTGGCCGAGAACCAACAGACCTACCTAATTTGGAAATGAGTATTGTAAATGTTATTACAAATGCAATGTAAGAAAGAATCATATTTATTCTTTATATCTTCAATGATGTAATTTAATTGTTATTAAATGTTTGCTCTTAAGTTTTTGTGAATTACATACATGCTAAGTTATTTACTTTTGTCATCTATGGGATTTACATGTAGTGTGTCGTCGTGTATCTTAGGGAATGTTTGCATTAGTGAATTTTATGTTTACACTTTAAAAAAAAATTTAGTACACTATTGTAGTCATTGCAACATTCTTTAGGTTATAAGACGGGGCATTACAGCAAGAGAATTAAGAGGTAAAGATGGCTCATGGTGATGTTGGGATAATAGGGGTGTTAAGAGCATTAGTAAAAACTGAGGATCGGATTGTAGACATTCTTACAAATTCCCCAAGTTTGGACAAATTTGTAAAATTTAGGGGCAAACTTGGTGTAGCTAGTAGAATGACCATTAAGGGAGGGTATTAAAGTAATATTGTTATATTTAATATATAATGGTCATCTTAGTTAGTTTATTTGCTTTCAGTTAGTTTTAGCAACTTTCTTTTATTTCTTTTGTTATCGATTGTTTTTTTATTTAGAAACATTGTTTTGTAATTTCATATTAAGGAGTATTCCTCTTCTTTTTAATTAATCAATTACCATTTCAAATACATTATAATAGTTAGATCTATAATTCATAGCATCATTAACATTTGAATTCAAAATATCTTAACATCATTAATGATTATTCCAAGGCATATTCCTATAGCTAATCATATTAGGAATTCACTTGAAATGTTTGCGATCTGCAATCTCAAGGATGGTTGTCCTTGTATTGCGAGAGCATGGGTGGATCCTCATCCATCCATCTCAGAGTGGCGTAATTGAGAAAACTGTCAAGCCTAGGAGCACTCATTTACCTCCTAGCCCACAAGCATGGCATGAGCTCCATTCCATCCATCTCAAGGTGGCATGCTCGATAAGATGCACGAAGACTACCTTCCTCAACAAGCCCAGGAGCATGTAATGTCCCTTGTCCTACTTTTCCCTAGAATTCGCTTGTCGATTAGGTTTGGGGTTCCTTCTTTTCAAAGGAATGTTTTCTCTAATGAAGTAATCTTGGATTGAAATCTGCATTCACCATATTAACAACATTTCCACATACACATATGTCTGTTAGCATTAATATCTAGATATCCAAAAATATAAACATAATCACAAAAGCAATAATGAAGCCATAGGAGGAGTGGCATGGGTAGATCCACCCGAAGTCCTTTGCCAAGCCCAAGAGGTTGTGTACCACAATTCTCTCTTCTCAGCGACTTGTACTTGCTTTTTCTACCCATGTCATCACCTCGGAAGACACTTAACCTAATGGGGGAAGCCAACGAAGCTTATAAGTGGTCTAGGCCTACCACTCCTCCATGGCCTCGACAGATCTTGAGTGGGACCCCCACCGCTCCATGGCCCACCCATGCCTTAGGATCGGGCAGATCTTAAGTGGAGCTTCCAATCATCCATGGCCCATCCTTGCCTTGGGTTTCGGGGGCGGATCTTGAGTGGGGTTTCTAGGCACCACTTTTCTCACGCCCTTCCTCCCTAGTAGGTTTGCAAACACTCATAAGACAATCTTTAAGCATTCGAATACATTTGCATTCATCATTGATTCTTTAAGTCAATATCAAATCATTTCCTAGAACAATTATAATCATGATAATACTAAAGAAAGCATTGCACTAATAATCAGATCAGCAATGTCTAGTTTGTATATTCAATTCTAAATTAATGGAGAAACATTCATATAAACATATATATCTCTATATTCTATAACTATTATTAATTAAAATTTAATCTAATTACCTTTACATATACACATTTCCTATATATATATATATTTGTACTTATTTCTCTGATAATAATATATTAAAATATTTGCTGCTATACTCAGAAATATTCACTTTATTTCTGTCCTCCTTTCCTATTCATGTTTCTGCTTTTATATCTCCTTTTACTCAGAAATATATTTCAGATCTATTTATTTTTCCCCCCCTATTCGATGCCTTAATACCCAATTGATTGGATGAAGGGTTGCATCCCTTCCACGTTGGCAGCCATTGAATAGTCATTTCTTTTGTATCACTGCCTTTTGGGAACTAATCCAAGGGTTATGAAATACCATCGCTGCCATATAATCGTGACATTTTTGACTTTTGGATTTATATATTTGTTTTGTTTCTTTTCTTTTATATTAGTCTTCACTTACTATGATAGTAATAACAGATTTTATATTCATGTATACTTACATTTATTTATTAATATTTAATTTATTAACATTCATATTTTAATATTTATAATATTGTATTCCATAGTCATAATAATAATATTATCTCCAATAATTATATACTTGTAATAATATTTAAATTGCAATTATTTATATTTAAGTTTCTGATATTTATTTTATTTGAATTTAAATACTTACATTTTGGGGTTACACTTTTGGGGACATGGTAGTCCTCCCCACCCAAGATTGCTTGCCCTCAAGTAATCGTAATTTAAAGTGTTTTTCCCTATGATGATGATATTGGCTTTGATAGGAGTTGGAGTTTGGGGGCAATGCCCTTGACATGCTACCTTATTTTGTTTTTCCAACATTTTATTTTAAGTGATTGTATTTTACAGTCTGCAGGGGTCTTACTCTTCATCATCCTCTCTTCATTTTGTGATTACAAAAGAGCAAGGGCTAGTGTAGTTATCTGTTTTTTGTTATGGGGGGTCTTGGTGGCTCCTTTTAGATTTAGGGTTTTAGCTTTCAATTTTTTTTTACTGATTTTTATTGAAAGGGAAGTTTTGTGGGGGGTGTGGGGGCGATCTTGTTGTCTTTGGGATTGTCATTGCAAGGCATACCCAGGCACCCCTCCCCCAGAGCAGAATTTCTCCTGTCCCTCAGGATGTGTCCTGGGGAATACACTAGAGGAACCTAACAAAGAAATGATAAAAATTGAAGGATGACATCGCAAGTGAAATGTACGAGAAGAGAGAATGGTAGATGCAAAATAAGCTATGGGAGTGAGGCCATTGGGTGGGCTTCAAGCTTAATTTGAAAGGGGATTTGAAGAACCTCTTTGAAGAAGTTTTATAGGCATTCTACTTATGAAATTCATAGCTTTATTATTAATTGCAAACGCAAAGGTGCAGAATATAAAGTGAAACAAGATATGGTTTGAAAATGTGATTATCCACTCACCCTAACTATGCAGTTTATTCAGTGATAAAAGTAACATAATACTATGAAATACATGTGAGATGCTTAATCAGTTTTACTCATTAGCCTATAAATGATAAATTTAGTGATCTGAATTATTGATTGCATAGGAACTTATGTATCTTGTTAACAATGCTCAGATTTGGTTTCATGGAGTCCTCATTTAATTAGAAATTCAATTAATTAGCTAAAAGACACGAACTAGGCTAATTCAGTAAATAAAGAGAACTGGGTCATCACATTGGCTGGGAAAATTTCTTTAATCAGGTAAGCTACTTAGTCATAATTAGTTGTAACAAGGGTAAACAAGATATATTGTTTAGTCAGGTAAGTATATGATTCATTCTTCATATGAGGATGGCTGACTCACCTGTTTTATTTGTTAACAGGGATTTGATTTACCTGCCTATGTGTTTGTTTGTGTACAACGCCTTTATGTTTATGTGTGTATAACATGTATGGATATTGGTTGTTGTGACTATGGAGTTTTTCCTTTTCCATTTTACTCACTTCTTTGATCATAAGGATTATTGTATATATTTTGTTAATTCTAAGGCTCTTCATTTTGATCACTGGCATCTTTATATGTTGATAATTTCCTGTTTTATACATAGTATGAGTTACAAAATATTGGGAAGTATTAAAATTTTACAGTATTTAGTATTTAGTTTCCCAATTTTCTTGATTCCTGATATAATATCATACGAAGTGTTTTAGTGTGATTCTATTGATAATAATCTTGCAAACTGAATTGTTGATATGTTTTGCTACAGGAAAAAGTAAAATGGGCGAGCTTAGTATATTTCCAACGTCCATGGTTCTATTACCTTGTTTCATGGTTCTATCACCTTGTTTACACATGATACCAAGAAAAAGAGCTCAGGTGAGGGTTAAGGATATTCGTGCTCAGGAAAAGGTTCAATGATTACTCCAAAGATATCATTACATACAAATCGAGAAGCTTTTCTCCTCCATATCTAATGTTTTGATCAACATGCAGGAAAGTGAGAGAGATAAAAATTTTGGCATATGGGCTCCTGGTCAGACCAGAAACCCTGAAAAATATGTCCTGAAAGATCAGGTATCTTAGGTCTTTTTAAGTGAATGTGCTTGATTACCTGGCATTCGCCAAATTTTTTTAAGCATTGTTTCACAATCACACTGCTATAGACTGTTTCTTATTTTGTGATGGTGTCTTATTGGTAGTCCCAGGAAACCAATAATTATTGATCTATGTTCTGATTGATCCACATAAAAAGAATTACAAAAGTCTCACCATTCTTTAAAATTGCAGTGGTCTGGTGAGTGACTTGTGGCTTTAATATCTCGAAATTTTGAGTGACAGGAAATAAGATATCGACAACGCTATCTAGATTTGATGGTTAATTCAGAGGTCAGATATATATTCATAACAAGATCAAAGATAATAACTTTTGTACGGAAGTTTCTTGACGGGCTTAATTTTCTGGAGGTAGTGATCTTGCCTATTTTATTTTGGTACTGTTGTCTATATGTAGCTTAACTTTTCCATCTCAAGCCAAATTTGATATACAGGTGGAGACACCAATGATGAATATGATAGCTGGTGGAGCTGCTGCAAGGCCATTTGTTACTCACCATAATGAACTTAATATGAGGTTATACATGCGTATTGCTCCAGAGCTTCCCCTGAAGCAACTTATTGTGGGTGGCCTTAATCGAGTATATGAAATTGGAAAGCAATTTCGAAATGAGGGCATAGATTTGACTCATAACCCTGAGTTTACGACCTGTGAATTTTACATGGCTTATGCTGACTATTATGACTTGATGGAACTCACGGAGCAAATGCTGTCTGGTTAGGACAACAATGTTTATTATCAAACTTCGTAACCATAGATTTTATTGTTTTTTGATATTATTTTCTTCACATGTAAAATGAAGTGAACATGATGAGTAGGCACTAGTCAATTACTACTTTCATACACAATCAAATCTGCAATATCTCTAGATTAATTGTTTCTTGCTTTCCATGTGTCAGGAATGGTCAAGGAGTTAACTGGTGGCTATAAAATCAAATATCATGCTAAGGGAGTGGATAAGGATCCCATTGAAATTGATTTTACTCCTCCTTTCAGGTGAGTTTTTGGTTGTGATATTATCTAATGGTTTGTTTTGTGGGATATATTTTTGTTATTGTCTGGACTATTTACTTGAGATGATTTGATAGCTTTTAAAACTAGGCTGTATGGTTTATAAATTATATCTTCTTTTTCACTTCAGGAGGATAGATATGATTGGGGATTTAGAAGAGGTTGCTGGTCTCAACATTCCTAAAGACCTGTCATCTGATGAGGCAAATAAGTATCTTATAGCTGCTTGTGAGAAGTTTGATGTGAAATGCCCCCCTCCACTAACAACAACTCGTTTGCTTGACAAGGTTAGTTGATGCATTGAATATAATCTTCTGAAGGCTGTGTGGTTTTTATTCAGATTGGTCTTGTTATTTCTGTTTCATATTTTTTCTTTCTTGTTTCCAACTTTTATTTTTTTCTTCAGAGGAGCTTGTAGTTGTGTATCATAAAGCTTCTGCTTCTACACCAGACCATTAAATAGTTTGGAATCTTAGCATTTTCTTTCTGTAAAATAAGAACAGTAGAACTATAATTTAAGTAAATGGTATATCTGGTATTAGTTATTCTATATATCAGAATGTATTTTTCTTTATCAAGTGGTTGTTTTTCTGACACGCTTAAAATCCTAAGATGAGTTTTAATGCTGCCTTTTTCTTATGCAGTTGACACTGAATTTCATGATAGTTTTAAGATTTGAATAAATAAAATTAAATACTCATTTAGAAAGGAAGAATTTCTGCAAATGTTTTTGTATCAAGACTTACGACAAGCAGTGTGTTAGGAAGTTTTAGGCACGGTTGAATTCAAAAATAGTTTTGTAAAATCTCTGTAACTCTGTTATAAATCTGGTATTAGTAAACTATAATCAATATAAAAAAAATAGTTTGCTGTGTTTTTTGAGATGACTTGGAGAACTGCTTGATTTTGGGGAACAAGGGACATAGGCTGAAAAGTACAATTAAATTATTAATGTTGGGCTCTTAGTAAAATATAAGAATGAGTTAAAATTAATTAACTAATAATACCGCAAAGCCTCACCTATATCAAAACAGATATCGTGTACAAGCCAAAAATTCATCAGACCCACATGTATGGAGATTTTTTGTGAAATACTTTAAAATTACAATTCAGCAACTAATTTGATCAAAATCTATAACATCAGGGCATATTGCTTTTATGAGAGCATGTCTAGAGATCCCTTATATGGGGATGCCATCTCCTTGATATGTTCATGGTGGTTTGATGACATTGGGATGTGTTCTTACAACCACAAGACACTGAAAAGGAAGGAAATATCTGGTATAAAATATTGACAGGATGAAATATATATTACCTTTCTAGTTGAACTGATGTTAGATGATTTACCAATGCATTCAATGTATGCTTTGCATATCTTTTGAAGAGACTCTTGAATTTTCGTGTAATGACAACATTATAGACAAATGTAAAGTTTTATATGGAATAGTGTTTAGAGCAATCAACAAGACCAGCCTAGAAAACATTATTTTTGCCCATTTAGTAGGAAAGTGTTTCCACTATGATAAGGTTTGTTTTTCTTTTATATTGATGGGTTTGAAAAATATAACAAAATAATCAATCAAAGTCAGCTCCGAAGGAGCAAGCCTATCCCAATCATTATTAATCAATCTAACAAAGTATCATCTCTCAAAAGGTAGATATGTATCAATTACAAAATATATGGAAATAATTATATAGCATTGCTTCTAAAACAAAATGACCATAACATTTAACTAGTAGGCATATCATGTGGGCAATCATTGCTCTCAATGCCACCATTGCTAAGGTCCCTTTGTAGCACCTTCTAATCAATTAAAGGTGAACGTCATAAAGATAGATAGAGAAATAATGCAATATTATTCCAATCAGTTGAAGGAGGAAATATTGAAGATGGTGAGGGAATCAAAGTGAAATTTTTACAATCAGTTGAGGAAGAAGTTATGCAGATGTTGAGGAAGCAATACAATTTTTTTAATAATTAGAGCATATAATTTTCAATTGTTTTAACAATGAGATAATATAGATGGTATTTTCGTCCAAATCAAGGAGGTCGCTAGTGTTGGGTAACTTGGAAATTGAAGAATTTGAACAGAAGTTGCAGGAACAAAAATCTGTTGAGCTAGTAGTTGCTATCAAGCATTTAGCTCTAGTCCTAGAGGAGCTTCAAATAAGGATGGTGAAGTTTCATGTTCCTATGAATAATTTAAGTCCTTAAAATACTATTTTGGGGTTGCATCAACATAGAATAGTTCTAAATACTTGATAACTTAGTTTTTGCACATCTAGGTGTTTGTAATTGTAATATATACGTTAGAACTTGAAAACATTTCTACTAATTACTATAGGTAATATATGTGCCACAAGCTAAAACCACTTTTCTTTAAATTATGATTGTAGTTATATTTTTTTATGAATTGCTTTTCTAGGCTTACTTGTACAAGAATGTTTTGTTACATGTTTTGCCCATAAATATTGCATATCAATGCTTGAATTTATTAATTTGAAAACCCTATCATGACATGCATCTAAAGTATATGGAGAAACTCTATAATTTGTTATAAACTTATATAATATAATTTGTAACAAATAATTTTTTTAAGTTAAATGAAACTCAATTTCTTGTAATGTAATATTTTGTAGCATCTTTTTGGAGGAAAAAGAATCTAGATATCTAGATATAAACCTAGTAACTACATATATAAACAAATATAATCCTATAGATATTCTCCCTACATTTTTTATTGTATTTAATAGGAAAACTGCACAAATATATGAAATGGTAATTGATTGATCTATAAACAAAGGAGACGAATACTCCTTATATAATAAATTACAAGATGTTTCTAAAAAGAAACAGTCATGAACTAAAACACTAAACTGAAAGTTGCTAAAACAAACTAACAACTAACAAGCTAACTGAAAGCATCTAAGTTAATTGAAAGTAAACTATTGACTAACAAACATCTAAGATGACCATTAAATATTACAATAATACTTTAATACCCTCCCTTAATGGTCATTCTACTAAATAAACCAAGTCTACACATAATCTAATGGTCTTCTGGCCATGAATGCATAAAAGGCAGACTCCTGTTCAGTATGCTTTGCAACATGGGCCTTCTGCTGAGACCCTTCTTGGTTAGACTTTTGATCTGCCAACCGCTTCGTGCAATGCTTCTGCATATGACCAATCTTACCACAGTAGTGGCATGTGAAAGACTTCTTGAAGCTATCCTTCGATTTGCCTTGTCCTTTCTACTGAGTGGACTTGCCTTTGCCATTGTCTTTGGCAATAAACGCATGCTCAACACTGGGAGTGTCGTTGCTGCTCCCAAATTGTTTCTTCCACCTATCTTGTTGCAAGAGCTTGTTGCACAACTCGTCAAACTTGAGGTCAACATTGGTGGAGGTAATGTTGAGGGTTTCGATGAAGTGCTTGTAGGATCATAGCAAGCTTTTCAGCGTGATCACCACCATATCCTCTTCTTCCATCTTGCGACCAATGGCCTCCAATTGATTGCGAATGTCTTTGATCTTCATCAGGTGATCTTGCAAAGACATCTTGTCATCCATCATAATGGAAAACAACATATTCTTCAGGAAGAATGGCCTACCTTTGTCTGAGGTTTCATGAAGATCCTTCAAGTGTTTCCAGATCTACGCAACAAACTTACCAAATTGTATTTCTGGTAACATCTCATCAATGACAAACAACTTGAGAAGCATAACCATCTCTCAATTACTTCCATCAAACTTGTCTTGGTCCTTTCCTGCAACTATGGGATGAGATTTTGTACCTAGAACAAGTGAATCCAGACACCGGTACTCGAAGACGGTAAGCATCCTATGCTTCCACGTGTTGTAGTTTTTACCATTGAACCTTTGGCTAGTTTCCAACATGATGTTGGTCAAAGATGCCATCCCTTACGTTTTCCAAAGGCACGAGAAATGAGGTAAATAGTTGGCAATAATCTTGAGATGATTGATTGGTCCCACAATTTTGTAAAATATTACCAAAAATCAGAGGCTCAGAAACCAACGATTTAATCCAAAAATCGAGAAAAATGCAAACTTCGCCTAGAAACCCTAGGGGGCAAGAGGCACACAAATTTTTCAAAAAATTCGTGAAAAACAAGGGCACAATTTGTTTTAGAAAAAAAATGTCATAAACTTTAGAAACCTTAGTCGTCAAACTTATGCTCACGATTTTGTCAAAAAATTGCGAAAAACATTGAAGATTGCTGTAAAAAAAACTTCACAATTTTATCAGGCCGTAGCATGCAGAAACATCTTCACTAGAAATCACTCATGATTTTTTTTTTCACCCACGGTTTGCTTAGGTTCACACAAGTCACAAAATGCAAGTCGCGTTGGCCAATAATTTATCAGAGACACCCAAAAAAACGTGTGCACAAAGTCATGTCGGAAGAAGTTGCGTGCCTCAAAAAAATTGCGTAGGTTCCCACGATTTCTAAAAGATCTGCAATTGAACTACAGGCTGTGATTTTGCCCGCGATTTGCAAAAAAAACCAGCAATTTTCCAAACAAAAACAACTCTGCGAATTTGAGAAAAAAAACTACAATTTTCATTGCAAATAAACCCTAATTTCTCCTTAAAAAAATTGCGATTTTTCAACAGGGAAAATCTGCAAATTTCAAACAAAGAGAAACCCTTGATGTTTCTTCTAAAAAAAATTGAACAAAAAAACTTTTGATTTTTTTTCCGAAAAACTTTCCATGCTTAGAAAAAAATCCTTGTGATTTCTAACAATCGAGATAACCAACAAAAACATCTAAAATTTTTTCCAAAAAATTCTTTGGAAAAACCACAAATTTTATTGCAAAAAATTGCCAAAAATGAGCCTATGCTCTGATACAATGAAATGGTAATTGATTGATCTATTAAACAAAGGAGAGGAATACTCCTTATATAATAAATTACAAGACGATGTTTCTAAAAAGAAATAGTCTTGAACTAAAACACTAAACTGAAAGTTGCTAAAACTAACTTACAACTAACAAGCTAATTGAAAGCAATCTAAGTTAACTGAAAGTAAACTATCGACTAACTAACAACTAAGATGACCATTAAATATTACAATAATAGTTTAATAATATAGCCATCTGGCCAACAAATTTAACTCTTAATCCTTAGGATAGTCAAGGGACTTAGGTGATGCTAGGTATTCCCCATGGCAATTATAAATGCAGTACATCCTTGGAAATATCTCCCCAATAGGGAGACATCTGAAGTTATCAAATTTTTTGGGGATCCAGTTATTTTTTTGTGTCCATATACTTATCTTAGTGCCCAATTCATTTGTTTAGGGGAAAGCTACTATATAAAATCTATAGGTAACAATGGAATTTCTTGTGATGAACTAGACCTCAATTTAGAAGAATTCAATATAATTTTAAAGTTAAATTAAGTTTGATAAATACAAAGCTTCTCCTTATATTCTAGGTGCATATAATGATAGGGTTTTTCAAATTTGTAAATTTAAGCTTCGATATGCAACCTTTAAAAATAATGCATGTATCAATTTTTTGTAGTATAAATCAATCTAAAGAAACACATCATAAAAAATATAATTAGAATCATAATTTAAGAGAAGTGTTTTCAACGTTCAAGTTATATACTAATGATAATTATGAGAAGTGGTTTCAAATTCTAACATATATAGTATAAAACATGAGGTGTATAACAATTAAGTTCATCAAGCTTATAGAATTGTTGTAAATTGATGTAACCTCTAAATAACATCCTAAAAACTTGAATTATTCATAGAAGTACAAAGCTTCACAATTCTCATTTGGAGCTCCTCTTACACTCCAGCAAAATGTTCGATAGTAGTTTCCATCTCAACATTTTCTTGTTTCAATCATTTTTGTTCGAATTTTTCAATTTTGAAGTTACTCAACACTAGCAACCCATTGACTTGGATTTTTTTTGTTTTGATATCCTTCTTCTTTAACCCTTGGAAAATTCTTGCATTAGTTCACTCACTGTCTTAAAGATGTCCTTCAATTGATAGGAAAAGCTTTTCATTATTTTCTTGACTATCTTAATGAATTTTTGCTTGCACTAATTGGAAAGACAAGGAGTGTTTTCCTCACCATTTTCTTGATGTTCTCTTTCAATTGATTAGACATGTTCTGATTTTTATATGCACCTTATATTTATGCTTGTTTAAAATATTCATGTTACTTTTACACGATTGCTTAATCCACTTGTCATCATTGTTCGAATTATCTTGTACAAAATTATTCTTTGCAATTGTTTCTCCCATGTTAGCATCCTTATCCTCTTATTCATCTTCTCTTGTTATCATATCTTTGGCATGAGTATTTAGATATTCCCTCACATTTGATTTACCATCCTCTTTCTCTTCATCATCATTAGTAGCCTCCTTGTCATCATCCCCCTCAACAAACTTCACATTGACTAGACCTTTTCAATTCTCATTCTCCTCTTCACACTTTGCACATAGTTATTTTAACAATTTATATAGTTGCTTCATGAGGATTTTAAAAATTGAGACCCTCGCCTTAGACCTTCTATGCAAGTACATAAAACTTCTATCCAAGTTGCTTCAGGGTATTATAGAACTGATCATTACTATATTCTCCATCTAGCAAGTTTTTAACATGATTATAAACAAGAGAGATTTTAGGTAAACCCTAATTATGTTGATGACACATGGCAAGCCCCTTAAGAAGTGTAACTTCATCCTTACTGTTTCAAACTAGCTTGCTGTTCTTCGCAGAATTTTCAACTTTTGCAACAACATTCATTTTCTTTTTTTCTCATTGGTGCTTCATTGATTAAGAGGATTTTGATGAAGAAAAAATATTATTCTTGTTGTTGGACATGCCTTCTATTTGTGTGTTTGATGGAGTGGAATTTTTTTAGTGATTTCTAAATTATGGGGAGGAGATGATGGTGGCTTTTGATTGGCAGGGACAAAAGGTTTGCTGAGAAATATTTTCTCATTTTTCTATCTCTTGATTACAAAATATATTCATCGCTAGTGGAAGAATTGAAAAGAGTTGTGGTTTTTGTAGAAGAAAAAATAAGAAAATTCTGCAAAACATGCAAGGTATTTTATGAGCTACGGCAATTGACATTTAGTAATGGTGGACGAGATTTTTTCAATGACAAGGGTTTTTAGTTTTCCACGTGGTTGCTCTATATTTGCACTTTGTCAATAATGTACTTGATTGAGAGACTTTCCTATTGGCTTTTTTTAAGCTGATTGTGAAAAGAACAAGAGTTTGGATTCTGGAATTTTTTGAATTTATAAATAAAAATTATTGCGATTATTGGGCATGCCTTTTATTTGTGTGTTTGATGGGAGTGATTTTTTAAATTATGGGAAGGAGATGGCAGTGACTTTTGATTGATAGGGACAAATGATCCATATAGAAATCTTCTCATTTTTCATCTCTTGATTTTGAAGAATATTCATCACCGGTGGAAGAATTGAAAGATTCGTTCTATAGAAGAAAAAATAAGAAAATTTTGCAAAACGTACAAGGTAATCTATGAGCTATGACAATTTACATTTAGTAATGCTGGATGAGATTTTTTTTTAAACAAGGACATTTTTTTTGCAATATCTTTATGCTTTTTTGTGGGCGAAAGATGAAAAATAATCAGTGTTTTTAGGCTTCCATATGGTAGCTTGAGATTTGCACTCAAGGACATGGGAATATTTAGATGGATCAAAGATTTCACATGCGCTTTTCAGGACCTTGTCTAAGGAGTTTTTGAAACTTGTAGGGACTAGGTATACATTACACTTTGTTCTCTTGGAGAGGATGCTTGAGTTGCAAGAGGCAATGTCGCTAATGGTCATGACAATATAGTGGAATCAATGCCTTGATTCTAAATTAGAGTAAGGGAGAAGGGTGAAGGAGGTGGTGAAGAGTGACACTTTTTGGGCTGATGCAAGGCACATTGTTGGCATCATTATTTCAATCTTCAAAGTTATTAGATACTAGGACACAAATGCACCTAGCCTTGGAGATGTGTATGAATGCATTGATAGTATGCTTGACCAAATGAAGCCATTATATAAGAGAAAGACCCCACATTGCAGTTCTACAATGAACATATTCAATCAATTATTTATTGCCAATGTGAGAAGCACAACACTTCTTGCGTGGCTGCCTATGCATTGAACACAAAGTGGTGTGTGCAAACTCCTGATAGAGTTACCCCTATGCAAGAAGTTGAGGTGAAGGTAGGTTTCATGAAAGCCATTCATAAGATGTATGATTCTACACTTGTCAACATTGTTCATACTAAGTGGTCAAAATTTGCCACTCTTAGGGGATCTAAGATGGATAGAGAGACTATGGCATAGGAGGATCCAATACTATGGTGGACAATGCATGGGCCCAACTTTTTAACAACCACACTGGCCATTCATCTATTGTCCCAAGTTTCTAGCTCTTTTGTTGCTAAGAGGAACTGGTCTACTTATAGTTTCATCCATTTTGTTAAGAGGAATTGATTTACCTCTAAGAGGGTGAAGAAACTTGTAGCTATACATAGCATCATGTGTCTCATTGATTGCAACACACTTACATACAAAGAGAGTGCAACAACCCAATATGATGAGGAGCTAGCACAAGTTGAAGATGTAGCATAGACAAGGATGGTTGGTATTGGTTTGCAGGAGATTGAGCTTTAGGAGTCCAATAGATCAAGTGAAGAGGAGTTTTGCATGAACTTCATGGATGAATGCTGATTTGAGACATTGGGCCATTGGTCAATTGTATTTGGATATTTGAATATGATATAAATATAGTGATATTCAACATTTTTATTGTTCAATGCAGATATGTTTGAGTATTTCACAATTTCATATGGTATTCCTTATACATTTTTTCGTAACTATTTTTAAGTATTATTTGGGCTGTTGTCCCTCTAACATCCCCAAATCTAAGCACTCGGTTATCCCCAAGACTTGTCTCCTTGTCCCAAGATTTGTGGAACTTAGGAAATAATGTTTTAATATTTTTTAATGTTAGCAAGCTAGCTAGGCATAATAATATTTTAATGTCATTGTCAATGATGGAACTTTTTGGAATGGGACACCACCCTTGAGTAATCCATGAAATTTTCATGTGCCACTTGGATTGTAAGATTATGAGGTGTGTAAGCATCTATGATGGATGGAGTCACATTGTAAGAGCATTGATAATGGGACTTATAAATGGATTTGTAAGGGCATCTCTGATTGGCTAATAATAGCTGGTTTTAAGAGCATCTTGTAAGAGAAATGGATCTACCAAATTCGAGCTTTTGGTGGGTGGATTCTTTTACTTAGCAGTTACAACTCATTCTTTTGCCTAGCAGTTAAAAATTTTGGTTTTATCTTTTTCTGCTATGCCTATGGACTTGCCATTTTGGCCCTAGTTATTTTTTTTGTTTTTTGTTCTAGCTTCTGAGGTATGGAATCATAGTGCAAAGAAATTGGTGATTTATTGTAGAGTTGCAAGTGTAATAAATTTTGGCGCTTATGGGTGTTTATTCAGAAGACTAATCTGCTGCTAAACATCCTTTGTTCTATATAAATGTGAATAATCTGACGAATGAATGTTTGAGGGTCAGGAATGCTGATTTTAGGCAGAATTCCAAGAAGCTGGTGAACATCTTTCACACCATATAAATATGTGGGTAATCTAACAAATGTAATGACTACATAATTCTTAACAAAACCAGGCATATGCTCATTGTCACTCAACTAGAAGATTATTTTGGTTGTATGTGTGACGGTGATTGTATTCTTGTTTATGCTAATTCACACACGCACAGACACTAAAATATTATCTATTGGGCAGTTCAGTCTTGTATGTTTCAGATAACCTGTTTCTTGGATATGCAATAACTTTCAATTTCATGCAATAAGGGTATTATACTTTAATGTTGCATCAGCTATAGAAACCTATGGAGTTGCTATATTTATGGATGCACTAGAAATTTTGATCCAATTGGAATTTAAATGGACTGGCAGCTTGTCGGGCATTTCTTGGAGGAAATGTGTGTGAATCCTTCCTTCATCATAAATCATCCCCAGATCATGAGCCCTCTTGCAAAGTGGCACAGAGACAGACCAGAATTGACTGAGCGATTTGAACTGTTCGTGAATAAGCACGAGGTATTTCAGCCAGCTGCTTATGTTGAATTGTGGTTTAATAATTAATAGATTTCATTGGTAGTGTGTGGATGGAATTCTTCAGTTGCTATTAATGAGGTAAGGAAAAGATTCATTCTTAAAGTACATGAATGAATAAAGTTTGTACTGTTGCATCTTGGTTAACACTACTGGGTGCATCTAATGATGGAATTTTACAGAGTTAAAGACTAGTTAAATATTGTTGGTTCAAAGAACAATGATTGTTGCATATGCTTGGGTTTGAAGCTTGCTTTCTTATGCTATATGAAATGTTATATTTGTCTTTTGCAGTTGTGCAATGCATATACTGAACTTAATGATCCCGTTGTCCAGTGTGAGCGCTTTGCAGATCAGCTCAAGGTACTCAGATTTTCTCTAACCAGCTTTGCTTCTGTATCCATTGCCTTAATTTTGGGCTTAACCTTGAGAATCATTGATTTTTTGAATTATCTATACCGTGTATATGGTGAATTACAGTGAATAGAAGTGTGAAACTTGGCTGCATTTTTATTTTGCTAGACAATCTTGTGAATACATGCTAATAGATGTTATGTAACATACTGAATCCCAACCTCTGATATCAACTAGCAAATTTCTGCTGAGTATAACTAACTTGTTTTCATTCAAGAGTTTCCAAAACGATTTCAACCGAATCAATTTACAATTTTCAACTAACTTTTAAGTTTCCAGTTTCAGCTGAATTGAAACAACTAATTGTTTCACTAACCGTTTCACGGAGGGTCAATAACTAAATAACTGTCAAACTAGGGTTCCTTTGCAGCGAGATGGAAAAGGGAACCAATCCCGATGTCGTTACATTAAACAACTCATCAACTAACTTTTTAAACTACCAAATCCAAATGAAAGGAAAAACTATTAATTGTAAACATATACAGAGAATTATAGAAGGATGATAACTACTTTTATTTGCGTCTAGAAAGTATCGAACAAATACTACAACCATTAAACAATGTAAAAGCTGTCTTTCAAGCGTTTAAGAAAAGGAAACAATTGCCAGTTTTCATCCGGCATTTCTAACTAAATAAACCATCTAGGGCTTCCCATTAAACTAGTTAATGAATAGAGGAAAAGAAATATCTTCTTTATATTCATTAACTAAATTCAGATCTTTCATTTTAGTAGAATGATTCAAATAACTGTTCAATTGCAGAATCTTACAACGAATATTTAACATGAAAGAATAACATTCATTGCATAAATGAAAGTAAGCTTTAATTACATTGCATGTACCTGGATTTACGAGTGAGAGAGGATTACATTTGACATCATCTTTATGCTGTTATACTTGGGAATCTTTATCAATGAGGGAAAGAGAATTATCATCAGGGGCTTTACCGCCTGACCAAGATCTACTGGTCTCCCGTGTTCCTTCGTCTTAGGAAACTCGGCCCTTCTCGAGGGTAATCAATATGGATCAAATTATCATCATGCCTCTGAGCCCGGTGTCAAGGACCTATATCTCCTAATCGACCTAACTAAGGGTACCTCCCAACTAGAAAGGTCACTCTGATCAGTGGTATATCTGGTACTTGATAGCTGACAGATGTTGAATCTAGCATCGTACCTTGGCCAAGGATTTTTAATATCTCTGGCACTCCTGTGTCATCAGCATTCTCACCCTTGCTCGACATGACAACTCTCAGATCAAGTTCTAATTTTATAATAGCAATTTAATTACCATTTCTTCTTAGTTCGAGGTTATAACTTAACCATCAAGTTTCATACATAATAAAGGAGATTCATTGGCATAGAGAATTTTCAAGTCTCTCATATTTATCCCATAATAGACTCAGTGAGCGATAATATGCACAAAACCAACTTCTAATTAGAGAGAAGAGAATTCGGTTTAACTAGGTAGATCAAGTTCTTTAGATAATTTTCAAATGGTTCAACTGAACCCAAATTCAGAATCTTTTCTCTCATTTAAGGTTAAGTTAATATCATTAGACATCTATTTGTAAAGAGAAAGAGAGAGAGTCTCAACTCCACAACTATCACTTCTTTTAAGACTAACTGCCTTCTTTAAACAAAAATTGTTATCATTGAGTTCTTATGTACATAACGACATATTCAATTAAATGGTCTTATAGATCTTACAATTCAACTACAAATTTTGGTCTCAAGTAAGATTACAACGTCTGGTTATTCCTTCTTAATTCCAAATTGTATCAAAACCACAAGGTTTATGTGCCAAAAGAAGAGATTTAAACGGTGAGGATTTTTAAAGGCCACTTTTATATCTCACAAAGGTTCGGAGAACATGGAAAAACCCAAGGCCAGCGACAGATCGAGCTGATCAGGTGAAGTTCCCTTTTCAGATTAAAAACCCAGCATTCTTCAATACTTAAACAAGATTAGATCACAGCAGGGAAAGAAGAAATCCATAACCATTTCAAGATTCATCTTGCCTCAATCATTCAGAATTACAGAGATGAGGTAGAGATTAACAGTTTCAAACAAAAAAAACTTTCCTCTCAAGAAAAACATAAGCTTAATCTTTTTATAATCAAGGAAGAACACATTTTATATTCTCTGCTCAAGTTTTTCCCAGTTTGGTATCACTCTTCGTTAGTCAAGAAAATATTAACCTGATGGCCAGATTTGAGTTCCAAGGAAGATGACATAGGTCGAAGAAGCTAACAAATAGAAGTTGAAATCTGCTCCTCACAAATTGACTAAAGATGGCTTATAAAAAGTGGAATAAAAGAGTTTAGTCTCGGTTTGAGATAAGGAAAACAGAGTCAGAGCAATAGTAAGAGGCTCGACTGAAATGGTTTTCAGAGAAGAATGGAGATGAGATTCGATTAAACTATTGTTCCATTTTATGAAGCTTCCAACAATAGAATCATATTCCTATTCTAATTCGATCTGGCAATTTTCATAAAGATCATTCATATACAAAATAATATAATTCCGTTAAGTGCTAAGCAAACGGAGTAATCATATTTAAACTCCATACGTGCCTGAGTAATGGATTAGAATTTGCAAAAGTCCGCTTGGAGTTTCCAATGAAAAATAAAGATGACTCGGACTGAAGCGGCGCTTTCCCAAGCTCAGCCACGAAAGTAATTTCTAGGGCGTCGCCTTCAGAGGATTCGGGTATGAAAAGAAGAGAGGAAATAAAATCTTAGAAGCGGCACTCAAAAGTGTGGAGTATCAAACGCGATTTCCAGGCCAAGATCGAAAGATTGGCTTCATAGAAATAAGAAGTGAAAAACTCAAAGAAATTTGATGGTGAAGGTAGAATTGTCGAATGAATGAGGAGTGTGCAAAAAAAGCAAGAGTCTCCAGCCTTCAATCCTAAAAGAGAATCCATACGACCCCTCCCATCAAGACCTTCAGGAGGCTGCGGCTGCGTGGCTTCCCTTCTTAGCCGTTACCAAAGATACGAAGAAAACTGGTGGGGAAGCTCCTCACAAACATACCACCGACGACACCCAACAAAGATTCAATTCAATTTCGACTTTAATACTTATTTCTATTTTTATATTAATCTTGACGGAATAAGAATTATAGCTATTATGGTTAATTTATTATTTTATAACCATTGTAAAAATATATATATATTTATATACCCAGAATTGGTTCGCTCCATTTTCAAGAAGGTATTATTAATAACATTTTAAATTATATCTATTATTTTTAATTAATATTTGATAACCATTAGCAATCTTCTTTAAATAATTAAAGATTTATATATTTAAATTGGCTTATAGAATAAATAATTATAATGAATTGTTTTTGGTCAAGTTACGACTTCGATATTTGTCATACACCGACTCGAGGTGGACGATAAAATAGATCCATTGTTAACCATGACCTGTCCCTGATGATATTTCATTTTCTCTCATGGCAGCAGCAATCCTGCATCCACTGACAAGGATTATATTTAGATCATTCTCAACGGCTAAATAATATGCATTTAAATTTAATCTCATGATCTCATTCAGCTTCACGTGAACAATAAATTCACTTGCAAAATAAAGAGCTCATTAACATTACAATTACAATAAAAAGAACAACTATTGCATTCTCAATGTCATAATCACATGAAAGCAGTTATTTGCAACTAACATTGCATTCGAAATACATAACCAATATAACGACCATAATTCCATCGTCATTAACATGTTTAAGTAAGAGGGGATGTAACATGTTACCAATTTTGATTCTTCCTTGCGTTTTATATCATCTAATAGTATTTGTCTTCCAATTACCTTAAGAGTGTGTTGATTGTTATACACAATGGGAATGCATTGTGACATTCTAGATTGGAACCTGTTTTGAAGGAAGACATATACATCTCAATAAATTGGCAATCACCTTAAGCTAAAACAAGTTTCTTTGAAGTCTTTAAAGGAAGCTGGAGTAATGTGATACTTTTAATTGCAATTTTTTAACATCTGATTCATGTGAAAAAGGTACATATTGATCATTACACATAAGCCTGATATTGAAAACGATTTTTTTATTAGGTTTTCTTGCGAACTTTTTCTTCTAAAAGATTATTTACCCTCTCATGTTGTGTTCTTTAATAATCACTACATTCCTTTGAAATTTTCAAAATTACATTTGTAGAGGTCATCTATTAAGTATTACCACAACTTTCTATTTTCTCAATCAGTGGGAAGAGATATGTGTTATGCGTTGTAGTTTTTGCATGCTCCATGATAATGCTTCTCACCTTTGCGGATCTCATAATATTTTTTTTTTTCAATTTCTGTATAATCAATGTGTACAATTTACACTGCTCTGGTGTATAGGGGATTTCTTCACCCTCATTTGATTTCTTTGGCATCCATATCTTGACATGTCATGGAAGTTCGTTATCCATTGGATTCATTGATTTCTAGAAGTTAAAAATTTAAGAATAAGAATCTCTTTGGTGTCCATTTGGGCTTATATTTCTCTTCTGTAAGATTAATGATTAGTTTTTGAAAGTGGCAATTCTGTGTTAGTTCAAACTCTACATTCTTTAACATGTATTTTTGTGCGATGGAGAGAATCCATGTTTTTAGTGTTTGTTAACATTCTTATTACTTCTTGGTTGGACACGGTATTTATTGCTTGAGCATTGAGATCATTTTTTGCAAGGTAAATATAGATTAAATTGTTCAGTAGGTTAGGGTTTGACTAGTTAAAAATTTTAAATTGAGGGATTAAACCTGTCAGAAACTGGTCGAAAGCTGTATGTTTGGTTGTTGCAGACAAATATTTTATCTAAATGTTTTCTAATGATTTTCATTTTGAATGCTTTCAAATATTTCAGGACAGGCAATCTGGTGATGATGAAGCAATGGCCTTAGATGAAACATATTGTACTGCATTAGAGTATGGGTTGCCACCAACTGCTGGATGGGGAATGGGAATAGATCGTCTTGCCATGATTTTGTCAGATTCCCAGAATATTAAGGTCAGTTTTGTTTGCTTGATTGCTTATTTCTGGAGATACACAATTGCTTGAAGTAAGAGATAATAATTGCATGCCATTTTCAGGAAGTTCTGCTCTTCCCTGCAATGAAACCCCAAGAAGATTCTTCCTCCAAAGGTTAGTTTTTCATTGATTAATCATGGCAAACACATTGGGGGTTTATTTTTAAACATCAAATGGGAATTTGTTGTTTACTGCATAGGATGTGAATTTCTTTGAAAATATACAATTGGAAGAACTTTTGGTTCCATACAATGTTTTGGAGAGGGAAGTTGGAAGTTTTTTTGTTCTCCGGGAAGTGCTGCATTTTTCAGCAGTCTTTTGTTTTGTTCGAATATAAAAACAATAAAAGTTTATTTATTTATTAAGGAAAGTATAGCAGCAAATTTCTTCTGGTGAAAAAATTGGCAAAACAAAAGTATGACTTTTTGCCAAAATTTTGGGATTTAAATGGGGAAAAGTCGGATTAAAAAGAAGTGTAGAAAAAGGGAGAAAAACATATTATTTTGAAATTTAAAGGCATTTCAATAGCATAGAGATATTCATACATCTAGGTTGTATGATGCTTGTGATCTACAATACAATTTCGAGGAAATGTCCAAGTAGAACCCAAACATTCTAGATGAGGAACTTGTGCAAAACCCATGCTCAAATATCAAATTTTCGGAAACTTCTTGATGAAGTTTGTACAAATCTTAAAAGAAAGTTGTGCAAACCATATTCTTAGCTAAAAGTTGTGCATCATATTGTTGGGTTATGCAAATGCAATTACAAAGATCTCCCTTAAATTAAGATCTCACCTTTTAAAACAACCATTTCTAATGTTGAAATCTTTTCTATTGTCTTTCTCTAAATGATATTCTTGC
>VDFB02058209.1:0-19823 GCA_007258455.2 Sequoia sempervirens
GGCATGTTTTCTCTTGCCATGCAGCAATGGGGAAAGGTTTAAAATATCAAAAAAATTTGGCTTTGATCAAGATTGTTTATTCTTTGAACCAACACAATGAGTGCATTGATTCAAAGAGGGGCAAAATGTAGACACGTAAAATATACTGATTGACATCGTGCATCAGATCGACTTACTAACATCATTTCTTCCTAAATCACCCCTTGGTCTAACCATTTAATCAAATTCCCTTAACAAAATTAAAATTCATCAATATTAGATCTCTTAATTAAATAAATTATTTTGTCTAATTAAGTCACTTTCTCTTGATAATTAAATCAATCCATTTGGTCTAATTATCCCTATTTAATTAAATAATCAATTTATTTGATTAAATCCCTAAAGTCTATCCATTAAATTAAATAAATTAAAACCTTATTTGATTTAATCTAACATCAGCTCCTTTTAATTAAATAAATCAAAATCTTTATTTAATTAGCCTTTTATCATATTCCTCTCTTATCTGATTTAAATAAATCCATAAATCTAAGTCAAATAAGTCACATCATCTAATCTCCTGTTAAATTAATTAACCATTGATTAATTTAACCTCATCTCATGTCACATCCTCTAGATAATGCAAGTTGCACATGAAAATAATTTAATTCATTTATTAAATCTCTATTTTCCTCACAAGGCATCTTTTGGAATATTCTCTCAATTTGAATTCAAAAATTCCAAGTCAACATGTACATCCAACAAGGCATTTAAAACCTCTTACATGTCCTTTTCCTTGAGCCAAGTGGCATTTATTGCATTTTCCCTTCCCTCTTACATGTCATTTCAACAAATTTGAATTTCAAATATTGGCATTTATTGGCACAAACCCCAAATCTTGCACAATCATCATCCATTCATAGCTTGACAAGTGGTACCATATCATTGGATGAATGTTAGTCCCACATTGCTCAAATTTGGGCATTCATCCATCTTGAAATCATATAAATGAAGAGCTCCTCTCCTCATTTTATCATCCACAATCCAAGCAAAGTTACCATGCTAAAATACTTAGCCATTTCCATTCATCATTCAAATTCTTAGCTAGGCTTTTTGCAGATTTGGCTTGGAGTTCTCATCTTCTCATCAAAGTGGATCAACATCATCTTCAACATTCGAATCTTGCATCATAGGAATTGGGAAAGGGCCAATTTTCACATGAAATTGGCACCAATTCCCCCATGGGATCAAGTGTTTGCTATTTGAATTAGGATTGAATCAAGTTTTTATCATTTTCTTTGTGTTCTTCATTATTTTCATTCCTAGTTTAATTTGTAAATGGATTTCATGGGGAATCCTTGTTTTAGCTTGCAAATCCTTGTCTAACTCATTTATTCATGTTGTTTTGCAGGTACTAGGAAAAGGGTTCGCACATTATCTAATCTTGACATAAATTAATGCATGTTGTCGATTATTTTAGATGGAGATTGAAGCAAATGTAGAGCCTGAGCATTCAACTAGAAAAAGAAGAAGATATGCACGTGGACATGGACCCAAAACTATTAAATCACATAAGGACAATGGGTGGAAGAGGATATGACAATGGATCCTACAGAACAACAAATGGTTGCACTAACAAGAGGTTGGTCAGGACTATAGTACATGGGATGAATACTTTGAGAAAATTGTTGTTTGTGGATGTTCTGTATGTTGTGGAAAGAAACAATTCAAATGAGCAATTGTACAAAGACATTACATATATGATGAGCTTCCAGTCAGTAGTATGCCTCCTACAATTGATTCAAATCCAATAGGAATTGTGGTAAGGAATTTTCCAATTTGATATAAATAACATGTATACTTTGTTTAAACATTGTTTTATATTATTTAAATAACTATTTTTTTCTTAATGGATACTTGTAGGATAAAGTTCTTGGATTATAGTTTCTTGGATCACCGAATTCTAGCCCTAGAGGGAATGATCATTTATCAGATGATACATCTAACAAAAATATGTGCCAATATACCAGCTTGGAAGATGAGGAATTGATGAAAACAAGTAACAGAACAAGAACCGGTTTAAAGATGCATAACTTGCTTAAAGACAGGGGAAGGTGGACTACATACCCTATGAGAATGAATGTGATGGAGATGATGAATTTCCCTTGATTTTGAGATCAATTTACAAAGAGACATTTGATGGTCAACTATATTGCGCTTGGCCTGGTGATCAACAACTACCTAGAGTGTACAAGGTGTTTCAATTTTGGGGATATAGCTACATGATACGACCCTCCAATATTCATGGAGCGAATCTAGGCCTCTTTATTGTCCAAAATTTACATGTGGGATCTAAACATAGAAACAATTCAGAACAAACCACTAGGAGATTAATGCCATTTTATGGTCCATCATATTACATTGGTGAATGAAGAAGGCTAGTAGAATATAAGCCTAGCATGTCGACATATGGTCTAAATTTGAATATGTATACACATCATCTCCAATTGGAAAGTGGAAAATAAATGAATAGAGGTCATATTATGTATATAGATGGACATGCATACACACACAAAAATATTGCAAGATTTATAAATAGTAGTAAGGGAAGGGACCCTATTGTAAGACCGAATTGTCAATTTGTTGAGGTTATAAATGATAAAGATGGAGATATGGAAATAGAGGTTGATAAATTGTTAATGGTTGAGGCTATTATGGACCTTACCATTGGGGATGAGTTATTGATTGATTACCCCTTCTTAACACACACTCCTGTGCCAAAGAAAAGGGAAGAACAAGATCTCCCTAAGGATGTTCTTAAGAGCAAAAAATCAAAGAATAATAAATGAGTGTGGACTGATGTTTTATAAACTATGTTGTCAAAATTATTTTTTATTTAAATTATTGTATAAAAAAGGTAGTCTATAAAATAATGTTCCATTATTCAATTGATGTATATATGTTCATACAATTTATATTTTTATTTTTTAAGCCATATTTGATTATATTTCTTTGAAATTGATACATTTATGATTTATCCAATTGTTGGAAAACATTAAATAATGCTTTTGTTTTTTGATAGGTAGAAGATGTTGATGAAACACATACTAATACCCATGATCCAACTGGGTTATTAAGATTTGGATGGGATGATCCAAACCATCCTTTAAACAATACTAGGGTGAAAAGAGCAAGATTGAAGAGAATACTACCAGTTGATAAATTTGAAGAGTTGATGAGATCTGCATACACTGATGACATGCCACCTAGCCTTAATGATGATGATCATGATAGTGAAAATGTAGTGCATGAAGAAGGATTGAATGAAATGCTTATAGGTTTCTTTGGGGATGGAAAAAATGATGACAATAATGATCATATGGTTGACAGTAACGATGATAGTAGGGGTAATTACCACCAACGTGATGTTGATGATAAGAACCTGAAAGACTCCATCAAGCAAGTAGTGAAGACACTCGAGTTCAAATCAGGTGCAAGTAGAACCTCAAAACTGGCATGCACATTAATATTATTAGAAATCAAGTCAATATTTGGTTGGTCAGACAAAGGATTCACTACCCTACTAAAGTGAGTTCAAATCTATTTCTTACTTTGCATTGTCAATTGGTGTACATAATTTGTAAGCATTCATCAACTTTGTTTATATTTCTTTAAGGGGATTTTAAAACCATATATTGTATATAAATAGTCCTAGTATATATTGACATATCAAACATGTTCATCATAAGTCAAACATTCAATTGATTTAATCTTTGACAATCTTACAGGGCACTAAAAACTAAAATATTCCTTGAAGAGAATGTGTTTCCATCAACTTACAGAGAGGCGCGTCTATTGTTGGTTGAGTTGGGGATTGAATATAAGAAAATTCATTCATGTAAAAATGATTGCATTTTATACAGAGATGAATATCAAAACAAGATAGAATGCCCTATATGCAAAGAGAAGAGCTATCGTATAGATGTACAAGGTCCTACAATTCCAAAGAAGGTCTTACATCACATGCCAATTATACCTAGACTTCAACGAATGTTTCGTTACAAGTCGCTTGCACAATTGATGGAATGGCATGCAAAGAATAGGAGTAAAGATGGATTCGTGTGAATTTTGGCCGACTCCAAAGCAATGGAGCACATAGAGGAAAAATGACCAAGAAAATTCAAAGATGAACCTCGTAGTATCAAGTTTGGTCTTGCAATTGATGGAGTGTGTCCATTCTCTTTCCTGAGCTCAAATTATAGTGTTTGGCCAGTTGGATTGATAGTATACAATATTCCCCCATGGATGAGTGTTAGAAAGGATCACTTTATGCTGACTCTCATTGTTCCAGGAAAACATCAAGTTAAAAACATGGATGTTTATCTTGCGCCTTTTGTCGATGAGATGCAACTACTATGGAAAGGCATAAGAATGTATGACATATCACGTCCTCCATAAAATAGGTCCTTCATGTTGTATGGTGTGCTATGTTGGATTATTCATGATTTCCCAGGACTTGGTGTTTGTTTTGTTAAGATAAAATATTTACGTATTTACACTCATAAATTATTTTCATCCCAACTTTCATATACTTAGTTTTATACTATTTTTTTGATGTTATTAACATTACTTATTGAATTGAAGGGATTCAAACAAAGGGGATATTTGCATGTCCAAGATGTGCAGAACAATTTCAAGGGTGGTATTCTAAAGATCTACATAAATTTATTTACACAAACAATAGGGTTTTTCTACCACTAGATCATAAGTTTAGAAATTGTCTGAAGAATCAATTTGATGGAAAAGTTGAAAATAGAGGCCCTCCCATGATTATGGGTCCAGGTGATTGGCTTAAGAAGTATGAAGACGCTAAATTGAAATCTTGGGAGGATTTTTTTGATTGGGGTGATTCAATTGAAGAACCAAAACAAGTTGTAGTTAATATGCCAGAAGGAATGAAAAGGAAATCCATATTTTATGAGCTACCTTACTAGAAGGATATATTAATATCTCACCTATTAGATCCTATGCATATCTTCAAAAATGTCCCAAATTCTATATTTCAACATATATCAAGCAAAGAGAAGGACACCTTGTCTTCGAGAAGAGATATTGCTCTTTGCGTACCAATATTGATAGAAAACATTTGTGGCCAAATAGGGAGAATGCAACATATACAAAAGCTCCATGGATTTTGAAAAAAAAAGAGCTAGACCAACTAAAAAATGTCATGCGTTCAATAAGGACACCTATTGGCTAT
This sequence comes from Sequoia sempervirens, assembly GCA_007258455.2. Classification (NCBI taxonomy): domain Eukaryota; kingdom Viridiplantae; phylum Streptophyta; class Pinopsida; order Cupressales; family Cupressaceae; genus Sequoia; species Sequoia sempervirens. Next base: position 5,237 of record VDFB02058209.1, read on the forward strand.
GGGTCATCATTGGCTAAAGCTTTTATAGTTGATGGACATATCACAGGATTTAAAACACATGATTTTCATAATTTTTTGAAGGTATTATATATCATCATTTAACATTTACTGGTAACATTGATTAAGTACTAACTATATTTTTATATTTTGTTGTGTGAGAAAAAATTACTAATGACCTTTTCATAAATGTGTTTGATAGCATATCATGTCATTGGAAATTAGGGGGATTCTTGTCTTATAGTTGACATAAGGAATTCCATAAGTTGATTGTCAACATTTACAAGGTATGTGGTTATATGAAATGTTCATGTGTGAGAGACATAGAGATATTATATTGCATTTTAATTTTTGACTAAAGGTTCATACTAATTTACTATTCTTATATTAGGTGGGTGACCCCCAAGGAGATCCACAAATGTGAAGTGCCAAAATGGAAGAAGGAAATTGCAGAATTTGTATGTTTATTTGAGAAGGAGCTCCCTAGAAGTTTCATGGACCTACAAGTCCATTTACTTATACACCTCGTTGATGACATTGAATTGGTGGGGGTCGTATCAACGAGGTGTATGTTTTTCTTTGAGAGGTATATGAAAAATCTAAAAAGATATGTCTGACAAAAGGTACATCGAGAGGGTTGCATGACTGAATGGTATGTATTTAATGAAGCATTATTCTTCCTATGTGAATTCCTTGGTAAGTATTTTGTAGATGGTCCACACTTCTAGGATGAACAAAGAGCATCAAATATTATTGATGGAGAAAAACCACAATCTAATGGTGTTCAAGTAGAAATTAGTAAGTAAATTCATGATCAATGTGGTTGTTTTTCTTGCAATCATTAATTTACTTTGTAATTTATTTTTCAAATTAATAGTATGACATTTGGAGTTTGAAATAAACATGTTGACATGTAATAGGTGTAAATGAAAGTGCTATACTAGACAAGTTCATTCTATACCACATGGAATTTATGAGCAAATGGATTGATCTATATGATAAAAGGAGAGAAGAAGTGCTAGAAGCAAGGAGATAGTTTAAGAGATAGAACCCAAGGAATACTCTAGTTCAAACTGATCTGCTTGGGGAATGGGGAAAATATTGCACACTAGAATGGGTTACTGAACAAATTCAAAATCAAATAGAGGATGCAAGTATAGATTCAAACATAACAGAAGATGAAATCAACATGTCTAGAGGATGTGAAAGAAAGGTACAGTTGGAATTTTTCAAAATGTTGTTTCCTTATAGTTTTGACACTATTAACTATTTTAATATTCATCATTATATTTTTTTCACTGAAATAAATGGTCTTTCACTGGCAAGGAAATATCTAGCAATGTGGGCATATGGTTGACATTTATCGTGTAGAAAGTGTAGAAGAAAAGAGATGATCCTTTGATTGTGGCATCATGGTTGAATTCAAGCAATCTAGTTGATCAAGCTCAAAAGATAAGAATATAATTGGAGGGAATCTACAATATGTTGGGAAAATACAAGAAATTATTGAGTTGGATTACCGCTCTTGTAAATGTTGTATTTTTAAGTGTAGATGGTATGAAGCATTTGAGAGGACAAGAAGACATGATACCCATAGTGATTGTTTTCTATGGATTCCTCATGCTTCCTACCGGAGGATAAGGAGCATTATGTTCTACCAATTCATTGTGAGTAGGTATTTCTTTAACTCGAACAAGAAGCAGTAGTGATCATTAATCTATTACCTCATAGTTTATTGTGAATATATACATGTTTTTATTAATCAATAAAATTGTTATAACATACATCTAATATATGTATGTCATTCATGTGCAGGTGTTTTTCTATGAAGATATTTTGGACCCAAAATGGATATTTGTCATATGTTATGATCCAAGATTAAGGCATGTATTTGATGAAACATTAGTGGATACTAAGCAAAACAATGATGGCCAAAAAAATGAGAGAGACATATTAGAGAACATTGAAGAAATTGAAATCTATGATGATGTTGAAGATGGTTATGTTTAGGCACAAGAAGAAAACAATCCATAGTTTATGATCTTATGGAAGAAAACAATATGGATGGTATAGAAAATGATGATCCAAATACATCTAGCAACAATATAAGTGGTCTATAGTCAAATTTCAATGATGACAAGATGATGTAGGTCAAGATGAGGATGATGATAATATTAAATACTTGAAAGAACATATGAACATTGACAATGATACACTGGATGACATTGTAGTAGACAATAATGTTAATGACCAAGACTTCTAAATTTTCAAAATTATTTGCAATCCATGTTTAAAAAAGGATGATTCTTATGGCCTAAACTTTGAAATGCTTCAGTAATATTAATTCAAGTGTTAAACTATAAAATCACCACTCTTATCTTTTTTTCCATTTTTTATGCCTTATTATGACATTCCAATAGGTTTTTATCTAGCTACTATAACCCATATGTCTCTATCCATAATAATATACTCCATCTTAAGCTTCTAAAGCTTAAATTTTGTGCCTAATAACTTCTCCATTTCTACCCTAGATGTGATTGTCATCTCTTCCTATAATAAGATCAAACCCTTCTATGAAATATCACATTTAAATGAATATTAGTAAACAAAATTCTCTACCTAAAACCTATAATTTAAGTTGATAAGAATATTACCAAATGAAAGAAAGTAGGGTACAAAAAAATCTTCATAAACTAATCTTAGCAGAGATTATTGTGAAAATTTTAATATATTTACATTTACAAAAAGGAGAAATACATATAAACCATAAACAAAAACATAACACAACACAAGTGTACATGGTAAAAACCCTTTTAGGAGAAAAAATCACACTCAAAAGAGCCCAATTTACTATTCAATAGTCTAAACATATTTATAATAAACTTGAAGGTAAATTTGTTAATAGGAGCATCACCAACCAAAGATTTAGAGTGATTCTAGTAGCATATCATTACCTAGAAATTGATTTATTTAAAATTAAATCTCAAGCATCATATAAATATAAGTAGTGATTACAAAACCATGATCTAAAACCACCAAAAAAAGTGGCACCCAAAAACCTAGTTAGAAAATAAACACCCACATCCCAAGATGAGCTCATTGGATAAAAATGGCATATTAATTCCATGTCATAATTGCATCATAAAATAATCATTGAATTAGGAATTCCATTATGGGTTCATGACACATTCACCATTCTTGTGGGTCTATATGTGATAATGAGTCTAATAATTTTTTGAAGTATGTAGAAAAAAATATACATGGTCATAAAATAACCTCCCTCTTTAAAAGGATTTTAACCTTGGGTAGGGACCAATTAAAGTAAACTATTTGAAAGGATTTTTCATTCACATCAACCAAAAACCAATCAAAGCATCCACATAGTAATAGAAAATGTGTTCTGATAAATCTTGAAGACTTAAATAACTTGAAAATACCACTTTGGAGACAACAAAGTAATAGATAAGCAATGAAAATTGACACAATAATTGAACACTCAAAATGGATTACGAATTATTAGTAGTATGATCAATTGTATTACTTCAAACTATAAGAATTTGTAACTTAATTCTTTTAATATGATATGCATGGGTGGATTATGCAACCTATCTTCTTACTAATTCCTACTCTAATGGAATATGATTTGATGATGATGATTTCAAAATTGGGCCCTGGTTTCCCTATTTTTATGGGAAGCAATAAGCTTCAGGCCCATTTACAAAAAAGTCACATCGCTTCATAACTAAAACATAATTAGCATAAACATAAAAAAAACATTGAGAGTTTGTTGGTGGATGCACTATAGTCCGTTAATCTCCAACAAGCACCCATGATCACCTAAGACTTGTTCAAGGCTCATGCACCATTATCATGTATCAAAACCATCAAACTCCAGTCCCTATTACTCCTCTCTTACTTGGCCTATGCAAAAAATGAGTTAATCTTCGACAAATGCTCAATGTACCCACTTTTGGCATGAGTGTTTTCATTATGTATAATATCTTTCATGGCATACTCCAACTCAAATATTCTTCCAAGTTGTTGATGTGTTTTCTTAAGTACCTCATATTCATCATTGATTGTATCAAGAACAATTGGAAAATAGTGGGCTATCTCAACCTTCCATGTATCCTAATCTTTCAATTCTATTTCCTCGAAGAAGTTGGGCAAGGCCATACTCAGTGGCTGACTAAAGTCACTTAACTCCTGTGTCAAGATGGTATGGAAATATTTATGGGATTTCATAAGCTCTTGATATTCTTGTAGTACAACAATGTTATCTTCCTTCTTTGCTATGATTTGAGACTCCACTTCCTTCATTTTTTCACTCAATCTAGTGTTTTCCAATAATGTTGCATATGTTTTGTCATGAATATGCCAAACTTGTTTAGCATGCTTATACATATCTTCAAATCTCATGTAGACTATCTCTGATGCCATTTCTAAGATGGTGGTCTTGAGCTTTCCTTTTAACTCCTATTGTTTGTTTTGAACTTTCTCATGTCTGTGTTTCCAATAGGTAGTTTCTGACATTGCTTCTAGCACCTTTCTTTCATGCTCAACCAGTGGAGAGTAAAGCCCTAAGGAAGAAGGCAGTATATCTCTGTAGTTGATTAAATCCTACTTTAGCCTTTCATTCCATTCTATTAGTCCCTTGTTATCCCTTATCAGTTTCTGAATTTGAGCCTTGGTGAACTTGGCCACATTTACATTCAAGTCAACAGTTTCCATAAGATCTGTCTCTCCTACCCTTTGCACCAAAAGATGTCCATAAATTTGATCATGATAAAAAGGGAAGGCTTTTTTTCTTGGCAGGTAAAGTGCCCATATCTGTAAAGTAGTATTATCAGGATTATATATTGATCCAGTATAGATCTTATCACCAGCTTCATCTATCAAGTGCAAGGTTTTATTCTTTCTCTTTAGAAAGCTGTCAAACACAATGGTTGAACTAATATCCCACCCTAGAAGGAGCATAACCCTAGCTTCTTGCAATAATGCTCTTCCTCTCTCAGCAGTCGTGTTCTTCATCTCTCTATCAATTTCATGTTGAAGCTCTTTCAAATCACATGCTTCCTTTAAAGATTTAATGTCTTTTAGCCTTTCACTTACCACCTTTCCCTTATACTCAGATGAAATCCTTAAATTTAGAAGTTTGGAAAAATGCATCATCTGCAATGAATTCCCAACTGGCATGGTGTCTCACATCATCATATAGCTCAATGGAAGCTTAAAAGGTAATCACACTCCTTTCTAGTGGAATTTCATATTGGGGAATAATAGGAGTGTTAATCTGTGTGACCTCTTCTTCCCCTTCAGTATCATTTTCAACCATGATTGGGGTGTCAAATGAGAAGCTTGCCTTTGGAGTAGGTTGTGGTGACAGATGAACCAGTGATATATTTTTTGCTTTCCTTCTAGAGCCAACATTTATTCTCTTCTCAAATGCCACTAGAGATACATCCTTTTTTATTTCTTCTTCATGCAGAAACAATTGCTCAACTCTTTCTATAGGATCTCAAATTTCATGAAAAGCTTCCACATAGGTTGGGTTATTATTCATTCTCCAAGCCTCAACCATAACAATTCTATTGTATGCATTTATCCTCATTATCACTTGACTTTCCTCATAGTTCTTGATGGCATCATCGAAATGGAACTCATGCTCATATCCTTTTAGTTTTTGAGAAATTTTGGCATCATAGATGAAATGCTCAGGTTCAAATTTTTTTCTTTTGTTTCCTACTAGCAAGCCATAATAATCCAGCTTGCTACCAACCAAGTCATACCCTGTATCAACAATAATAGTGAAGTCACCAAAACAAAGAGTGGAAGGCATGAAAGTTTTCCTTCCATTGCTTTTCAAATGCATGAAGGCTGAGTAAGACAATTGTCTTATGATCTCTAGGTATGCAACCCTTTCTGGCATAGTCTTAGGCAGTAAATATGGTGTTGCCTCAAATCCATATACTCTAATGATAGTACAATCTACAAATTCATACCAATCTCCCCAATTGTGATTTATTTTTGCATCACGACCCTTCTCCTTTGGTCAGAGGAACCTATGTACTTTTGGGGATAGATTATAGTCACATTTGTGGCCAATTAATTTGTATAAGGGTTTGAAACAATGTTATTCAAAGTACAGGTAATGGGATCTCCCACATCTACTATCCTAGACTGATGTCCACATTTGCATTGGTCTAGAATTACCATCACTATCCAAATATTTTATTCTTAATTCTTCTCCCCATATTCCCATCACTTGTCCTTCATATAGTATCATATGCATAAGAAGTGAATAGTGTTTGAAGTAGATAGCTTCAATGTTGTTCTTAATAGCATTAAGAGCACTATTAATGGCCTCAGATAGATACTTCACATAGTCATAGGGCCTAGCATCTTGGCTTTGAATGTTTTCATCTAGAACCATGGGAGCTATAGTCATGTTAGTAGGGGCATCAACTCCCAGTACTTGGCTAGCTGAATAGTATGTGTATTGATAGTATTCTTCAAACAAATCTACAGAGAACGGGGGCCTTTCATCACTAGAAAATCTGCTAGGTCGATTCCCTGGACCTTTGGGCCTATGCAGAGGCAACTTCCACCTCTTATAGCTTGTATCCATACAATGATACTCTTCCAACAAGTCTCTCATTTGCAATTTCATCTTTAGGGAGGTGTCCAATTGGAAAACCATACAAATATAATCCCGTGTTATAATCATAAATTGTGATCCATCGTGTAAGTGAATTTCCCTTGTTTTGGGATTATAATTCTTTTCTAGTGCTTTAATTAGTTCTATATTCACAAAAACATTTGGCATCACAAGTTTTCGTAGATTCAAATTCCATGGGTTTGAAACTGGGCTATATTTGTACTTCTTCCTATAGTGATAGATAAACAATTCATAACCCCTGTGTGAAGTCCACACATCTCCCAAATTCTTGTGCTTGTCCTCTAGGATCTCACATGATGGTTTTAATTAAGGTGTTATCCTTGATTTTGGCCTAGACCTGAGACACTGGTCTATTAAGTCTTGATTAAGTGGCCTACTTTCTATTTTTGCCTCTTTGCTCTTGTTTTCTCTAGGGTTTTATCCATTTTAACCCTAACTATATTGTACTTCAAGCTATCTTCAAAAAAATACATTCAACTGAGCCAAGATGTATTTACTTGAATGAATGCCAAAAATTTTGAGCTGCTCTCCTTCGTCCAGCTCCATCTTCTAGATACTTAGCCACAATTCAAAGTGAATTTTGATTCCTTAGAGGTTGTATTTATCAAAATTTAGCATTCTAGAGCCAACTCTAGTTCATGAATGGTGCTCATGCCACCATTCCTATCAACTTGCACATTAATAGCAGTTGTTTCTTCGATGACTTCATTAGTCAAATCAATTTGGTGATAATTATTTCATATTTTTTCGAAGAGACTTTAATCATGTCTATATCTCTTTTCGATATATCCTTGACCATCTTTTGAGAAGCATCTAAGAGACATTTAGATTTCTCTCTTCGATGTTGCAAGGTCTCTTCAATATTTACATTTTAGTTTCTTGCCTTATGGTCCCCCTTTTGTCGATGAGACTGGTGGATATCTCTTGCCGACAGGCCTATGTCTCTTTGACATATCCTTATCTCTTCCTTCGGTGGTATTACTTGTTGATGATCTCTATGTGACTTTGTCATGTTGAGGAGACTCGTGGTCACCCCTCTCTGATGTCTCTTCATGTCATCGATAACATGTGTTTACACATGTGCCAGGATGTCAGGGAGACTTTTGATACTGTCTTCTTGATACTCTTGTGTCTCCTCAACATATCCTTTTTAGAATGTTGATGAGACCTTGTCCAATGTCTGTTCAATGTCTTTATGTTTCACCAATATTTTTCTCCTTGAATGTCAAAGTGACTCTCTTACTTTTCTCCTTGATATGTTGATGTCTTTGTATTTCCATTTGTCCATGTTGTTTTACCGGTGACCTATCATTTATTTTATGATAATCTCTTGATGTCCGAGAGATTTTTTTCTCTTTCCTAAATGTTGAATGCTCCATATAATTTTTCAATGAGACATGTTCAATTTTATCCTCGACATGTCCAAGTCTCTTAGAAATATCATTCTTTAGCCTGGAGAGAAGACATTTGAATATGTCTCTTAGGAATTTGGGAGTCTCATCTACATTTCACATCAGCCCTTTCTACTCACGTCAAAGAGACTATGGTGAGACTCTCTTTGATATAGCATTGTCTTGGTGACATGCCATGTGCTGCTATGGGAACACTTCAGATAGGGAATTCACTTTAGTGTTATGACCAAGGGCCTTATTTGGTGGTTTATATTAGTGTCAGCCATTATGAAATGGAGATGGGACATATGGTGAGTGTGGGAAGATGGGTGAAAATGGAAGTATGCAAAATAACCAAGGTGGATTTTTCGCTCCAACAGGACCTTTAATATTATGAAACATTAGTGGTACTTAGTTATCAAATTTCATTAAAGGATAAGTTTTATTAATTTTAATCATTATGAATGTAAATAATGTTATGAATATTTTGGTCAAACAATGTTGTTCCTATTTTTAGTTAATGGCATCAACACATACTCTTCTAGGATATGGGAATTGCTATCGAAATTTTATCTCCTAAGGATCTCACATTGGTATGAGCTAGTAATATAAATAAAATTATGTAATTTTTATTTTATCTAACACCACTTAGTGTAAATAAATGATATTTATTTTTAGTTTCATTTGTTTCTTCATTCTTTCCATAAGAGGAGGCAACTCCACTTTGTGAACCTAGCCCATCTAGGTAAATGAAGAGAAGCAGAGAATCATTAATTTATGACAAGTGATTATTTACTTATTTCATTTTATTCAAGATTTCTATACTATAGTATATATGGTTTAATTGCATTAATAGGTGAAGCTAAATTTTTTATTGAGCCTAGGAAGTCTATTAATTGGAAAAGGAGAGCTACCAATTATGATATTGATTCTCCATATTCTTAACAAAGAAGGAGTCATTGATCATTTAATGACACTACATAATTACATATATTTTCATATTTATTGTATGCCTTCCTGAAATGTAGATGTAGATTTTTATTCTAATGTATATCATTGTATTTACCTATATGGATTTATATGTATGTATTTGTATTTTACCAATGTGTACAATTGTATTCCTATATGAATTTATTTAGACATTCATCAAATGCATATATGACATTGTAGACCTTATAACACTATATGATATTTTCAAGAAATTATGTATACCTTCATAGCCTTATTGATATATATATATATATATATATATATATATATATATATATATATATTACATGCATTCAAGACTTAAATGGTTTAAATTATTTGAGTGGTTTGAATAATAAGGCTTAATATTACTTGTTAGGAGTGACAATAAAATTTTAAAATGGTTTCAACACTAACTACAAAATTAATATTATTTTTATTGTTGATAGTGATAAAAATATATATGATTCTTTGATAACACCTATACATTTAAGGATTCATCTCTCTTTTTCTCTTAATTTAACTATTTTATATTTCAATGTATATCCATCTTATAGCTAGTAAAATCCTTTAATTATTTTAGTGTTTGAATAATGCTTGTATACACATGTACAATGATAAGGGAGCCTATGTGAGGCTAGAAATTCAAAAATATCACTTCAAATTTTTTTTGGTCTTATCTCTCTTAAGGGAAAATGTTAGTATGATGTAGCTTGGAAGGATTAAGACACTTGGGCAGTGAAAAGACACATCTAATACTAGTAACCTACCCACCTAGAAATTTTGGCATTGTAAGTTTAGTGCCACAATAGAAGTAAATTTACAATAGACATGGCTTTGAAGAATAAAAATTTTCATATCCTCATTGAGGTGATTCGTCAATGGTGGTTAATTCCCTATCAAAGAAGGCTTTTGAAAACTAGCACTAGAATTATTTGTTGGGACATATATTATCTCTTCTTCATAATTTTTCTTCCTTTGAAATTATGATCAATTTCTATAGGGAAGCTAACATTTTAGTGGATGCACTTGCTAATAGGCAATTGATTAGGGTTGAAGATTGTATAGGTTTGATGGTTTAGGGTATTGGGTTGAGGGTATACTAGTGTTGAGGGTAGATGGTAGAAGGTTTAAGGGTTTAGGGTTGATGGTTAAGAGTTGAGGGTAGAGCATTTAGGATATAGGTTTGAGGGTATATGGTCAAAGGATTAGGGTTGAGGGTCCAATGTATAGGGTAGAGGGTATATGGGTTGAGGATTTAGGGTTTAAGGTTGAGGGTTGAGGGTTGAGGGTTGAGGGATTAGGGTTGAGGGTTGAGGGATCTTTTGATGCAAGTGAAATGTAGGAAATAAATTGAAGGCCGGTGAATATTGGGGAAGGATTTTTTTCTCTAACACCCCTAATCCCTGCTATATTAGAAAAATTAGGTGCTAAAGCAGGCTCTAAAGTAGCATTAAATTAGGTGCTAATGTTGGTGAAAAACTCGATGAAAACTAGGCGCTAACATAGGTGCTAAACTATGCGCTAAACTAGGAGCCACACTAGGCGCAAAACTTGGCACCAAACTTGGCACAAATATAGGCGCTAATTTAGGTGCTAATTTAGGTACTAATTGGTGCCTACTTAGTTTGATCAGTGTAATAAATTTCAAAAATAACGCCATCCTAATAAATAGAGCCGAATTTTTAAAAAAATGGAGAAAAATATATTAAAACAGTGGGTGGAAACAAAAAATGGAGAAAAAAAGGGAGCTAATCATAGGGATTTGTTGTAGTGGGGGGAGGAGATGAAAATCAATCAAGAATACACAAAATGATCCAAAGATGAAAATAATGTTGACATAGTCAAGTTGGAAAGCCAAGATTTATTGATGATTGATGGAGCATTGTTGATGTGGGAAAAAACAACATAAAGAAGTGGGAAGGATACATCCTAATGATGATGATTAGATTCAGATCAGGGCTTGTAGAAAGTTTGGGAACAAGACCAAGGATATGAGTCAATGATTTGGACTAGAATGCATAATTGGATTACATGGATTAGGATTTGCTTGTGGTTTTGGATTGCTAGGAGATTTAAGATTGTGTTAGAGCAATGAACTAATGGAATGGATGGAGATGATGGATGAAAAGATGCTTAGACTAACAAATCTATATTAACATATCTAATGAATTGAATAGATAATGAAATGATAGGATGGATGAAAAGATGTTGGTACTAAAAAATCTATATTATCCGAAAATGAACTTGATAGATAAGGAAATGATAGGATGAGTGAGATGTATATGATGGTTGATAGATGCAAGTTTCAAGGCATAGTGCAAAAAATACAAAAGTAAAACGAATAAAAAAAGATGGATAAGAATTCATGTGCACATAAAATCAATGATTAAGTGGGGGTGAGGGAAATAGATGGAATGGATAGATGGGGGATATAAAAGGTAGGATAAATGGACTGTAAAAATGTAGGATAGAGAGATGGGGGGATTGTGAAAGCATCAAAATAAACTACCATGTGGTGAGCACTTAACTTGATATAGAATGATATACTATGCATCAAGGTATGAGGAACAAGGGTGACTTCGTATCGCATACATAGGATTGACTCAACAAACAAGAAGGTTAATATAACATCTCACAAAATCACCAAGGACTTTGGTGGGAACAATGCTAGGAAATGAAAAATAGAAAGAATGTGCATGTGTAACACAAGGTCATAAAGGACCTTGGTGGGTACAATGTGGGTCAAACCATGAAAACACAATGCACGAAAGTTAATAAATTTCCCCTAGTTTCACCAATCAAAGCATGCCATGATATGATGGATCATGGTGACCTTGAGTAGGTAAAATATGAAGCTCAAAGGAAAGATAAATGGAGATTTAAAATCACCAATGAAATAACAAAATATCTCAAGTACCTTTTTCCATAAGGATGATCGAGGGGGGAGATACAACTTGATGTGAGGAACATTATATCCTATGAAGGCCAAAGATGGATGGGTATAACCTAGGATTCTCATGAAAAGATACAATCAAGATACTTGAAACCCAAAGGGGCTAATGGAATTTGTGGAAGTACCAGCTTGTAGAGGATTCTTGACTACACAAGGACTACATATGCAAGGATGAGACCTAGTGACAAGTGTACAAGGATGAATATAGATGGTGACACAAGGCTAACACCATTTACAATTAATACACTATGTACAAGGGATGTTGGATATATTGTATCCTATTTTATCGGATGAGGATTGTGATTATGTGCAAGGATTATCAAGATATGCCAATAAGTCCAAGTATGAAGCTCAAAGGTGGGAGGTTATCTAGATCATAAAAAGGAATATGATGGGATGGATGGGAGGGGATGAAAATAAATAGTAGAAGAGTGGGATTATCTCAAAAGGTGGGGGTGATGAAATTATGGGATAGATGGCATTAGATTGCATTGGTTAACCTATATTTGGATACTAATGGCAAGTGATTATTAGATGGGAGAAGAAGGTAGTAGGATGGATTAATGAATGGATGATATGGAGATACAAATTTTGGAGATGGAAGAATGATAGGATGAAGGGATAAATATTTTGGATAGGGAATGAAGAGAAGAGTTTGATGGATGAAAAGTGTGGGTGTGATTTTCAAGGACTATGCCCCAAAGGAATAAGATTCCCCACTCTAGATATGTCATGTATGATGATGCACTAGTATGCTCATGATAGGATGGGTGATGAGAGGAATAGAGGATAAGATATATGAAGGTTAGATGGAAGGATTGGATGGTGGAAAGTGCAATTGGTAAGATATTATGGATGGATAAGATGGATGGGTTGGAGGGGATGAAGGATGAGAGGATAAGAGGATGAAAAGTGTGTAATGGGGAAAGATACACCAAGAGGTATCCAAAGCATCAATTAATATTTTCCCCATTATTTATCAATATCACAAGGATGATGAAGGGATTAAAGTGGATAGTATGATGGGTAGGATAGGTAAGTGGGATGGAGTAGATGATGGATAGATAGCTAGGAGAAACTTGCCCCCAAGTGTAGACAACAAATGAATTGGGGAATTTACACATGATGTTTGTTTTCCAGGTTTTCATCATGGTACTTTCCCAAGGCTTATAAAGTTTTCACCATTGGATAGATTTTTATCTTTACTATTTTTTAAGATTTTTGCAATATTTTTTGTTTTTTTGTTTTTTGAGTTTTTGGATTTTTTTTTAAAATTTTGGATGGAGATGGATGGAGATGGATGGATATGGCTAAGGCTAAGGATGGGGATAAATGGATTTGTAAGATAGGGTGATAATAAAATTGAGGAAGGACTCAAGCATCTAGTTCCTTACCAAGGTGATAAGAGCCCATTTTGAAGTGACTATTCGATGTTGGTATAACCTTATTAGGATGAATAGATTATGAAAAGACATGGATCAAAGGGATTTTATGGGGGAGATAGGTGGGATAATGTATGGAATGTTTTAAAGTGTACGAATAGATTAATGGGAAGGGAGTGTAGTAGGGGGATGTTGTCAAGACCAACATTGGCACACATAGTGATGGGTGTTGAATGATGGAAGGAGAAATAGATGGAGGGAGTGGGGATGATGTAAGAGTTAGGATAGTGAATTTTAGGACATAGCAACCCAAAATGGATTTAGGAGATGGAGGATGGGGATGCTGAGCATTTAGATTAAAAATGTTGGACACCATTTTATATTTTTATTTTAGATGCATTATTTCTTTTTGCTTTGGTATCCACATGGTTTTAGTTTTTTCTTTGGTTGGAATTTTTGGCCTTTGGGATTTACTATTTCTTTGCATCATATTTTTCTTTATTTTATCATGTATTTTTGAGGGGACATGGTGATCTTTAGATTCATGTGGATGTTTACTTATTTAGTTGTGATGCACCTTGGTGGTGTGGATAATCACACTAGGTAATTATTTGGGTCCACTTGATGTTGTATTGTAACATTGTATTATTATTTAATGTGTGGGAGACATGTGATAATAATTTAATATTGGAGAAATATTAAATAAAGTGAAGTCTTAGTACCCAATATTAAATAAGGGGTTAGTGGTTTTGTACTCACATGGTTTTATGGTACATGGTTTTACCTTACCACTAGTTGTATTTTGTGTGAGCTTGTGTCTATAAAAGCAAACACATGTGTAGTGGTTTAGGTTGGTTGAGTAGTTTGGCTATCATTATTGAGTCTTTACGAGGAGTGCATATGTGAAGCATGGCATGGGATGTGTGGATTCATGCCTAGACACGTGGAGTGCATTGGAGGACTTGATACTTTAGAGGTGTTCATTGAGGCTTACCAAAAAATGCAAGGAGAGAACATACACCAAAAAATGACCTCAAACATGCCAAAAAACTAATTGACCTTCTACGCTACTTTAATTCCTAGATTAGTATAAAAAGGATATTTGGTCACAAACTTACAAGAAATAGTGTTATTAGTTTGGATAACATCGATCTTCAAATAATGCAGGCTATGTAAATGACATTAGAATGATCATACACCAGGATAAGTTAGA
>VDFB02058210.1:0-21552 GCA_007258455.2 Sequoia sempervirens
TTTATCATTCAAATCAAACCAAATTCGTGTCATGTAGATGGAATGTATAGATTATCAATCTTAATAATTTAGAGTTTGATATACAAATCTGCTCATTTTATGCATATTAACAAATAAGATAAGAGTTGGGTTGTTCATTATAGTCAAGTTCCAAAATTATTCTCTTATGTCAAATGATATTTCTTGTGATGATGAAAGTTCCAAATGGTTTATTGATATTTTATAATAATTTTATCCTATCATTGATCATGGGTTCCAGTCCTAATGCACACCACCTTGTTTCCCATGATCATTATAGAATATACCTAAAACTCTAACACCTATAAACCTGATCTTTTTAAAATATTAAATAATGGTGTTGTTTAGTATGTGAAAGAAGAAGTGAGAAATTAGAATACTTAAAGAAGTAATTATCATGATTGTTGAATAATATACAATTAATATGAGCCTTGGCTCATGGTTGCATAATATTATAAATAATGGTGATTCCATCTAATGGTATTGCAACCACACTTTACTAAACATATATTTAATGTTAAAACTTGATACTTTGATAATTCATTGATACCATGGTAAATGCTTTATATGGCTACATGATGTCTATCAACCTCTTCAATATAAGAACCCTAATATTGGAATTATCATGTGAACGAAGGAAGGTGACTACTATTTAATTTTGACAATGTTGTTGAGAGTGAGTTATGAGATAAATCTTATGTAGCATCTCTTGTTACCCAATCGATGAGGTCATTAGGGTCAGGATTAAAGTATAAATGACAAGTATCAATAAATTATCCAATCTATGAACTAAACTATTTAAGAATATGAGGTTGCACCATAGTGTAATAGAAATTAGAAGATTAAGAATATTACTAGTAAAATTACTTTTGGGTTTATATTTTCATAAGTTGATTCAATGGATATAGTGTTGCAAACTCTCTTGAGTAGGATTTAGGCATTGATTATTCTTAAAACAAGTTTATAAATACGACCAGGGATGTCATTCAAAGATATCTATTGACCCCTTGTGTATAAGAGCCTCAATATTTAGCCTATTATATGAGTTTCAAATGGAAATAATTTCCCATGGGTTTGTGTGATCCAAGGTTATTTGGTATTAAATAGCCTAGGTGGGCTAGGTCAATGAGATGAAAATATAAAAGAGGATGTTCAAACAAGATTATAAATAAACTAGGTGGAGTTTGATCCAAGATCTCAATATACTTAAGTGGGAGTGAAACATTGGATTATGGGAACCAGTGCATAGGTATCCTTGAGAGACTTTGTAAGGAGAACTACATGTGACTTTGATCCATTTGGAAGCAAATATGTAGGCGGTCTTTGGGTGAAGGATTTCCCTGTGACCTCAAGTTCATAGGGGGGAGCGTTCAAGAGGATAACTCTAGGGTTGGGGTTGTTCCTATATGGCTTAATCTTTCCTCCTTCGTAAGCTTCAGTTTGAGACTGATTGGGTACCAAATGGGTATGATCAAGTTAAGGGAATTTAATAACTTATATTTAATATATGTGCTTTTGAATACTAATTTAAATGAAATAATGGATTTACCAACTTTATAATTGGTATTTGAATATATTTAAAGTCCATCTTGTATTGGTTCCATGTAACTTGTAAGTGTTGTGAAAACTGACTCCATATCTAGAGGTCTCTATGTATAGGCTCGTGTATATGTTGATTGTGATTTGTGATTCATGTTACGTATGACCTACCCAAGAGTGACCCTCTGGGATATTTGAGCAGTGATAGGAAGTCATTGTATCATGCCAATGAACGATGTCTAGGCTACTACTAGGGACTAACCGACATTCACCTAGTTCACAGAGGTGAAGGTTGCTATGGGCTACCTTGGTTATGATTAAGAAATGGTAACATTTACATGGGTAGGGACCCATTCATGCGTGTAACAGTAATCTGGGCTAACCGTTGTATCGAGGGGGTTTATTGGATGTCACCGAGGGCACAAAAGTGACCGAGGCTAGTGTTACCTAGGATTATGAAGAAGATAGTTGACAATATCACTAAGGTCACAAGGTGGTATATGTCAAGAGCTACTTCTTCCTGGGTGGAAAAACTTGTTGCTAGTGGCCTATAGGTGATTGAAGTCGGAATCCACCGGGTTATGGTAGGTTCACTACTTGTGGAAGCCTTGGGATGGTGGATGAACCCACGATGTAGTATGGGATGCACCAAATCTCCCTTCCCAATTGTCAGACCATATACTTGGCCTTGTGGGGTTGAGGACAGACCTGCAATGTAGTATGGGATGCATCAAATCCTCTTCCCATTCGTCCAACAATGCAAAATATTGGAGGAAAGGATAGGACCCACGGTGTAGTGCATAATGCACTAATATTCTTTCCTTTTGGGATGCATTACAGACATGTGTTAGTCAACCATTGTGATGTGTAAGCTTGTCGCTGTGTATGTGATGCATGTTGGAGCTCATCACTATGTATTTGTGATGTATGTTGAAGCTTGTCATTGTGTACGTGGCGTATGTTGGAGCTTGTCACTATGTATTTGTAATATATGTTGGAGCTCAAGCCACTGCACGTATGTGATGTATGTTAGAGCTCATCACCCTATATTTGTGATATATGTTGGAGCTCATTATTAGGTATTTGTGATGTATGTTGAAGCTTGTCATTGTATATTTGTGATATATGCTAGAGCTAGTCACTAATGTAAATGTGTTGTGTATGAGATAATCATTGTCAAGTACTTGTGATGTGCATGAGCTAGTCACCTGGTGTATGTGTGATGTATGGTCGAGACATTCATCATGTATACATGATCTTTGAGATTATGGTATGATATGCCCCTTGTGAATATTGTGAATGTTTGTACACTAATGTTTGGTATGGACCCAACACTTGATGAAAAAGTTATTATCATTATATTATAATCAACTAAGTGATATCTTACGCTTAATTATTAGTCATGGGTTAAAAGCGAGATCAAAGATCTCATGCAAGAGGAAAGAATGAACTCCCTCTAACATAGGTAAGTGAACTATGAAACCTCTGATTTCCCATGAGGGGATACGTAGGCAGGGTCATCATGAACCCTTGAGGCTTAGGTTGTAGGTCTAGGAAAGCTCTTAACCTTGGGACCTAACCACTCTTTTGTGCAAGCATATAATTGGCAATGATGAGTTGATGCCACCATGGAGAATGGAGAAGTATTGAAATTAACACTTTTAAGCTTCCTGGAAGGTGCTCAATCATTTAAGTTGGTAGTTGTTGTGAACACAAAAAAAAAAAAAAAAATTGTACTACCCAAGGGGCAGATTTTACACATAAATGTTTCTAGTCACTAAGGACTACACCACCATTTGTTGCCTATGCCAAGACAACATTATTATTAAGTTCATTGATATCATCTCTACACGTACTTCTCATGATTGTCATGTTGCATTTTTTGTAGTCATTGCTATACATCCTCATATGATTACATAATTATATGATTATATGCTTAGGTTATATTTACTCATTATGTATTTTTTTCCCCTCTTCCAACATTTTTTTGTATCCTATGGACACAGTCAATTTTCAAGGGTGGGAGGCATTACCTGCCACTCATATTTTAATGTTATAGACATTTCTAGCGATTCACCTTTTGGAGAATACATATACAAAAAATGAACCTACACAATCATATCCTCATAAAGTACATTACTTTATAAGTACACCACAGCGATATCCTTCAAGTGTCTAAGATATTTACTTTATATGTATATTTGAGAGTGCTACATTTTTTAGACGTATGATTATTCTAGGACTCATATGCTCTCAAAGTGAGGGCAAAATAAAATGATGAAATTTGCATTCTAATATCATTTTCCATGTAATTTTGTGTCTATTTTGAAGAGAATACCTTGATAAATAAACATATTGACAAATAACACAATTTTATGCAAAATCAATTTCCTTATTCTATACTATCCATCTACCAATTACCCAAAATTATATACGCTTACTCCTTAACCCTCACCGTATGATCTCAATTTGGCATCACACCTATACTCACACATAACATATGATACATTTGACATCATACCTATACTCACACTGTACACAGACATACTTTTATACTCACTCTGTTTTTTCTCACCATTAGCTGAAGGTTACTGAGCAGATGACTTCCTCCAAAGGATAACATGGGTGTCTTAGATAATCCTTCCAGCCAAAAAATTGTTGCTGCTCACATCGAAGGTTGTAGAAAAACCTTGACACCCTGCCTTATGTTTTCTGACTAGAGACAGGCCCTAATCTTCAAAGAACTCTCTGGCAGTGTCTATGCTTTCAACACATTCTGTCAATCCATGGTTTACAAAGGGGGGAAAATAACAGGGCAAGTAATTTTTATCATAATGAATTCATCCTCCTTACATGCCCACTGGAAATATATAGGAATGGTAGACCTCAGACGTGGTTGCATAGAATATTTATCTTCATTGAAAGCAATATTTGTTACGCTACCACAGCACTTCCTATGGAATTGCTGCGATGAAAAAGCTGTATTAAGTGTCCTTCTGGTTAGCTAGATTGATAAACTTGTTATAAATGTTTCTTTTTTAAGTAATATTTAATTTTAAAAGAAATGAATGAATATTTTATTGATTGATGAGATATTTTCAAAAGAAAAATTTTGAGCATCTGATCTCTTGATTCGGCTGAAGTTTATAGTTGTGTTGTATGGGAGATGATGCTGCTAAAAAAATGTAATAAAATCTCTATTACAATTAAAGCTTTGATCTCATAATCGGGGTTTAAGTAAAATTTATCAACTTGTAAAAATTAAGAACTTTATTTAAGAAGGGGCTCTTCCGAAGTTACACAGGCCTCAAATAGTCCAAGTTAAAAGAAAGAATGCAAAACTAGGTTGAAACAGACAAAAGGAGCATTGAAACCATTCTCAGAGTTATTAAATTTTTTTTTGGACGAAAGCCAAATCCAATGTGCACTGTTGATGAATAGGAGGTTGGACACTCTTCCACTATAAGTTTGAGCAAAAATTAGAGATTAGTATTTTTGTTTTGTATGTTTAATTTGTAATTTTTTTAATGAATCAGTTAGGAATCAAATTTAGGATGTCTTATCTACTGTTAGGGTGTTCTATCAATGAGCTACCAGTTCTCTTTGTGAACAATCCATCTTCAGTTCAGATGTAGCTCATTTTTCAACAATCCCTTGAATAACAGTGCAAGTATTTAGAGCTCTTAGCTAGACCCATCTCTACACTCTGATACCATATTAAAATTTTCATGTACCAATAAGAATCAATCTAGGACCCCATCACTGAACTACCAACCCTCTTTATGATCTGTTCATTTTTAATTAAAATGTAACTTATTTTCCAATACTTTTTAATTTTCAATATTATTTTCTCGCAAAATTATCTATTATATTTTTTCCCTGAAACTTAAAATATTTTTTAAAAATTTTGAAATTTAAGTTAGTTAAAATAGCACATCTAATACCTATTTCAAAGTACACTCCTCAAAATTCATATCTAAAAACCAGAGTCAAAAAACTTGGAAAATTTTATTTTAAAACT
The DNA here is from genome assembly GCA_007258455.2 of Sequoia sempervirens. NCBI lineage: Eukaryota > Viridiplantae > Streptophyta > Pinopsida > Cupressales > Cupressaceae > Sequoia > Sequoia sempervirens. Next base: position 5,579 of record VDFB02058210.1, read on the forward strand.
ATCAAATAAAAGCTGTTCTTACCACCACTCAAATGTTCATGTAGAGGAATAGGTTAATCTCCTTCAACCTATTTCCCAGATAAAGCATTGCTATACAAGATGGTGTCCACTGTCCATACCAGCACAGTATGTCCCTATAACAGCAACTATATACCACACTTTTCAATCATGGACTGATTTCGATCTTGAAGCGATCCAAAATGCCCTTCAAACCTTGGCTCCACAATTTCCTCATGTATTCTTCAAATTTATATCCTCTGTATAAAGCCGGATGCTCCTCATCCACAATGGATGCTGCAGGAGCAATGAGGGCATCCGACGAAGGCCCATAGAAGGTGGGAATAGATATGCGTGCAGTAGTTGTATTGGTTACAGCCCTGTGCTCGATGCTTTTGAATCTTCCGTTGCTTATAACCTAATAAAAACTCACACAAAAGCAATTCATAATTCATACCTCAAGAAATAAGTTTTAAACAGAGGGGAAGTCTATATACAGTGAATATCATTTATATTACTAAAAACCTGAAGTTGATCAGCCACATTCACCACAAAGGCATTGGGTATTGGTTCTATTGCAACCCATTTCCCATCTTTTAACACTTTCAGGCCACTCACATCTCCTTGCATCAGAACAGTAATGCCACGTGGATCTGAATGAGGTGCTACGCCAAAGGTAAGATCTGGATTTGGGCATGGAGGATAGTAATTTATGTGTATAAACTGGCTATGCTTTCCAAAGATTGAATTCAAATAATCAGAATCATGTCCCAAAGCTTCAGAAATCGCAGCCAGAAGCCTTAGAACCAGTACTCTTATCTCCTTGGCATACTTCCCTGCAACCTCTCTATTTTTAAAAAGTGAAATGAGAAAAAAGATGTCACACACACTTGTTGGTGAATTCCTACGAGAAACTATGTTTGTGTTTTTTTATGGGTTTTTTTTTAAGGTTTTTGTCACTACCTGTAAAGTGCAGGCTTTTGAGGCCATGAATTGATAAAGTCGTCCAGCGGATGACATGGGTGTCTTAGAGTATCCTTCCAGTTAAAGAACTTATCATTGTTGACATTGAAGCTTGCAGAAACCCTGACATCCTGCTGTGGGTCCTCTGAATAGAGAGAAACCCTGCCTTCTACAGGCATTTCAAAAAACTGTTTGGCAATGTCCATCATGGTTTTCATCACAGTTTCTGGCACTCCATGGTTCATGATCTGAATGATCCATATTGAATTTAGGAGATACCCAGATAAAGAACAAAAGAACAAAATAAATTTAGATGTTTACCTGGAAGAAGCCATCCTCCTCGCATGCCCGCCTTATCTCATTCACTACCTTTATTCTATCAGGCCCATCCAAATATTTGAGGTCTATGACTGGAAATTTATAAGAATGATAGACCTGGGACATGTTGGGACGTTCACCTGGAGGAAGGACGTACTTATCCTGAACATGAAGATGATTGTGCCCGTTGGACATGAGTTTCTCCACAACATGGGCTGTGGATGTCATCTTGTACTTGGACGGAGGAAAATCTGAAAATAAGATAGCTTCAATTGCTCTGGGATTCAGATGTGCTTAGATTGACTCATAAATGTTGTATTTCCCATTTATTTTATTAGCCGATAGGCTATTATATGTGGGGGAACCCCACCGGGATTTCCTTCAGTCACACGCCGGAAAAAAGGTGGGGTTCCCCTCCGGCCTGCAAAATGTACTTCGGCGGGAACCCTACGAACCGTTCAGATTTTTCCGACCGGCTCTAAAAGCTATCCTGTATACTGGACACAAGTTTGATTTGAATGCGATCTTTCAATGCAGCCGCCTGGCCAAAGAAGATGGTGCTGGATTTGGAAGAGGAATCGGTGAGACAGTAGGAGAATTTGTAGTCGTGGGATGGGCCAAGCTGGGTGATTAAGGACAAAGGCCCTCGTCCCAAACCCACAATTCCGCTTGCTTGGTCGAATCCGCCTCCTTCGTTGTCAGGGCCACATCCAAAAAAGAACGCGCGCTTGTGAAGGCTCAACTTATGATTTGGGCAAAGAAAAAGTGAAGGTTTCAGAGGAGAGGATTCCCACGGTGATGGAGAAATCGCCGTATGTGTAGGTGTACTCACAGTCGAGAGACTTGCAGGAGAATTCAGGAAGAGCTTAGGCGGAACAGAGGGCGTGAGAACAGGGGAGCTTTTTGTAAGAGGAGGACAGAGAAGAGTCGAAAATGGGGGTGGATTGCGCAAAGCAGTCGGAGCAGGGCTTGCACTATGTCCATGTCAAGTCACTTCCAGTGTCCACAATCCCCGCCATGGCTACGCCTGGTGTGCCGATTTCTAGCTTCATCACAAATTCCTCTTGGCCTTTGTTCACAACTGCTTCCAAATCTGTTGTCCTGGTCTTTGCAGTGCGTGCTGCATTGAAGCTCTGCAGCCTCTGTTTGCTTCGTTCGACTGCTCGTTGCAGCTGTTGGGTGCAAGTGATGTTATGCGTAGAGATGAGTGGAGAATCAATATGCACCAGTTCTGCTCTGAATCCATTTATACCCACACCGTTATACTTCGATTCAGAAGTTGTGCAGGATACAGAACAAACAATGACTATGCACACAGTGCAGAAAACCTTCAATCCAATTCCACTCGCCATAATCTTCTAGGCTTCAAACACCACTGCTTTATTCCTTTCAACGCTGTTCTTTCAAAGAAAGGAAATCAGAAGAATATTTCCTTGCTGTGTAAGAAACCCCAGCTTTGTGTGTGCTTATATACGAAATTCTAGTACCTCATTGAAAGTAAACTCATGGGAAATTGTTATTAACTTCTTACATGAGAAACCTACTGATTGATTATGTAATGTCCACCATAACAAGTCAAATAATGGGTGGAAACTTGAATTTGAATACAGAGAAATTGTGGGGCTCATCTGGGCCAAAATTTTCTTTACAGCCCACCTTAACTCCGCAATATTCGCTGAAAGAATGGACTCTGTAAATCTATTCAATAAGATCACTCATTCCAATAATTGAAACTTTCTTTCTCATGTTGAAAATTTTAAAATTTGGAGGTGGAGGGAAAAGAGATTCCACTAATCCTCTTAACAAATGTAACACGTTTCCATTGCCTGTAAATAAATTCAGAAAAGGATCCACCCGAGCCAATTTATAGCTTTCATGGGGAGGAATAGTCGGTGGAAATTAAATCACTGGGACACCGGCTGAGTTGAATAACATAAAATAAATAAATTAAATTAAATAAATAATTTATATAATAAAATAAAATAAATAAAATAGGGGAGAGGACCTGAGCATGTTTCAATAGTTGTGATAGTATTTGTTTATATAATGCCCAATATTTTTATCAATATTGGAACAATATTTGTGACTTTAAAGTTGTTAGTGTTGATGATGACTACCCATAATTAAACAAACTGTATTCCTTTGATTAAAAAGCAACCAATCATGTGATTCCACATCAACACTCAATAAAACATGCTATGAATGCACAAGTATTGGTCTCACTTTTTTTTGGGCCTTTTTGGACACCTTGACAAAAAGCATGCTAATGTGGCATCATATTTGATGATGTGGCCCTGAAACCTTAGTTATAAGCAAGGGACTTGCCAAGTAAGCTGCTGTAAAAAATTGGGAGTAATTTGGAATTTCCATGTAGGATAATTAGAAGCTAGGCACTAGGTGCACAACTCCTAGGTCCCTTCCTAATATTATAATATTTTTAATAAAAATAAAAATTATATAATAAATAAAATAACTATTTAGCTACAAAAATAACTTATATATATTATATAAATAAATAAAATAAATAAATAATTTAAGTGGATAAAAAAAAGTAATAAACACCCATTAAGAATGGCGGATTTTGTGAGAGCCGCATTGGAAGTGCTGTAAGGGGAGTAGGAAGCGTGACGCATTACGACGACAAAGAACGGCGAAGAGCAAAAGCATGGCGAAGTGTTGGTCAAGTAAAGTCGCAAAGTGAGTGCAGAAAAAAAATTTCCAATGGAAGATCTCCCCCGTGTGAAGCAAAAAAGTCAGTGGACAAACAATCACCGAGTGATCGACAATATGGTAAAAGGAGCCGGTGGCAGGGATTGGCGGGATGCAGATCGAAATAAATCTAGAGATCATACCCCACAGTGGGCTTTTCATGATGGTCGATGGGTTGATAGATGCCATCCAGATTACTGTCACTTTAAGCAGGAGGAAAAATTTCACCCTAAAAAGCAAGGGTTCAATGATTCTTAAATTAGAAACCAAGGACCACCATGGATTCGGTCGCGTGCAAGGAAATTCGAGTCAAACATCAATGCAATACATCACAAATTCGATCACCCCTATGACAAAGCTTCAAAGTAGGAAGAAGACTTAATCAGTAACAAAGACAACCAAAGACAAAGGCATGGGAGGTTTTGGTATAAAGGCCCTTCAAGGGAAAGCATGGTGAACTCATGGAGGAAGAAGCCAAACCCTCAATCGACTCCTGCGGAAATGGAAAAACTAGGGTCTCATCGAAGAGGGGTAGAAAAAATGGATGGATGGGAGGATCGGTCAGACAAACAAGGAAGAAAACCAGATCCACAACTCCCACCATCATCACAGAGAATCATAGTGGAGGTAGAGTTGATGAAATTAAGGATCGAAATCGGTAAGCTAAGGGACTGTGGGATGTTTATTAAATGGGGGGGTATTCTCAAAGAAGAAGGATTCGTGGAGAGTTGGTGTTACAAAAACTGGGGTGGGCTTTCCCAGATTTGTGCCCTAGCAAATAACTTCTTTCTAGTTATTTTTCACTCTAATCAAGCCAAACGGAACGCCCTAACAAAAGCTCAACATTATCTAGAGAATACCGGTGTCCATCTTGTAGATTGGTATCCAAATTTCAATCCTTGGAAACACAAATTAAAGGAAGGTCCAGTATGGATCTAGATGTATGATCTCCTGGCGGAATACTAGGAAGAAAATTTACTAAAAACCATTGGGAGCAAGCTTGGTTCTTTCCTGGATTTTGATGAAGTTTTGATAGACAGGAGTCAAGGGGCGTACATTAGGTTATGTCTAGGTTTATCCCCTCAACAAGAAATCCCACAGGAAATAGATCTACTAATAGAATCAAGATACAAAACTTTAAAATTCGAAAGGGAAGATCAGTTGTTGCTATGCCCCAATTGCAAATCTAAGGAGCATGGGAATTTAACCTGCGTTGGAACTATTCGTGCTATTGGGATCAATGAAGATGAACAGAGTGTGAGGAAGGAGAAAAAAGGCAAAGAATTCATGGTGTGGGAAGACTAGTCAAAGAACGCTATTATGGAAGACCATTCAATGAGATTAGTAGTGGGAAGTTGGGATCAAAAACAAGGGGGCAAAGGGGAACCGGCTTCAACTATCTCAGAAGCATAAATGAGCGGGGCCATTCCAAGTGCACCTCAAGTACCCAATGAGCACACCACTCCGGTATACTCAGCAAGGAATGTTGTGGAAGGCGTGGAGGTAGATGTGAGAGAGGGGAATAACAATAAAATTTTGAAAGAAACAACTTCTATAAATAGGGCAAAGGTGGAAGGTGGAGGAAACCCAGCAGGGACTGAAGATAGGGAAGAAGCGGGGCAACAACTGATCGGTGAGCCCCCACAAACAATAATAATCGCAGAAGTTGATAACAAAATGGTGGAGAATCCCAATTCAGAGTTAGAAGTAGGTACTAAGCTTAGTCTGCCTATATCGGACATAGAGATGGAACATGACACAAGCGAAGAAGGAAACCTAGAATTAGATTCTGATGTGGAAGATGGGTTTAAAGGGAGGAGAAATTAAACATTCTAGAGGAGCAAAGCATAGAACAATCCCAATCCAAATTAACAAAGCCTAACATTGCACTGAAAAAGAAGCGGGGTGCCAAGACAAATAAGGCAAAATTGGAGATAGCTGGGAATGCTAGGGGGCAAAGGAAATTAAGAAACGGGAAGCAGATTGTCCTTCCCATGGAGGCATGAAGATCATAACCTAGAACGCTAGGGGCTTAAATTCCCCTAGCAAGTGGCGCTTATTTAAGCGCCAAATTGATTTAAGCAAAAGTGACATGGTTTTAGTTCAAGAAACTAAGTGGAGTAGGGAGGAATCACAAAATAAAACGAAGTTGTGGAGACAATGGGAAGGGTTTTTTGTTGAAGCTATTGGTGCTTCTGGTGGTCTAGGGATATTCTAGAATCCACTATTCATTAAATGCACATTGATCAAGTCCTCCCAGAATTGGATGGTGGTAAAATGTAGAATTCTTAACCAAAACAAGGAATTCCAAGTGCTAAACATTTATGGCCCGAACCCAACTTTAGCAAAAAGGCTCCTATGGCAAGAGATTAAGCTTTGGTTGGTTGAGCAGAATGGTATGCCTACAATCATTGGGGGAGACTTCAATGCCACATTGTGTAGTGTTGAAAAGCAAGGGGGTCTGCTGCCTATCCCCAGAGTGCAACAAGATTTCCAGGAGCTTGTAGATGATTGTAGCCTAAGGGAGATTGCCACGTCAATGGTAGATTTACCTGGACTAATAGGAGGAAAGGATTCACCAATATAGCAGAAAAGTTAGACCATTTTTTCATTCAGGGGGAGTGGGAGTTGCAGAGGAGATCTTTGAGGCTACAATTCTACCTTATACGGGATCTGATCACTTCCCAGTACAATTGACACTCAATCCAGAAATCCCAAAGGGTGGAAGTCCTTTCAGATTCGAAAACATGTGGCTCAGGGATGAAAAACTGTATGGCCTAATAGAAACTTGGTGGGATGAAGGGTAGGAAAGAACTCGAAATTGCATCTATTCAGTCAAAAGCTTCAACATATCAAGTCCAAGCTAAAGGAATGGAATAAGGAACATTTCAAGAACATATTTGAAGAAAAAGCAAGGGTTGAAGGAGAATTAAGCACACTAAATGAGAAAATCATGGAAAGAGGAATGGTACGGGAAGATTTTGAACTAGAACAGAAACTTAAGTTGGAGCTAGCGGAGATTATGGCTAGGGAGGAAGCATTTTGGCGCCAAAAATCTAGAGAGGTTTGGCTCAAAGAAGGGGATAGAAACACTAAGTATTTCCATAGAACAACTACTGCCAACAAAGGGAGGAATAGGATTTCAAAGATTGAACGTGAGGATGGCTCCAAAACTCTATCATTGGAAGAGGTGAATCAGGAAGCTGTCCACTATTTTGAAACACTGCTGAATCAGAAATCTGAGGATCATGCTGGGGAAAGGGAGCACTTCTTGAATCACATCCCGTCTCTAATCACTGAAGAAGACAACAAAGAACTTTTCAAACCAATCAGCATAGAAGAAGTACAGAAGGCTACATTTCAGCTTGGAGCAGACAAAGCCCTGGGTCTGGATGGCTTCCCTGCAAGGTTCTACCAAGTTTTTTGGGACATTATAGGCGATGATCTGCATAAGGTAGTTGAGGAATCCAGAAGAAGGATGGCGATGATTGGCACCCTAAATCATACTTTCATCACAATGATCCCCAAGAAGAAAGAGGCTGCAAAGTTAAGCGACTTCAGACCCATAGCTCTATGCAACACTGCATACAAAATTGCCACTAAAATTATAGCCAATAGATTGAAGTCAGTCCTCAAGAATATCATCTTAGATGAACAAAGTGGATTCTCCCCAGGACACTCCATTGTTGAAGGTATTATCATAGCTCATGAAGCGATTCATTCAGTAAGAAAAACAAGATCCCCGAGTATGGTAATCAAATTAGACATATTGAAGGCTTATGACCTGGTGGATAGACAGTTTCTAATGAAGATGCTAGGTAAATTTGGTTTTTGTGATAGCTGGCTGAGATGGATTGACAGCTGCATCAATACTCCTAAATTCTCAATTCTAGTCAATGGGGTAGCTCAAGGCTTTTTCAACGCCTCAAGAGGCATTCGACAGGGGGACCCCCTCTCCCCCTTTCTTTTCATTATTATGGCAGAGGCTATAGGAAGGTGCATATCAAATCTAAAATCAATTGGTCAATGGCGGGGTATTGAAATTACCCCGGGTGTAGAAGCTGCTTCGCATCAACAATTTGCTAATGACACGATCCTGTTTGGGCAAGCCACAAGAGGGGAAGCAAGAACTATTAGAGAACTTCTAAAAAGCTATAGCAAAGCATCTGGGCAAAGTATCAATTGGAGGAAGTCAGAAGTTTACTTCTTAAATGTGTAGCCTAGCTTGCAGAGGGACTTAGCAAGAATCTCGAGCCTAAGGATCGCCAGCTTCCCTGGCCGCTTCCTAGGATTGCCATTATTTGGAGGGCACAACAAAAAATGTTACTGGGAAAATCTAATCCAAAGTTGCAAAAAGAAGTTGGAGTTATGGAGAGGAAAATGGCTCTCTTCTGCAAGTAGGATTTTAATGTTGAAAGCGGTGCTTGCTGCCATACGAATCTACTCCATGTCTTGTATGAAGATCCCTAAATTGGTCGTTGATAGTCTCATCCAAATCATGAGGCACTTTTTCTAGAATGGTCCAGAGGATAGTCATAAGCTACCTTTAATGTCGTGGGACAAGGTGTGTAAGCCATTCGGGGCTAAAGGAGTAGGTTTAAAACAACTCCATATCATGAACCTCGCTATGGGGGAAAAGTTGGTATGGAGCCTATACCGAAATAGTGAGCAAAGGTGGGTGAAAATTCTCAGGAGGAAATATTTAGACTCAGATGAGCCAATTCGCATATTGAACACACTGAATCCACCAAGAGGCTATGCTATTTGGAATTTTATCTTGGAAAGCAGGGGAATCATCACTAAGCACATAACATGGGAGATTAAGGATGGTCGGGCTGCATCCTTTTGGGAAGACTCATGGGAGGGACATCCTGCTTTGTCTACTAAACCTGAACTAGCTGCAATTAAGGTTGAGTCTACTAGATGCTAGGGGAAGAAAATAAGTGACTATGGGCATCTGGTAAATATAAATGGGATTCAGAAGTGGAGATGGAAGTCTCTGGGTGCCTTTAATGTGTCTCAAGAACACAAAGATTTGCTATGGGGAACTTGCAAGAAAGAAGTATAGTGTGGTTTGATCAGAAAGATGTTATCAAATGGTGTACATCAAAGGATGGGGAGTATAAGGTAAAAACTGGTTATCGAATTAAAGAGGTTGTGCTGGAAGAACAACAGTGGCCGAAGGATCTGCTTTGGGGTAAACACTGTCTCCCTAAAGTTGGATCATTTGCTTGGTTGGCGATACAGAACCGCATTCTCACACATGACCTATTAACGAAAATTGGTATCGTAGGTCTAGGGCAATGTTATCTATGCAAAAATCAATTGGAAGATGCAGACCATCTTCTTTTGCATTTCCCATACTCAGACTTTTGTTGGAAGTATTTTTTACAAAAACTCAATTTTCAGTGCCTTGTTCCACAACGTTTGAGGGACTGGTTCTACATATGGCCTAGGGGCTATAAAAAATGCCTTTTTGGCAGTCTCTGGCAGGTAATTCCTTCGCTAATTGTGTGGGAGATCTGGAAAGAACAAAACAGAAGAGTTTTCAAAGAGCAATCTATGTCGAGAGAACTTCTATGCAAGAAAATAGAACTGAAAATCACGGAAGTAGTCAATGCAGCAACTCGTAGAAGTTCATTGAAGAATACTGTATTCACACAATGGGACGATAAGATGAAAAAAGAGTTCAATGGTCTATCCATTCCCAATCTCATGGGTGATAGTGGAACCTGTCAAAAAGCAAAGCTGAGGAAAGAAGCTCACTGGTGTGCTCCAGAAAAAGATTGGGTAAAAATTAACTTCGATGGCGCTTCAAGTGGCAACCCGGGTCCTAGCGGCATTGGATACATGATTCGTGACGAATATGGGACTCTTTTGGTTGATTGTGCAGAATTCATTGGCACAACTACGAACAACGTGGTTGAATTTCATGCAGCACTCAGGGGTTTGGAACTGGGCAGGGAGGTAGGTGCTCAAAAGATTCATCTGGAGGGTGACTCGCTACTGACTATAAAAGCTATTTGCCAGAAATGCACCCCAAATTGGAAATTACACAAATGGCTTGACCAAATTAACTTACTGATTGCGGAATTTGAAGATTTCAAAGTGAGTCACATATACAGGGAAGGTAATACTTTGGCTGATGAATTGGCGAAACGGGCAGTAAACATTAAGTGAGTAGGCAGCCGGGGGCGGTGGGATAGATGGAAGGGCATCCCCTTAGTGTATGTTTTACCTGTCGGAGACCAAATGGGGTTACACACATCAAATGTTGTTATCTTGAATCTGGTGTTTGTTGCAGTATAAATCAAACATTCAATGGCAAACGACTGACACTAGGATCGCCAAATCTTTGCAGGTTTTCTCGACGAGGTTGTGAATGATGCGTGGGACACAGTAGAAACGGTGGATGCTTTGGTGCTGGAGGAAGACGTGGTTTGGTGACAGATTGAAGGACACGTGTTGGAAGCCTTTGTCACTGTGGATGATCATTTGGTCGGCGGTGTGGACAGTCACGACTTTACCCCCTGATTTTGGTTGATGGTGGCTCTGGGTGCAGTATAATGGTCATTTTTGGTTTTGCTAGTTCTTTGGAGTCCTGATCTATGCTATTGGGTTAGTTATCTAGTGATGAATAGATTGGCTCACGAGCCCCTTTGTTCCTCATTGTAAAACCTTTTTACTTTCAATATAATGGGTGCTGGCCCAACCCAGCTATTAACTTATCAAAAAATTGCATGTATTTGGAAGCAAAGAAGAGAGGATGTAAAAGTAACACATGTAAAGGAGAAAAGGGGAGGAGAGATGTGGTAGAAGATTTATCATAGAATTTTTCTAAGTGGGAAAGGTTTGGGGTAGATGGTAGTAGTCATGGTGGGGTAGGGATGAAGTTATCTAAAATTTTATTTAGTTTGGAGTTATTGGGGGAGCAACAATAGCAGCAGAAGGAGAAATGATTGTACATTGTCATGATTAGGTACTTTTTTATGTTTCAACTCAAGGGAATTAAATTAACATGACCTATACTAGATTTTTATACATTTCTAATTTTTGGTTTAATTTCTTTTACATTTTGCATGGGCTTGTGTGGGGTTGGAACATGGAACCCAATCACAATTTTGATATAGTAACTAGGATTTTATTCCAATTGAGTTCTACCATCACATGGCAAGTGGATAGTAGGGATTAGTCTTGGTGCAAGCCCCACCAAGGGATTTTGTGCAAAATGGTTGTTCCCTTTTTACTTTGTTTCTATGTAGTGGGTAACTTCTCTGTGTTTAATGTTCTAGGTGCTCTTAGAGGCTTGAATAATATGCAGAATGCAAAATATTGAAATTTAACAAACAGAGCTTTTAAGTTGAAAGGGAAGAATGTCAGGAGGGTACGAATTTCGGAGTCGACAGTTTCAGATGATTTCATGAAATCATGCATGTAGACATGTCTCATGGAAACTCATTTTAAATAAAAACTCTTAAAATTTATTATATGATTATATATATTATTAAAAAATATAAATTTAAATTTAAAAATAAATAGAAAACAATTATAAATTAATATTTACAAATGTAAATTAAAAAATTAAAAAATTACTATATAACTATAAATTTAGGAATTTGTCTTTATTTTTTTCTTAGATTTACATCATGAATTTCATAATTATTAAACAACAATTTTAACATAATTTGATAATAATGATTAAAATGAAATACCTGTCATCTAGATACTTTTCGTAACACCTAATCAACCCACCCAAAAATAAAATAGTACTTCCTCCATCTTCCAAAAGTTACTTCAGTTCTTAATTTTTCTCTAATAAACTTGAAAGGCAATTGTTTTAAATTAACAACATACAAATTTAACAAATTTCATCCCCTATTTCGAATAAGATTTTAGAACAACTTTCCTTGAGATAAAATAAAGATGCTTTAACTCTTTAGCATAAATTGGTTCAAACAAAAATTTATAAATGTAAATTATGGTCGAAACTCAATGAATATGATTATAACTATAATAAGATTATAATATAAATATATTAATTATTATATAGATATAATAACTATTACATAGATATAATAACTATTACATAAATATAAATAGCTGTTACATAAATATAATGGTATTATATAAATATATATTTTAATATATTTATATTATATAATATAATTTAATATATATTAAATTTTGATATTATATAGATATTCCCAAGAGAAATGTATCTCTTGGTAGATCTATCTTTGTTTTAATAGATCTATCTTTGAATTAATATATACCATTATAAACATATCTTATTATATTATATAATTATAATTATCATATACATATATAATATATAATATTATAGTAGTAGGTCCATATTATATTATATTGTATAATTTATTTTGAGTAGATCTATCTTTTATAATAAAAATGGGTAAAAATTTTATTGAAATTAGGAAAGGAACATTACAAAGAGAGCAAAAGCCAAAGGAAGTCGAGACAACAAAATGAAGGAACAAAACAAGACCAAAGTCAGCCATCACCCAATAACCCTCTCAGTTCTTGGCAAAATTCTCTCCAAATCTTGGTGGCTTACGAGGAACCCAACTCCCTCCTCAATTCTCTTGCTGTCTAAATGCTCAGAAGCTCATTTCGCCAAGCAATCAACAACCCTATTCCATTCTCTCAGAATATGAACAAAGTTCACCATTCCCATCAACAAGATAACCTACAAAATCTATTGCACAATCATACCCAGCTGCAAACTGACACCCACCACTTTTCACTCAATGAGCAAATTGATTAAGACTTGGGAATCAGATTCACATATAATATTTCTCCACTTTGAGGAGAATGGGCGACCTCTCAAGGCATATAGAATTGCCAGCCCTTCCATCATGTTGATAGTCTGCGTCCCCTCATGGCTCGAAAAGAAGAAAAACACTGAGCTTGAGGAATCCCTGCCAATCCCCCCAATACCAATAGGTTGAGGATTTCCCTTGGAGGAACCATCAACATTAATCTTTAGAACCCCATCGGGAGGGTGCTGCCACCTACCAACCCTATGAACTCTCTACTTTGCCTTCCATCCTCTCCCGACACATTCAAAAGTCATAAACAACCCCTGAATCCCCAATCTCTCTACCACCTTAGCATCTCAGTTGTCTAAAGGAAAACTCACATCACACTTAGCCTCCACGGTCTCCTTAATCATACCCAAAATTTTTTGCAAGACTTGTTGTACCAACTTTTTCTCACCACAAAAAAATCCGTTGATTCCGTTCTAACCAAATCGGCCACAACATGAAGATAGCCCCCCCAAACCACACTTCCTACAAGAAAGAAGCCATAGAGGGAGGCTTACCCACACCATTTCAAAAATCAATCAAGGAGGAAGCATGAACACAGGGGCTCTGCCAGACATTCTACCAAAAATGTTAATAGATCTATCTTTATTTAAATAATATATGATAATATTTCATATTAAATTATAAATTATATGTCTCAATATTATTTATCTATTGTATTCAAATTATATTCATTTATATAAAATAAAATATTATATATATATATATATATATATATATATATTACATGTATATATATATTATCTTTGATTATTTAAGTTATGTAGATTTTTGTTTAATATTAATTTTTATAATTTTTTGATTGTTCATTTTAGCTTTATCAATATTCTAAAATTAATTTATCTTATCTTCATTTTATTTTAAATAATATGATAGAAAGGTCAATAAAAATATATCTTGGCATATTTGTATTATCTTGGAATATTAATCCATTTATATTTAAACATAAGTCTAATTTTTTATATTTTTCAAAATAATTCTAATTTGAAAAAATATTCATTGAAAGCTCTTCAGAAGAAATCTCAACTTATTTGAACTGATATAAAATCTTTAAAAATTTAATAGAAAAATATTTTAAAATATAAAGTAAGCTTCCAATAATTATTAATAACTAGTTAAAGAAAGACCTTCTCTATAAATTATGAAATATCATATATAATTTATTAAAAGAGTTAAAATTATGGGGAAACAATATAAAATGAAATGAGATTCAACTATTCAATCATTATTATATTAATAATAATAAAAATATGTAAATATTAATGGTTAAAAAATTAAATTATTGTTTTATATTAGCATCAGTGCAAGCAGGTGATAGAGGAGCCACAAAATTTTATTATATAGTCAAAGAAAGGTTACATGAGGATAGTCGGGATCTACAAATTATTACACTTAATTGATTAACAAACATGTCCCACGATCAATGTTTAAGAATCTTAAATACAAATCCGTAGAGAAATTACTATGTATGTAAACTAACAGAAAATTCTTGAAATCCAAATTTTTCTTGCAAATCTTGAAATCAAGGTACTGCTGCAAATAGGAAAGAAAATATTCGGTACCTTAATTTCTTCAAGTGAAAAGAAACGACTTCCAAATTTTCCAGCAAACCCTGCATCACAACAAATTACAGAAATAAAGAAAATTGCTTACAATAAAATTTAAAATCTTATTTTGATATTGAAGTGGGTTTAAAATACTTGAAGGCAAAAATTTGATTAAGTAGCGCGGAAATGTAATCAGCAGGAAGTGAAAAAATCGAAGTCAATAAAACAATAAAAGAAAAATAAAATTGGGAATATTTATATTGTCAAGGTTCTATGTTTAAAACAAATAAAATTTAATCAATTCCATAATTTTAATCCCCACTAAAAACAATAAAAATTTTTTGGATGGCAGCTGCACCAAATTATTTACACTTAAACCACAAAAGATTGTCCGTCATGTTCCAATAGTTGTTATAGCATGTGTTGATATAATGTCCAATATTTTTAACAATATTAGACAAATAGTTGTGACATTGAAGTTGTTAGTGTTGATAACTACCCATAATTAAATGAAATGTATTCCTTAGATCTAAAACACAACAAATCATGTGATGCCACATCAGGCACCAGTAAAACATGATTTAGTGCACAAGTATATGTCTCTTTTTTTGGTCATTTTTGGACACCTCCGAATATAGCATGTTGATGTGCCATCATATTTGATGATGTGACCTTGAAACCTTAGTTATAAGCAAGAGATTTGCTAAGAGCTGCTGTAAAAATTTGGAATGATTTTGAAATTTTCACTTAAGATTTTGAGAAGCACAAAATTAAGTTGCTCAACTATTAGATCCTCACCTCTACCTCAAGCTTGATTGGCTGAACCCTTTGCCACTGAAATACGCTTCCTGTGTTCCACAGACCTTAGCTATCTCAAACCATCATTACACAAGAGACATTATCACAACTACAGACCATAGCTATCTCAAACTATCATTATACAACAAACATTATCATAACTCCCCAAACACTCATAAATTGAAGTTAACACACAATAATTTTCATGTGGGCTGAACAGGCACCACAAATTTCAATTCTACGGCCACAGACAATGCTACTGAGACAAAACAATTCAAGACTCAGACCTGACATCACAGTATTGAAGAGTAATTCACTGACGAACGTAATGATGTATCGAAGTTAACACACCGTAATTTTCATGTGGGCTGAACAGGCACCTCAAATTTCAGTTCTACGGCCACAGACAATGCTACTGACGATAAAGAGGAATTCATAACTTTCCCATCAAGAGAGTAGTGTCACTAGAAGAAATTGGTAAGAGACAAATAAAAACCGGTTCACTGCGCTTGCAACAATGGAGATTACCTAAGCTTTTGAAGATATTCTCTGCTGCGGCTGCAACGAATACGGATTCCCTGCCTTTTCAGGTAGGGCAGCAGTCGGATCCAAGGTCATCAATAATTCCTCTCCACTCAGTGTCAACCTCAACATCTACTCTACATTGAATGAATGAATGAAAGTAATTTTTAATAAGGTCATGATTTGAATAAATGAATGAAAGGTTTTTAATAACACTCTACCATTGTTTAAAATAGGATGCGAAGCTCTTCGGGTGGTGGCAATGGCGGTGGTG
>VDFB02058211.1:0-13967 GCA_007258455.2 Sequoia sempervirens
CTTTGGGGTGGTTGGTGCTATGTGATGATTTCCTGGTTGGTGGTTGTCGTTGGTGCTTCAGCTATTGATGGAGCGGCTGGCTATATGGAGGTTTGGCTTGGTTATGTTATGGGCTGGAAGGATTTTTCTGTTCTTCCTATTGGTTCTTTCACTTGGCTGCCATGGGAGGAGTTGTGGGCCTGCTCTACTGACATTCCTATTGGCTTCCTATCTCCATAATCATGGTATTCTATTGAGGTGGAGTTGGTGATTGTGTTGGTTTGATGGGAAGTGGATTCCTATTGAGGTAGATGGTGATTTCTTGGTTGTGTGGTTCTATTGGTAGGCTTGGTCCCCACCTCTTCCTCTCTTAAAGAGGGGAGCCCCAACCTATTGAGGTGGCCTTGGGGGTGGTGTTTGGGTGGTTGTTGCCTTTGGAGGTACGTCTCTCTATTGCGAATGATGTTTCTTGCCCTTTTATGGTGGAGAATTTTTCTGTTCTTGGTTTATCTTTTTTGAGTGGAAGATCTATTGCAGGTTTGCTATTTTACTATAGATGGTTTGTGGCCTTTCGTGTGGAAGGTCTGTTACTATCCTGCGGTTGCAGGGTGTTGGTCTTAGGTGTTCGGTTGCTCCTGGTTTCGTACCAGGAATGGGTTGTAAGTCTGTTGATGGTTTGGAGTATTTTGGGTCCTTGGTTTCCTTTCACTCTTGATTATTTGTGATCAGGTGTTGGTTCCTTTGCTGTCACTGCGGTGATTTTTGGTTCTCGATGGCCCATAGGGCCTTGTTTTGAAGGGTCTACACCCTTGTTTTGTTGTTCTTCTCATTGTCTTGGTTGTTGGCCCACAGGGCTTTGTACTAAAGGGACAACACCCTTGATTTTCCACTTTTAATTTCAAAAACATGATCATCATTTATAATTAAAACAAGTGAGTCAAATATGCCACTAGATTAATAACATGTCAGAATGATACATGTCCAACAGTTGACATAAGTCAAAAAGACACATGTACAAATGATATAAGTAAAAATGATAAATTATATAACTCAAAATGATACATGTCCAAATGATATATTTCAAAATGATACATGTCAAAATGATACAACTCAATAATATGGTACTGCAGGCCATGAAAATGATACATATGATAGTAACCATGAAAAGAGGCATCATAATGATATATCAGCAATGATCCATGATGTAGTCTATATGATCATGAATGTCACTGGCTACTACCAGCAACTGCCTCATCATCAATAATGCTCTGCCATCGCGGTCAATATTCATCATCATCATCATCATCATTGCCCTCGGTGTCTTTATCCGTGCCATCATCGTATCCCTCTTTAATATATGATGCAAACCACTGTGGAGACAGCTTATTTTGGATCTATATATCATGAGGATCATCTTGATCTTCTGGAAGACCCGTGTTCTGCAAAAAAAACATTTAAAATGAAAATTTATTATTTATTTCATGCAATAATTTATTTTTTTGTTATATATATAATATTACAACATGTGAAACGAAACCATAATCATATTGCATCATATCAAAGTGCACATACCATAATAAAATTTCATAAAAGTTACAACTAATATGTCATTCCAATGATGTAAAACATGCAGCAGTTCTAATAGGCGATTAGTAAATATATACCACGTATTGGTGGAAGAGGAAGAAAGATATTTGGAACTCAGAATACCATAATGGATTTGATCATTAAACCATGAAGGCCAGAAGAATCATCATGTATCAAAAACAATAAATGCTCATTCTTCTGTGTGAGGAGGGAGATGATTACTTTAGCTTTTATTTTCATTTGCATAGCCTATCATGGGTGTAGACCAAGACCAGGATGTCGGTTTATATGGAGTAATGGATGTGGTCCCAAATTTAGGAGGGCAGAAGGTCAGTAGCCTTGATCATGAGTATGAAATTGAGGAAGAACAACAAGAGAGGGATAGGAAAAATAAAATCAATGCAGAGTTTCAAGGATTTGTCAAGCGAGTAATAGAGCTATGGGAGTAGCCTCATCTAAAAGATTTTGAACTAGATTTTGATATACCATTTAGAGAGCTTGGTTTTCATGGAGTTCCTTTCAAAGTGTCTTGATGCAGTGCTAGGAGGATCACAAATCAAATCATCATTCACTTCACAAAAAACACTTGATTCCACACAACTAATCTGAGATTAAGGTATACAACTACTTGTAGTTTCCTCAAAACACATTTGACATCACCAAAACAATGAACTCAAACTCAAACTTGTAGATTGCTAAGCTTGTCAATTTGGACACTCAACACCAAAATGATAATTCAGACTTCCAACATGGATCCAATACCATTCAAGACACTCAACAGATGTAAATATATCAAAAACAACAAACTTCATCAGCAGATCCTTACATTAATGAATCAATACTCTAAACCCTTACCATTCCAACTCCTTACTTGTTTCACGAGGGTTTTTTGAAAATACATACCCCAAGTCCATTTCCCCCCTTCCAATGCCACAAAAATGTGTTATTATACCTGAAAAAACATATTATACTCTTTCCCATCCTTTGTTCATGATAATTCATCAATCACCATTCAAAAAAAACCTCATTTTCCATTCCTAAATATCACTGTCAATAGGCTGCCCTGTCTATTCAATCAATAAACAAAATATTCAAACCTATGAACTCACAAAACCCTAATTAGAGAAGGCTCACAATACCATTAAAATCCCCTTATAAAAAATGAGAATCAAGAAAACTTCACTCACCATAATCAAATTCCTCAAAACAACTTCGTACACAGTCACTTTTCCAAATTTTGCCCAAAATATAGACCTAGAGCTTCATGATTTCATATGCTAACCACCATAATTGAGTATAAGCCTTTAGAACATGAAATAATGTGCTAATATGAACCTTATCACCAAAAATCAGGAGTTTCCACCGTACAAATCAAGAGAAACACATTTTTCTTTGTATACAAACCCCAAAAACCCTATGTTCAGGATAGTGTTTAGAAATTGGATTGTTTGACCCTTTAAATGGCATTATAAAAATTACTGGTAAAAAGAAAGTTTGTCCATGACATCAAGAAATTTCCATCCATCTAGGTTTCAGGTCCGTACAGGTCTGTACAAGGTTGTACTAACATGTTTTCTGACTGCAATTTCTGGAAAATGTTTTCTGGACTAGCTATCTTCACCAAAAACACAATAAATTTCACATTTCTCAATGAAATTAAATGAAGAAAAGCCAAAATAAAGTAGATTAAACATTATTTCAATCCCATGTGATCTTAGGCCATGAAATGGTCCATACAAACCGTACCATGCATTAGAACAGAAGGAAGGAATTGGAAAAATAGTGAAAATATGATTTCTTCATTACAAATCTTCAATTTTCTCTTCCACCACCCTTACAAATGACTCACAATTCCTTATTAAAGGCTCTCCAACTTCTCTAACTGCCTAAAACTATTCAAATAAATTCTATGACCCTTCAACTTCCATTATTTGTCAAGTTTTTACATTGCGACAACTTTTTTTTTGCACTTTTTGACAATTTTTTCAATATGGAACAACTTTGAACATTATTTGACAAATGACTTAAAATATAACTTCCTAAGAACTTAAAAAATCTAAAATCATTTGATAAACCTTATTAAATGAACCCCTATCACTCTTTAAACATTTATTACATTTTGGCCTCATGGAGTCAAGAAATCAAGCAGGTGCTCCTGCACCACATCTGCTTTTATTGTTCCTACGGTAAACTGTTTGATAGAGTTGGTGGAATTAACTTTCTTAGTAATCACTATTCGGAGATTGATATTGTTAACCTTGAGAGAGTAAGACTTGGGAAAAAGGAATTTGATATGGCTATTATTTTCATCCTATACAACCATTGCAAGAAAAGTTAAGCTAGCATCAAATAACCAACAATTTTGAAAATAACATGAAAAATTTTAGTTGCTGCTATGTCTGGAATAAAATAAAAGGAAACAATGTTCCTTCCAGTGGCTTGATGATTGCAAATGAGGATTCATGATGAAATTCAATCTTACTGGGTTAAAATCATTTTTTTTTTGATGAAATAGATCAATATATAGAACTTAAATGGAAATAGATACAACCTATCCTCATGTTGGTACCCATACGAAACTCATCTATTATGCTCCCTTTTGTCATCATTTTAATTTTGATCTTGTATCCATCCAATCAGTTGTGGTTCTCATAGTCAATTTTTTAAGTCATCTTGTCATTGTCTTTTCTTTGCTAAGATAGAGAGAAGTGATCATCAACAAGTCTGATAAAAGATGGCATTTAAATAATAGTATGCAAGAGAAGAAAAAAATGAAGTTCTCGGTTGGTGTTGACTACGATGAAAGAAAGAGGACTATGGAATGGCTAAGGCATGAGGTTTGAATCAGAAATACTCTTTTCCCTTGGCACATATTTTTTTGGCCCAACCATGGAGTTAGTTCGCCTAATTAGCAACAATAGCAAGGGTCTAAGTGAATTCTTCCAAAGAAGTAAAAATAGAAAGTTAGGGCACATTTTTGTGTGGTTGAAACCAAAGAAAACTAAGCTCCAATTCCAAAAAAGGGCAGATTGATTAGTGATTGATGTGAAACTTGATAAGAATTATATTTGTTAAAGGGTGCTCACTTTAGAGGTGGCAATGCCACTAGCCTCCTCCATTTAGCAAGTTTTAAGGTGGAAAAGTGATAGATGATCTTCACCCAACACTAAAGGGCTAAAGGTGCACTATTTTAGAGGAAAACCCTAATAAATCTTAACCTTCAACATCAAAACCATGGAAAATGCATTAACCCATGCCTATGTATGAGATCAAGCCTTTGAGTGAAGTATGATACACATCTTGGTGGATTTAACCACTATAAATATCCATCGAATCATATGAAAGAGTGACAGTAAGTTAATAAAAAATTTCTCAAATTAAGTAATTGTGCTTTTAGAGAGAAAAAACCACCATTCATCTCTGCTTCATCATAAGAAACATTGCAATTACATTAGTAATCAAAACTCAGCTAAAAGGGGAAAAAATGAAGATATCTCACTCAAAACTCAATATTAGAACCTCCCACTTGATTCAAATGAAAGCTAACACATTCCATCAACACATTCCATCACCCTTGGGCCGTGGCACTTCTGTACGAATGAGAAATTCAGCCTGTAGCAGTAGATTTCTTGAAAACATAGAATTTATGCAAAGAAACTAATAGATTTTGTGGTACTTCTTTCAAAATGCAACTTTCCAACCCCCATCACGAGGTGTACATGTATTTTAATTTTTTTTCAATCCAAAATTAAATCCCCAAACCAACCAACCACTTTTCAAACCCCAACTAACTGTTGGCCTTTACAAATTTTGCATTTTTGTAAGTTTATTGTTGACATAAAGTGAGGATTTTGCAATTGGGTGTTTTAGAAAGTGTTTCTCTTGAAGGGGAAGGTGGATTCTGAGGTTTTGAAACTTGATAAGTGGCTGAACAGCAGAAAATTAGAGGGGCAGCAAGTTTTAAGAGTAGTTTCTTTGAAAAATAGGTCAAAATTAGCCTTGTAGGATAGCGGTGAAGTCCAAATTTGAAGAGGTTGTACCAAAGTCACCATAACTAGTTTTGATATATGTTTTAGAAGGCCCAAATGGGTCCTAGAATATGGTTTTGGTTTTAGGAGATTCAATTTGATGTTGAAGATTTACTTGATTTCAATTATATGGACTACTACAAGAGTTTAAGTCCTTGAATGCAAGAATTTATGAATATGATGAAATAGAGTTTTCTGAGTGCTTTGTTGATTTCAACCTGTCAAATAAATGATTTTTAAGGTGTACTAGAGGTCAAATGGGAGTTGGAATCAAGTTTTGGTGGTTTGGAGTCTTTTTGGCCTTGTGAAATCAAGGTACAGTGAAGAGAATTTGGGTAAAGTTTGTGTCAAACAAGAGAATTTGAGTTTGGTTGATTTGAAGACCTCCCTTGCATTGCATCAAAATTTTTCAAGCTTTGTATTGATTCTTGTTATTCAGTAAGTGGTAGCTTTGTTTATCACTTGACACTTTTTTTTGGAGTCATGTGTTGTTCAATTTGTTTAACACTCCCTTGTTGATGTAAAATTACTGGTCTCTACAGTAGCCAAAAGTAAGCATTCATTTTTTTTCCCTTCAAACTTTGATTTCAATGTAATATTGGTCTTTGTTTTAGCTAGTAGGAAGTTGTGTTTGTTTGTTTGTTTGTGCTTGATAGTTTATCCTCTACTATATTTGAAAATATCACTACAAAGCTTCACTATTAACAATTTGGTGTATGCATTTGAGGGAAAAAACATAGTCATTTAGTGATTTCCATTTAGGATAAAAAATATAATAAAGAAAAGTTTACACTCTATTCTTTTTGGAAATAGAAAAAATATTCTAGAGAGGCCACGACCAAGCTATCACCGGGAAAGAGAAAAAATGCAGAAATAAAAAAATCTTTCATCGTTTGATCAAACCAAATATGGAGAGTATGATTTGTTTCATTTCTTTTGCTAGTGAGCTAAGTCTAGAGAAGCTAAGCCAAGATAGAAGGGTTTCAAAATAAGGATGCATGATAGAAAAAAAAACCCATTCATTTGTATCTATTGAGTCCAAATTGAGCTTGTTTTGATAGAAAACATAGGTAACATATAGAGAAATTGAATATAGAAACTTACTCAACTTCTTTTTGTTCGAAGAAATTTGAGCTCCATAAGTGATTTGATATCAGTGTCAAGACAAGCAAGGCTTCGATAGAGTAAAGCAAGAGAAAAATGCATGAGAATCCAAGAAGAAACGTCTTTGAAAACACATTCAGATAAGTGGAAACAAATGATGAACCATGAAAGCTTTACCTGATTTGGCCTCAACATAAATTTCTATGAAGAAAACTCTCAAAAGCAGTGAGAAAATCAACATAGACTCCTTCAAAAAGCTCAAGGTTTTAAACCCTAATGATGGCGGCATGTGCAGGGCAAGGGAGCTCGAAAAAACCAAGTGAAAATGAGAGTTGAAAATTAGGGCTTGGGTATTTTGTTCTAACTCATCATGGCAACAAAAATATTCATGTGAAAAAACTCCCACACAATCACGTATAGTGTATATGTTTAATCATTGAATCTTTTAATATTCAAACAAATTTAGAAAACAAAATACATATATTTTATAATAAAAAATTACTATTATTTATTAAATTTATTAATTTGTATGTTCAATTAATAATTAAAAACTGTTGATGTTATTTTATATAAAATAACAATATGAAAAATATCTTTAACAATTATTAATTTTAATTTTAAAATATATATAGAAAAATATTTATTTAAATAAAACTAAAATGAATATGAATTAAATATATAATTTAATCATTAAATTATGATTTCAATTATTATAATTTAAAAAAATCGTGTGATTGTGATATTACATTAGGTTCCTTGTGCCCTAAGATTTTTTTAATTAAATAGATCTGCCTTTTGCATTTCTTCCAAACCATTCATATTATTATTGTGAAAAATAAATTCTAAATAATGATTAATATTCAACATATAAATTTTATTATTATTTATTTATTTTATAATATGTTACAAATTAAATATTACAATTTTTAATTGAAAAGAAGATAAAAATGTCATTTAATTTAAATGCTATTATTCTCAAATTTAAGATCATACTATTATCTTCATATTATCCTTTAAAAGCAATTTTTTATCCTTTACTCAAAATTTTTAAACATGGGAAAATTTGTAGATAATTGAATGCAAAAATGAGGTGTATTATGCCATAAAATGTACAAAAGGGATATAGTTGAATTTTTAGGCCCTTGTAGTCACACCAAGGGACGTATAGGGTTGAGGGTTTAAGGGTTGAGGGATTAAGGGTTGAGGGTTAAGGGGATCCCGTCAAAGATTCTAAGGATTCAAAAGTTAAAAGGTTAAAGGATTAAAGATAAAAGGATAAGAGATTAGTTCAGGATTCGGGATTTAAAACGAGTTAAAGGTGTAAAAGGATTCAGGTTAAATATTAAGTATTCAAAGTTCGGGGATTATTAATCGTTCCGGGAATTGAAAAGGATGAAAGGTATAAAAGGAAGAATCTCGACGTCGAAAATAAAGGAATAAAGAAGAAATACAAAAGAGGAAAGGAAAAGGACAAATAAAGGTTAAGGAATCAATGCTCCGGAAGTAAAAGGTTAAAGTAAGTACTCGAGATTAAAGGGAACTCTCGAATTAGATAAGTTCGAGGTATGGAGTTGAGTTATAAAGGAGTTGAGAGATTAAGGTTGAGGTAGAAATGCGAGTTTAAGGTTTAGGAGTTTAGGAGTTGATAGTTAGAGGTTGAGGTGGCGTTTAGGGTATAAGTTTGAGGTATATAGTTGGGATTAGGGTTGAGGGTGAAATGTAAGTGCAGAGGGTATAAAGGGTTGAGGGATTGGGGTTTAAGGGTTGATGGTTTTAGGGTTGGGGATTAGGTAGAGGGGATGGATGGGCGGCGAGGATGGAGGGAGAAGTGGGGATAGAGGATGGTGGAGGGAGGTTTCTCGACATATGAGGGTTAAAGGGGATGCAATGTATAGGATGAAGGGTTGAGAATTGAGGGTATATATAGAGTAGAAGGACCTATAGGGTTGGTGGTTTAAGAAGTCAAGGTTAAGGGCATAGGGTTGAGGGATTAGGGTTGAGGGTAGAGGGTAGAAGGTTTAAGCGTTTAGGGTTTATGGTTTAAGGGTTTAGGGTTGATGGTTAAGGGTTGAGGGTAGAGCATTTAGGGTATAGGTTTGACTAGGGTATATTGTTGAAGGATTAGGGTTGAGAGTAGAGGGTAGAGGGTAGAGGGTTGAGATTTTAAGGGTTGAGGGATTAAGGGTTGAGGGTTGAGGGATTAGGGTAGAGAGTTTACTTGGGTTTAAGGGTTTAAGGGTTGAGGGTTGATGGTAGATGGTGTTAGGTACTTGAGGGTAGAGGGTAGAGGCCAGTTTAGAGTTGAGGACCTATAGCATTGATGGTTAAGGGTATTGGGTTGAGGGTATAGGGTTGATGGATCAGGGTTGAGGGTAGAGGGTAGAAGGTTTAAGGGTTTAGGGTTTAGGTTTAAAGGTTTAGGGTTGATGGTTAAGGGTTGAGGGTAGAGCATTTAGGGTATAGGTTTGAGGGTATATGGTTGAAGGATTAGGGTTGAGGGTCTAATGTATAGGGTAGAGGGTATAGGGGTTAGGGTTTAGGGCTTAAGGTTGAGGGTTGAGGGATTAGGGTTGAGGGTTGAGGGTTGAGGGATCTTTAGATGCAAGTGAAATGTAGGCAAGCAATTGAAGGCCAATGAATATTGGGGAAGTATTTTTTGTTCTAAAACCCCTAATCCCTACTAGATCAGAACAATTAGGCACTAAACCCGACGCTAAATTTGGTGCTAAACCTAGTGCTAAACCCAACACTAAACTTGGCACTAAACCTGGTGCTAAACTTGGAGCTAAAACCAAAGCTAAACTCGGTGCTAAACTTGGAGCTAAACCTAGAGCTAAACCCGACGCTAATTAGCGCCTGATTTAGCACCTACTTGTTCTGATTGGTGCAAAAAATTCCAAAAATGGCACCATATCGATAAATAGCGTTAAAATTTTCAAAAAATTGGAGAAAAATACATTAAAACAGTGGGTGGAAGAAAAAATAGAGCAAAAAAGGGAGCTAATCACAGGGAATTGTTGTAGTGATGGTTGGATAGATCTCTTCAATACCTTCCCAACACCGCAAGAATTGCAAAAATCAAAGATCATGACAAGAAGTTATTAGATTGGGAGCCAAAAATTAATATCTAACTTCAATCAGAAAAATCAGGTATCAAACAACAAAATTTCTAAAAAATAGATGCACCACTAAAAAACTGAGACTTCCAGCTTTCCGACGATAGTTTGTTTGCCAAAAACAAACATTGTGGCCAAAAGTTATGAATTTTTCAAAAAAACTGAATTTAGCCTACATGAAATAGGTTTTCTAGCAAAAAAGTTTACTTCAGATTTGATTTCTAAAAAAATCTACTCACTTTTTGTTGACAATAACAAAAAATAAAAAATATTTTGAAACTAGAAACATAACCCAAAAATCATTTTTTGAACTAGCAAGCAAAAGATGAAAAAATGAATTTTTTTAACCTTTAGCCAAGAGAAAAATGATGTGTGATGATTTTTGTATAGAAATTTTCTTTAGATCTATGCAAGATATCAAAAAACTAAAAGACACATAGTTGAGATTTTGACCTTGGCTACAAAACCCAGAAATCATTTTTCTCAAAAATGAGTGGAAGTTAGATTTATAAAGCAAAAAGCAAGATGACTCCAATAAAAATGGTTGGATCAAACCCTTGCAGATTTGACAAAATATGTCATATTTTGATGAAACAAAAGCTGATCTTGACTTTCTTTGATGCCTTGGATTTAATGGCGAGGCTCTCAAGACCTCAACTCACATCCAACAAAACTTTCACGCCAAAATTGGTCCCTCAAATTTGGGAAGAAGTCTACAACACTAATATTTGATACCATGTAGGAGTTTATGGTGAACTCCTCAAACACCCCAGGATTACTTGCAAAACAAAATAACTTCCACAAGAGAGAAATGGTAGAAGCATTATTCTATCATTAAGATGCAAGAATGCCAAATTGAATATGACAAAGTACATATGAAGCGTTGCTTATATAGGAAAAGTTGAGATGTAGTATGTAATATGATGTTGACATGTGTCGTAATATTATGACATGTGACAACTAACTAACTACCTAGGAAATGATGCTAGATAGGATAAGACTTCTAGAAAAGATAACTAATCCTTCTAGAAGGAACCTTATATCCTAAGCAAACATGTGAACCTATCACTTAGTAAATGATACCTATATAGGAATATAATTAAATGCTTAAGTAAACTTATGTAAGTGTAATTAAATAATTAATTACACCAACAACCTCTATTTATGTATGTATGCCTGGATGTATGTACATATGTATGTATGAATTTATGCTTATATATATGTATGCATGTATGTATGTATGTATGCTTGTATGTACGAATGTATGCCATAGGGGTTTACAGGTTTAAGTTACATAAGAGATTTGGGAACAGGATGATGGACACAGGTTGCTTGAGGTTTAGGGACAGGAGTTTAGGGTTGAGGGTTAAGGATCCGGTCAGAGATTAAAGTCCGGTCGTTCAGGTTAAAGGATTCAGGGTCGAAGATCCAGTTAAAGTTAAAGTCTCGAATCGTAGTCGGAATCGTCTCCGAAGAACCGAAAAAAGATTATCGTCGAGATCGAAGAAATCCAGGCTCAAAAGAGGTCGGTCAGCCGGAAGGTCAGAAAAAGAGGGTCTCAACCAGAAAAACAAAAAGTCGAAGAAAGGATCAAAGAAACTATCGGCGAATCAACAAAGATCAATCGAAAAGCGTCCGGCGCTCAAAAGAAATGAGGAGGGAGAGACCTAAGAGAGAGAGAGGGGGTGGGAGAGATAGAGGTAGGGAGGTATGGAGGGATGTATAGAGGAGGATAGAGAGAGGTAGTGAGAGATGTTGGAACAAAACAATCTACTAAGAGGGGGGTGAATCAATAGATCAATTAAAACTAATTCCTTTTAGCCCTTTGTGAAGATTAACTAAAAAGTAGAGAGATAAACACAAACACACATAAAATCCCATAACACATGATCTAATTTTCTAATCTAGCCTCACAATGCAAATGTTTTGTTACAATGTGTATACAACTAAAAATGGTCATCACCTTTAATTAATTAAATACTAGCTATTTGATTAATATTTCAACTACTTATAAATAAATGCTCAATTTATTATATTGTTCACCCTTCTCTAATTCTCCAAAATCTAAAACACTTTCTTCTAAATTAATTAAATAATCAAGGTTCCCTAAACTTGTTTTATTTAATTATTCTTCACTAAATCCAATTAGCAATTAGAGCACATTTCTACAACTTTTTGTGTGCCACCTCATCAAGGTCACATGAAAGTAAATAACTCTAATTTTTAATTAGAATTATCCTCAACTCATTTCAAAAAGTATATGACTTATTCCTCCCACACTTCCACCAATTTTGGAGCACATGACTTATTCTTCCCACACTTCCACCAATTTTGGAAGCATATGGTCTTCTCTTCCCACACTTGAATCTTCCATCCAAATGACATGTTGCCCATTGGTCAAGAGATCATTCCACACACATGGAATGTTGTCTTTGGTCAAGGGGACAACATCCTAATTCCCTTCATCTTCACCATCCATTTTTCTTATTCAAATTTGGACCGTTGATCTTTGCCACCTCACTATATGCTTGGAAAAGGCTATAAATACAACCCTTGGGCCTTGTATTTTGACTCCACATTTGAAGTAAAGTTATCATGAAAGTTTATAATTGGAGCTTGGAGCATTATTGGAGTCTTATAGCTAGTTTTTATATCATGTTTTACATCATATTTAGATCTTAGATTAACATATTGCATCATAGTTGCATTTTATCATCCATCTTGCATCACAGTTGCATTTTAGATTAGTTAATTTTAAGTTTGCATTTGAGCATATGTAGAATCATATATAGATCATCATAGTTCAATACCATAGCATCCACCTCCACTTGTTCATTTATCATCAACATCATCCTCCATTCATCATGGCATTCATCATCATTGTTTGCACATAGTTTCATGTAGGCATATAGTTGGCTTGCATGTTGAATACTAATCTCGTTTCTTAAGTGTCATTCTAATAACCTTTGTGCACATGGAAATATGAGGGCCTAAAAGGTTAAAAGGAATCATTTAAGAATAGAGGACAATGAGACATTCTTGGAAGATTTATCTTTATTGCAACTTAGAATAGTTTACTTTACTTTGAATCTTTCAATATAAATCGTTTCATTAAGGTTTGTGTTTATATTAACTTTACATATTTCACACACACACAAAATGGCACCCATTGTGGGGCCTTGCCTCATTGATTACTAACATTCTTGAAAATTTATGTTCATAGGTACGAACGTGAGCTTTTTGGAGCCTCTTGGAGCCTTTTGCACCCATTTTGGAGCCTCTTGGAACTTCTTGGAGCCTTTTGCACCCATCTTGGAGCCTCTTGCACCTATCTTGGAGCCTCTTGCACTCATTTCAGAGCCTTTTGGAGCCTCTTGGAGAGTTTGGTGCCTTTTATCTCTGTTTTTGAGCCTTTGGGGTACCAAGTGGCACCTTTGGTTTCTTATCTGGCACCTTTTGCACCATTCTAGGCTACTCTATCTTTGTTTTGGCACCTTTGGTCTCTGTTTTGGCACCTTTGGGGTCCCAAGTGGTGCCTTTGGTCTTTGTTTTGGAGCCTTTTGCATCATTTTGGAACCTCCTATCTCTATTTTGGCACCTTTGGGGTCCCAAGTGGCACCTTTTGTCTCTGTTTTGGCACCTTTTGTAAAATCTGAAGGCTAATACTTTGTGTTGTTGTTTTACAGGTTTCCCAAAAATGCTTGTCAGAGACACTCTTATAAAACTACTGACATATTGTAGGGGTTGGAAGTGATTTACTTGGTTTCCTTTTGGTTAAGATAGGAACATAGCTTAATCAAAGGGTTAACGAATATCATGTTTCCTTTTGGTTAAGTTAGGAACATAGCTTAATTAAAGGATTAATGAACCCCATGTCTTTTGTGCGTGATGGATGGTAGGAATATGCTCTCCCCTTAACTAGGTGACCAAAAATCTAGACCCATTCCCTTTTTGTGTGCAAGTGTGAGTTGAGTATATTGCATGTGTTCTCTCTTTATTCATGTGGAATAAAGATTGATCGAACTATGGCTATACTTGCTTGCTTTTATTTATCTTAGAGGGCCTGCCTTGTGGGAAAAAGTACTCACCTAAGGGAACGACCCAACCGGTAACATGCTAAATCCAAGTGCATTTCCAGCTGGCATATAAGTGT
>VDFB02058213.1:0-44291 GCA_007258455.2 Sequoia sempervirens
AATGCCTCTTTTATAAGCTCAAAACTTCTTCTCCCATCCTTAGTCCCGCTGAAAGGTACCTTCTTTCTCAGCATATGAGTTAGTGGACTCAATAAATAAACAATGTCAGGGATGAACCTCCTAACAAAGTTAATCCTACCAATAAAACTCTGCAAACCTTTTTTGTACGCTGGTAAAGGAAGAGCTAAGATAGCACTTATTCTTTCAGGGTCAATAGTAATACCCTATTTAGACACCACATAACCAAGCAATCTTCTTTCATGAACAACAAACACACACTTTTTGGGATTAAGTGATATCCCAAATTCCTTGCATTTCTCAAAAATATACCTCAAATGATTCAGATGATCCTTAGCCTCCTTAGAAAAAATAGTGATATCATTAAGATAGACTAAGACTATCTTGTACATTAAACCCTGAAAGGCCATATCCATGGCTTTTTGAAAGGTTTCCCCAACATTAGATAAACCAAAGGGAATTTTCTGATAGGCCACAGTTCCCCATTTTGTGGTGAAGGTTGTTTTGTACTTATGTTCTTTTTTCACTAATATCTGGTTGTAACCAAAATAGCCATCTAATAAGGAAAACCTTTTAGACCCTAAATCTACCTATAGCATCTACTCCACAGAAGGCAGAGGATGACAGTCTTTTAAGGAGGCCCTATTTAAGTCACGAAAATCTACACAGAGTCTTATTTCACCATTTTTCTTCCTTACTGGTACTAGGTTTGAAACCCATGAGGTATGCTTAATGGGGAAAATAATGCTGCTTTCAATCAAATTATCTAGTTCCCTTTTCATTAAAGGCTCTAACTTAGGATTTACGGGCCTTTGTTTCTGCCTAACTGGTTTGACATTAGGCTCAAGTTCAATGGTATGTTAAGCAAACTGGGGATTAAATCCCTTTAAATCAGTATATTTCTAGGCAAAGATATCATTAAATTCTTGACAAAGCTGAATAAAAACACGCTTCTCTTCAGCTATACATACCTTTCCTAACTTAAGAAGCTTTTCTTTGAAAACTTCAACTTCTTCGTAGTGATCTTGCTGAACTTGAATACTGCCCTTGGGTTTTCTAGCTTCATCATTTGTATTAAAAATAGATTCTAAAGTGACCAAGCCTTTTGGAAACTTGTTTCTTAGCTGAATAACCTGGTCACTGTATTGATGCTATAACTTTCCCTGATTAGTATGTGAGAACTCAGCTTCTTCTCTTAAAAAGCTGACAATCTGCTGGTCACTATCAAAGACCTGCTAGTGTATATTATTATCAGGCACAATAGGCCTAACTATGACCTTAATATGTTGACTAGTTTTATCATTGCAAATCTCCTTTGGAATATCATGTTCAACTCCTACAACGGCTAATCTATCAACATGTTTATTCTAAGCTCTAGGAATGGAAACCAGATTAAATGCCTCAAATCCCTCTAAGAGGTCCCATACTCTATTCCTATAAGACCTGAGTATATCATTTTTCACAACATTAAGCTTTTTGACCTAATTGACAACCAATTCGCTGTCGCCATAAACCTTTAGATAGTTAATACCTCTTTGTCTTGCCCACTCCAAGCCTTGGACTAGAGCTTCATATTCAACAGAATTATTAGAACAACTAAAACATAATATGAAAGCTAGATAGTACTTCTAACCTTCTAGTGATATCAGCATACGTCCACCACTAGCACCTATCCTACTCCTTGAGCCGTCAAAATACAGCTCCCACACATCATTTTCATGCTGCTCACTGTGTTGTTCTTTGTCCTTTTCAATATTAGGCATAAAAGAGTCAGTCTCATGCATCATATAAACACCAATGTCAACCTCCTCCAATTGGTTACCTGTACCAGCTTCATGAGTTTGAGATGCCCACTCTTTAGGAAGAATATCTGATGTTCTTTCCATTTGAATTTCAGCCTCTTGAACAATAGGCGGCTCCACTTGTACACTTGTAAACAAGTTGGCATTAATAGGAGATGGAATGTAAGGTTCAATATGAACTTCAGCTATGGGTTCTGATTTAACAGTGACTCTAGTACCATATCTTGTTCTGAATAGCATATGAGACCAATCAAAGGATAGGTAACCACCTATGTTGGCCGTAAAATCCTTAGATAAACAAAGGGAAAAGTATGGGGGCAACTCAATAATGTAGATATCTTGTGGTATTGCAGAATTTGGACAGGCATGTAAAATTAAGCTCAAATTTTTAATGACCCCTATTTTGTTAACAGTAGTACCATCCAATTGTACTAACCCCTTTTCTAGCGGCTCATATTCAATTCCCAACCTATCAACAATTTGTTTTGGCATAATTGAACTACTAGCCCATGAGTCAATCATACAAATGTGAACAAGATGATCTCCTATGATCAATGACAAATAAAAAGGAGGTGGCTTGGCCTTAGCAACTTGATGTTCCTGATTACTAATAACAGTACTAGTCAACACAACTTTCTCCTTTTCTATACTAGGCTCATGTGAGACACTTAAACCTAATAAAGCAGATTGAAGCAGGTCTTTTTAACCTGGAATATTCAGAGAATCCCATATTGACATGGGCACATTAATTTTCTTCATATGCTCAAGTATATTGAAAGATGTAGCAGGTTTAACTTGACCTTTAGGAGGAATAACATCACCTTTAACTGAAGGCACCTGGACTGATGAATCGGACTGTCGCTTGCCTACCAAAGGCTATCCTCTTGGTAGCATTCGGATTTGGTTAGCTTTTGATGAGCTAGGAGCATTCTGATTCTGGTTCAGCCCTTGTTTCGATTGAGTTTGAACTGTATTAAGTTGATGTCCTTCATCTATTACCCTCTTTTTACTATGTGTGTTGTATGCAATTGAAGATCAACGTGGTTTATTCCACAAAATTCTTCCCCTTGCCAGTTTAGGAATGTAGACTCGTGTGTCTGTTGCTCTTGTGGCTGTACTTCAGTTGCTATAGGCACATTAGATTGTATTGCTGAACTATTTTAAACCATCAAGGCTTGATTGACCAGCCCATTTACACAGGTGCTCTGATTATGGGATTGATTACATGGAAAGCACCACTCATAATCTTGAACTAAATTGTTCTAGACAGGTGCAAGCTCTTTGGAAGTGCTTGCAGTATTGGAGTCATAAGCTTGATATGGCCTTGGGTTAGGAGCAGATCTTTGGCCCTGATTATAAGGCTGATAAGGTGGTCTGTTGGTCTAATTTTGCTAGTAATTAGACTGAAATGGGGGCTGGTAAGGCTTAAAACCTTGATTTTTCTATTTTTTTAGATTAACCATCTCATTGCCAAAGGTCGTTAGAAGGCCTTTAATCTCTTGCAGTTCAAAAGACTAAGCTGGAAGTGCATTTACTTGGTTGTTAAGCTGGGTATCAGGTGTTGGAAATGCTAATGCACTTGGGATAACAGCCAAAGGCGGTAACTGCATAGGGATTGAAGGCTGAAGAGCAGGAAATATTGGCATAGGTGGTCTTGGGGCAATTTTACCAGCCTGTATGAGGTTGTTTTAAGCTCTAACAGCTACTCTATATGCTGTAGGAAGTGTATCTCCTCCCATCGATTGAATCATCATGTAAATATCACTATTTAAAGCTCTCAAATAGTATAAAAATGCATGATTCACAGTAGGCCTTATCGTTTGTGGAATTCTATCCCATGTCCTCTGGAAGCGGTGATTGAAATCTGACATAACTTCATGAGGAGCTCTTTTGATTATAGAAAGATGCTCCACCAATGAAAAGTGGTCAGATTTATCTTCAAAAAACTTTCACAACTGGCTGCCTAACTCATCCCATGTTGCTATGGAGTTGACAGGCATGCCTCTGAACCATTGCAAGGCTTTTCCTTTAAATGACACTGCCAGCAATTTGAGTGCAACATTTTCTTCAATCACATGATGAACAACACACAGGTTACCAACATATTTTATGTGCTCTGTTGGGGTGGTATGATCCTTGCCATGAAAATATGGCATACCTTTTAAGGCAGCAACATGAATTTTGTCAAGCTGAGTCAAATTCAGTGGGCTGCCTTGGTTAAAAGCAACAAATGGCTGATTTCTCACTGCTGGAATCATTGTAACTAGGGTACTCTTAGCAATAATAACTGGAACAACAGTATGGCTTCTCACAGAAGGATTTGAATTGGATCCTTTGAAATAAACAACTTTCTTTTAAACCTTCTAGACTTCCCTCCCTCTTCTTCTAGGCGGGGACAACTGCAAATACTCAAAAATAGGTGAGTTACTCCTAGTCTGCACTCTTCTCATGAGCAGTAACACACTGGAATTGCTAAACCTGAGCTCGGAGTCGCCAAGTATGCTAAAATTTGTCTCTCAAAGATGAAAATTTCTACTGCATATACCAAACAACAATATGATAATTCTGGTTTAAGACTGAAAAATAGTTCCCAGTCCCACCGGGCGTGCCAAAAACTATTGTCAAATAAGGTTTGCACCCTTGGTAAGCTATTAACTGTAACAACCTATTGACACATGGGAACACTTTGAGGTTGTGGGTGACCTAGGAGTGAAGTGGACCTGCAAATTATGGGCCAGTTCCCCTTAAGATAACTTGAGAATACTTAAAAATGACAAGGAAAAGAGTAAGAAAGATATGCTTGAAATTTAAAACCTATCACTAATAGGTGATACACCAAAGATAAAAATCTGACAATACTGCTGGAACTCACAAAAAATCCCAATAAAGCTAAACAATCTCACAACGTGCAAAGATTTATGTCTACAAAAGTGATTCTATGTAAGGTTCTGACTGTTCTAATGCTTAACACAAGGAAAACAATGATGTTTTCACAGATATTAATGCAATAGAAAGAGATCACTAACATAAACCTGCACTATGACATAATATTATTTGCATCCAGTACTGAAGGAATCTGATAAAATAAAGGATTACATAGAATTTTATCATACAACTCACAACCAGCACTAAAACAACAAAGAAAATCGGTGAAGGAAATGACTTTCTATTGAGAGAAAAGGAGTTTTGTATTACAAATCTGTAGTATTCATAAAAGTTACAAAGTTTGAATAATGCTTTTTCTGTAATTTATTCACTAAGAACTCTCTCATACAAGGAGGCAAACAAAAGCAATATATACAACAAAAAACTTAAAAAGTGTCGGCCCCTACCCTAGGGTTTACAAAAAAATGAGTCGGTTACAGAAGGATCAGCCCTCAAATATTTTGGACTAAAGTTAATCCTACATTCAATGTGCATCCCCCGTGTCCATGTCGGTGAAGGATTGCTCTAGGGATGGCCTTTTAGATCTTTTGCAACCATCGCATTAACTTCTAGCCTCCGTGTCCACCCTCGAGCTTCCTTACAGAGTTGCTTTGAATGTTCTGAAGCACTATCATTAATGTCAATCTACCTTTTCTAATAGACATCACAGCTATCCTTGAGACTCACGGTTTCTTCCCTTTCAGCTTTCTTCTTGCTCTAGATTCTTCTACAAGTTGACCCGTTGACAGACAACATCCGACTTTCATGTTAGATCCGAACACCATTGTTGACTGAGCCGATCCATCGCTTTTGATATTAGAGTAGATCCATGTCGTTTATGCTCTGTTGATCTTCCTCACAAGAATAGTCAATCAGTCAAATTGCCAATGGTTCGCCTCTAGCTTGCTTTGATTGGTTGAACAGACACCATGTGGGATCTTCAAGCAGTCAAAAGTTCTTCAAACAAAATCACATGTTCGTGAGACACTAGCCGTGTCTCCCCGATGCGATTATACTTCACAACAATAATTGCCATAGCTTGCAACTATTGGAAAGACTTCATATCGAGCTGTAAAAGTTATATTGATATCCCAAAATTGTCGCCTAGACTATCGCTATCGGCTAGACATCATAGCGAGTCTTTAAGAGTTATACTGCTGTGTTCCTCCGTTGGAAAAACATCCGCATTCGACAAGACATCACTTGGTTGGCAGGAGGTCATAGCGAGTTCCCATTAGTCACATCGAAGAGTTAAAACCATTGGCGAGACATCCACCGGTCGGTGAGACATCATAGCGAACAAAAAACCCTCGGCCAGGAGTCTTACCGATATCCATATACCCTTTCGGCGAGACCACAACAAGTCGGGGAGACATCATAGCGATCACAAATCATTCGACCAAACTATCACCTTCGGCAAGACCATCATTGGTCGGCAAGACGTTACATCGAGCCATTATTCTTTTAGCGAGACTCCCCTTAGTCGGCAAGACCTTACACCGAGTGCAAATCATTCGGCCTAAAGTCTCCCCGATGCTACAATCTTGTGAACCACTTTTGGCAAGAGTCCACCCTATTGGCGAGACATCATACCAATGGCACCTCCTTTCAATGAGACCACCAGGGGTTGGAAAGACATCTCCCCGAGCTTAACTTCTTCGGTGGGACTTCCTCCAATTGGCGAGAGATTCATTTGTCGGCTAGAGGTCACATCGAGCGCAAAACATTACACCAAGACCATTTTGTTTCAATGAGACCTCACCCTGTCGGTGAGACACTATAGCGAAAGCACCCTCAACGAGACATCATAACGAAGGTAAACCATTCTCCCCGATGCTGGCCTTGTGAACAACAGTCGGCGGGAGGTCTTGGTCAGAGAGAGATAGAAAACTTTATGGCGACCAAAATGTCTCGGCGACTTGAGGATTTCAAATGAATATAACACATTAAATTCTCGGCAAGACATTCAATTGGTTTCAACGACTTTCTTCTTTGAGGAGTTTTATGCCAGATCCGACTGAGGCATACTTTCCAACAAACTTCCTTGTGAAATAGCATCAGATGTATGATTTAACAATGCAAAACATAATTTTCCCCTGCAGCTGCACAAGAAGCAAACAAGTTAGAAAATATGTAACTTTGATGCAAATGTTCCTCCATTTGGCCTTCATGAGCACTTGAAAACATAGGTTACCCTGCCTGATTGAGCCCGTCAGTGAAAATTGGGTAACAGTTGCAACACCCTTATGTTTAAATATCTCCTATGTGTAGCCTCTATGGACTATGACATTGGAACATCCTTGACTTTTGCATTCCCTAGTTGATTCTCTTGCATATTGAATCGACCTATAGGCACCTATCAAATAGATCATTTTGAAAATAGATGACATTATATCTCCATTGACAACCTTGTTAAGATCCATGTATATTAAATTGCATCACAACCAACGATCAATATTAAAATAATATACCCTACCCATTTACAACATATATATTTTACAAATAAGGACATTGAAGATCCTCTATTTAATACATTTATCAAAAAATTCTCATGATAATGAGTGAAGATATGATGGAGTCCTTGGAATCTCTCCATTTTACTCTAATAATCCATGAACTTCCCCAAAGGTGGTATAACACTACAACACCATGTAGAACCCTCAAGCTCATCCCATTAAATTGGGAGACAACTAGTTCAAGCAGTATAACAGACTCACAACCCAGACACGGGGTTTAAACAACACAAAACCACTATACATTCAAGGGATCATTAGCAAGAAATAATGAGTGCACCTGACATTCAATGATTGTATAATCCTAATGCACTAACACAATATCACACCAAGACAACATGCATAATGAGAGCATCCCAAACCATCAAGAAAATACTTGACAGATCATACAAGGCACAAGATTCACACACATGTGGAATTGGGAAAATGATTTTCAATCATGTATACACAAAGAGATCACAAGTTCTCATTTGAGGAAAAATCCAAGGTACAAAAGAATGAGGCGTTGGGAAATCCTATATTTTTGCCATTACTTATGTGGAATCCCATAAACAAGATAATTGCAACAATGTATAAATCACTAATTTTTTATACATGGTGTCATGCCAACACATTCATGCATGTATAGTTGAAAATTCTAACAATACTCTAAGAATGACAAGTAAACGTGCACAAGGATTTAACCACAACATCAATGCATGTACAAGGGGTATCAAAATATCACCCATGAGGAAACCATAAGAAATGTGGAAGAGACACACCAACCAAAGAAGTAGGATTCGCATGCACATTCAATATGCAAGAAATGCATGCAAATAAAAGAGAGGGTCAACTTATATGATATAATTAAGGTGATATGTAATCATCCATTGATGGACACACATACTAACCAAATCAACCTCCTAAAGTATTTGAAATAAAGATATACACAAGGGATATACATTTATCAACCAATGCATACATATGTTGTTCACATATATAAGTGGAAAGCCACACAAATACACATCATGAATCCTATCAACATAATCCATGCATAAATAGAAATTAACAAAAAAAAAATACACTCTAGAAATTCTCATCCCATTCCATGACCAAGGATATCCCCATATTCAAAATGCTCATTTATAAATTTTAATATTAATGATGCATAAACAAGATTCTATAAAACTAGGGGTTTCCAAATACATTTTTCACTTAAATTTGAAACATAAAAACTCAACAATATAAGCATACCATTTTAAATCTAAGGCTGTAGAAATCATTGTTTTCTAATGACATTCAAAATTTAGGAAAATTTCACCATAATTTCAATGTAGAAATTCAAATTTCCAAATACCCACTATGAGTATTATTGAATTTATTTCTCATCAATTTAATAATCCCTACAAATAATTTTTCTTGAAACTAGAAAAAAATTGAAACCACTTAAGTTGGGCATGAAAAAATCACACAAGAGAAAAACGCACAAGGAAGGGGAAATAAAACACATACCATCACCAAATTTTCTACAGAGGGGAAATTTTTCTCCAAAGGAGGATCCTTACACACTCAAGAAGCAATAAATCCATCCCAAATCCACCCCAAAACTACAAGTTGAATGAAAAAATATCATTCCCAATAGAGAATATGGAATCAAGCACACTTTAATTCAAGTAGATAAGAAATCAACATGATGTAAACCCAAGAAGGATCAAAGGACACATATATAAATCAAAGTAATAATCTACAAAATTTGTATATATACAAAATATATTCTATATTAACAAACAAAAATACATTTGGGAGACTTTGCAATATAATTAGTTAGTAGTCCTTATGTTTCAAAATGACTATGGTTAGTTTTTATTTACCATTGCATCTTCAAAACCACTACAACACTTTTTTAGGTTACCACAATACTCTCAAAAGTGTCAATTAGTAGTTTCAAAATCACCAAAATACTCATCCAAGTTCAGGTTTAGCTGATTTCAAAACTAAACGTGGCCATTTTTTATCCCATTTTTGTATACCATTTCTATGCACTTACCTATGAACTTATGATTGGTGAGAATATTTGGGATTTAAAATCAGACCATAGCCTAATCTACTTAAGGTTATCTTTCCAATAAAAGAGGCAACATGGAAGGAAAACTCAGTTTCAACAACCTCCTCTAAAGGGCATTCTTTTGACACAATAAAATTGTATGATCTTCAAGGAAACACTAGAGAGGTTGATTAAGAAGGAGAAAACTCATTTTCAAGGCCTCAAAATTTATGAGTTAACAAATATAAGTCAAGGAACACTTGGGAAGTGCAAAAGAGAAAAATAAGAAATAAAAAACAAAATTCTTTCTGGTTAGTGTTTGGTTTGACGAGGGATGCAAATTTACAAGGAGAAATTTGAAAGTTCCAAGAAATAAGAAGACAAATATTAAGTTGTACATATAAGAAAATTTTAGGATAGAAAAGATCTAAATTCATGAACACAAGGCATGAAGAGTTAATCTACCTTTGAAAGTTTGACTTGAAACTTTTTTGGAAGAAACTTCAACAAAGAAATAAATAAAATTACATCTAATAAGTGGTTTGAAGATCTCTAATAGTAAATCTACTATCTTAAATTGGCAACAAGAACCCCTTGAGTGAATTAAAGAGGAGAATTGGCAGTAACATGGGCCCTAATACCATTTTTAAATACCTTGGTATTCCTTTTTATATTGACCCCTCATTCAAGGATATGTGGGAATGAATGTTTCGTAAGATTGAAAAAAGTATGAAAAATGGAAAGCTAATATGTTGTCCTTGGTTGGGAGAATACATGTCACTTAGAAGGTTATGGTTTCTTTCACTATATTTTATTCTTTTGCTTGGTTGTTTAGTAGTGCCCAATTTGAGAAAATTCAAAAAAATCTTAGACTTTCTGTGGTCGGATGGAAAGGGTAACAAAAAATGCATGATGTTAATTGGACTTGTTGTTGCCTTCCTAAGTCCAAAGGTGGGTTAGGGTTGAAGATCTTAAAAAATCAAGGGATTTCATTGGTATTTAAGTGGATCCTTAAATATTTTGATGGATTTGAGCCTTGGAAAATATTGATAAAAATAATATAGCCCTTTCTAGACCAAAAAAAGGTAGAATTGGTTAGCGTTATACACCCATGAATTGTTATTTGGTGAGTTTGTTGTAAAACCCTTTGGGTCTAGTGCGCTCAATAATATTTGGAGGCTTGGGAGAATGTTAAACATTTGATCAAGAACATGTTTACATTTTCTAGATTTGAAGGAAAATTTATTGTCTTTAGATTTGTGTGGTGGAATCTTGATTAAAATAACAAGCCCTTGGCTCTTGCTTAAGGTTGTTCTGCTAAAATATGGGACTCAAAAGACATTTCTAACCTCAAAGGTATATTTTTAGAGGGTAGATTAAAATATTAGGAAAGTATTAGAATGAAATTTTAAATTCCACATAATCAAAGGAGAACTTATTTTATTTTGAAAAGAGCTTTGTGTAATGTGATTTCCCGTCTCTTATGCTGAAGATAGAAAACTTGATGTTTTATTTGGTCTAACAAAACATTATTTTATTATATTTATAATAAAATATTTATACCATTCTTGTTGATACAAGGGAAATAATTGACTGCTTGAATATGAACTAGAACCTTGAGTGGCTCGAAGCTAAGTGGGATTTTGTGTTTATAAAAAAATATTTGGAATATTCATGTTGAGCCTAAAAAAGCTTATTTTATATGGCTTTTATTGTTGAAAAATATTATTGTGAATGTTGAATTAGCTTCCGTAGGCATACTTGTTAGAATGTTCTCCCCATGTAATTAGTTAAAAACTATTGACTTTTTATTATTATCAATTTTCTTGTAAGCCATGGTTGTCCTTTCTTGGTAACAGTTTGGGTTGGGATAATCGAGAAGGATTTACTTGGTTTGAAATTTTATTTGGTTATGCTAAATATTTTTTTGTTGAGATTAACAAAATTTAGCTTATCTTTACCAATGAATTATTGCTGCTTATCTAGAAAAAAAAGGAATAAGGAAATATATGATGAACCCTTTTGGTTCCAACTCTGCCTGTAGGTGTTGAATGCACTATTTTTGTGTTTCTTGTTATTTTTATGAATTTATAGCATTTAAATAAAATGTTGCCAGGAAAGATTTAACAAGAAATAATTGGAAATATATAAATGTTGCAATGATTCTTATTCAACATGAAATATATTTATATTGTCAATACAAAACAGGAGAATAGCTTGTAAACAAGGTTGCATACCCGTATATGCCCTTTAGATCTGCTCTAACCCTTAGATGAATCTCCACAAATAAGCTCAATGATGGCTCCTAAATGAAGCCCTCTCTATAGCAATTATTCAAGTGGTCTTTCACAGCTTCAAAATTGCAACACTGAAGAATTATCGTTCTCCAATGGTGAAAAATGCTGAAACCCTTGTCTCAGGCACAAACTTCAAAGAAGCCAGAAGAAAATGATGTCAAATGCTCAATACGTGAATAACTTCTAATTCCTCTTTGCTCCTTATATTCTCCTCAAAAAGGCATGACTTGCCAAAAGATCATTTAAATACATTTAAAATGTATTTAAGGTACTTTATATTCTTTTAAAATATTCCTCTCACTTGAGCGTACCTTTTTGATTTAATATTAAATCTCACTTTATTAATTTAAGTGGCTCACTTTTATAAAGTTAAAATATAACTTTATAATATCCCTTTTTATAATTAAAAATAACTTAGCCACTTAAATATTAATATCTCCCTCAAAACTCACTATTTTGATGTACCGTCTGAAGCTGGGGTCAACACTATATAACCCCCATGTGTCCAGGTGCTCTGACTAAAAGTAACATCACAGCCAAATTGACTTACTATAAATAGTAAGTCCCTCAAACTAAGCCAAACATTGATCTACAAAGGCTTAGAACTGAATCCAATACTAAACTGAGGAAATGGAGTGACAAGAACCTCCATCAACTGCCACTGAGACCTCTATCCAAACATATTAGCCTACAACGATCCAAGTAATAGGCTAACCCATTTGCAACTGATGTTGACTAGAGTGGGGACATTACAAAATATTCCATGGAAAAAAGAGATACCTTGTTGATTTTCATTGCGAACTCACTCTTAGTAGCATACTTTTGCAAGTTTCTATGGTGATCAATATTCTAAAGGAAATGTTTTTTATTTTACTTGAGGAATGACTCACTACTATGTACAAAAAGGAGGTGAAAGAGCTCACTTTTATCCTCAGGAAAAGATAAAATTAAATGAGGAAGAGCTGGATAAATCAAAACAGTACATGATGAAGCACAATATTCCTAGAGATAAAAAGAGAAAGAAAAAATAATCTACTATGAATAACATATATAATCTAGTAGTCAAAGATCTGGACCCTGAGGATGAGGTTGATCCACCTATTGGTACTTTTGGGCATGATCAATATGAGCAAAATAGTAATCAAAGATGTTGTTGGGAATAATGATGGATTTGTCTTGGTCTTGTTAAGTATTTTTGGGTATAATGCTTTGTATTTACTATTGATTTTGTCATGTATTTTGAGCTGCTATTTTATAGTGGTATGTACTAGGATTTTATGTGGATTGTAGTCTTTAGGTTGATGGAGTAGTTTCTCCTTATATTGTAACATTTTTTTTTTTGTAATGATTTGTAATAAAAAAACCCACATAAGAGCATGGATAAAATCTCAAATTCAACTTGTCTAATGGGATTACATTGTTAATGAGTGGAGGTCTTGTTGGCACCCTAAAATTTTGTGTTTCATTTCATGCCTTAGCCATTTTTACCCAAGCTTATAACTGATATGAGATGTCATAATGGGTCACCATGATTCTTTTGCATTTGGTTGTGTATTTCCTCTCGTGATCATTAATCCAAAATTGCAAAAAAATTACCTAAGTATAAAATATTTTTTGCAAATTCCCAAACAAACCTTTTCAATAGGTTCTCTAGTTTATGAACCTATTTATCCACCAAAATGCACTTAATATATTTTGTGTGAAGTTGTCTTGTTCTCTCTTTTCCTTTTCGATAACATTCTAGATTTGTGAACTTTTCATTTTGGTGAAATTTCTTTCCTTCAAATTATTATCGACAAAGTTTGTAAAAAGCTAATTTATACTGAAGGAAATAGATGTGTCCGCCAAAAGGAAGTTTCTTAGAAATCAAAGTTGGCTGAAAGGTGAGTTGATCAATAGAAATATTTGATTTAGATTTTGCAAAGTGGCTAAGTGTCTCCTTGTGCCAAATCTTGATGTCCATTTGAACCTCCACATTGGCTTTACTTTCATCCGGTTCAAATATATTTTTTTGCATGGAGTAGATGGAGACAAGAATCCCACATGGTGTACTTGGGCATGGTTTATCCGCTTAGTGTTGATATGAAATGAAATGAAATGAAATATTTTAATGACGTCCACGAGGC
The DNA here is from genome assembly GCA_007258455.2 of Sequoia sempervirens. Lineage (NCBI taxonomy): Eukaryota > Viridiplantae > Streptophyta > Pinopsida > Cupressales > Cupressaceae > Sequoia > Sequoia sempervirens. Next base: position 13,705 of record VDFB02058213.1, read on the forward strand.
CAAAGAAGCCTATGGGACCCAAGATCAGCACCGGAACAACACACAGCACAACCTTAGACACAATGGAGGTGCCGTTCGAGATCAGCCCTTCGAGAGTGAATTTTGATGATGAAGTTTGCAATTTTGTCGAGTCTTGAATCTTCAAACAAGGTATTTAAATTGTCAACCTGCACCGCATCCCCATAGCTGGCCCGGATGTCTTTATAAGCTGAGCATTCTATGATAAAGTGCCATTCTGTCTCCACCATACCTTCGTTACAAAAGCGGTATATTCTATTTTCCCACTCTTCTTTAGGAACCTCCCACCTACCCGTTTCACACCTAAGATGGTGTGAACTAGTCCGCAATTGGGCTATCAACATTTTTGCTTTCCATTTGATATTCGCTCCTATATAAGCCTTTTCTTCATGGTCCCTTGTGGGATTGAATTCTTTGATATAATAATCCTTTTTACGCCCTGTTTTTTTCGTCCATATACCATATTTAAATTTTTCTCTCACGTAATTTTTTATTTCTCCATTTGTGTTTGGACACTCATGCATCACAATATCCCATTTCTTCATCCACTTGATATTAAGTTTCATCCATGTGTTCTTTCTTCTAGTTAGCTCCTCTTTCATAATTAGCTTAGGCCATCTATGATCCTCCATATTCTGGACCTTCTTTAAGTAGCTTAATAACCGGGTCATCGCTGAGGCCTCCAGAGGAAAAGTACCGGTCTCAGCCAATAAAATTTCATAAGGCACTGCAGTCTTAAGCTTGAGGCTGCATATAATTAGATGTTTTTGTATCCTTTCCACTTGTCTCCATTTCTGATCTGACATGCTGCTGCCCCAGATTTCACACCCATAGAGAATTACCGGAGTAACAAGAAGACCAAAAAGCGTTCTTTTAGTTTTCCAATCCCATAATTCGGCATTTCTACATCTATTTTGCAAAGAGTACAACGCTTTCCAGCCTCCTTGAATTCTTTTTGCTCTACATGTTTCCCAGCTAAGCTTGTTGTGAAAATCAAGCCCAAGGTACTTATACTCATCCACTATTTCTAGTGGCTTGCCTTCAAAGATAAATTCAATCTGCTGTTTTTTTCTTCGCAGTGAGAAGATCATTATTTTGGTTTTTGAAGTGTTCACTTGCATCCCGACCTCTTGACAAAACGATTCAAGGGCCTTCAAATGTTTTCTCAAATCATGTGCAGTTTTAGCAATTAATATGAGGTCATCGGCATATAACAGTAATTTTATTACAAAGTTGGCCAAAAGGATGCCTTCCCCACCAACCTTGTCAATCCATTCTTCCAGCTTATCAATGTAAAGCCCAAATAGCGTTGGGGAGAGCGGGCAGCCTTGTTTGACACCAATGTCACTGCCAAAGCATTCTGACATACCATCATTGGTTCTGATTTTAGCTTTGACCTGCTCGTAGAGCCTATGAGCAGCCGCCCTAAGCTCATGCGGAACTCCCAAATCCTCCATTCTCTTCCATAGCTTGTTCCGAGGGACCGTGTCAAAGGCTTTTTTAAAATCAACAAAGCAGCAATAGGCTTCGTCTCCTTGAATGTCCCAAATTTTTTCAATCAAAAATCTAAGGGTAACCCCATGATCAATAGTGGAGTGCTTGGGCCTAAAACCAGCTTGACCTTTTGCTCTTTTCCCCTCTTTTTCAGCCCAGCTGCTAATCCTGCGTTCAATCATGCTTCCAAAAAGTTTCCCCATAAGAGGGTTAACCATAATAGTTCGGTAGTTTGATGGGTTATTTATGTCACCATTTTTGTGCAAGGGGATAACAACACTAGTGGTCCATCCTTCTGGGAAGCCTTCTTGATTGACCCTGTTGAAAATGCTCTTAATACAAGGTGCAAGGACCTCAACACCCCACTTTAAATGTTCTGCTTGCAGCCCATCAATATCTTGTGCTTTCCCTCCTGCCAACCTTCTTATGCCTTGACTGATATCCTCTACAGTGAAAAGTTCGGTGGCTGCCTTGATTATTGGGGGTCTATGTTTATCCTGCTCACGCTCATAAAGAAGTTTTGCATAGTCTAGCCATTGAGAGCTTGTAATATTATTTTCCATTTGTTTTCTTTTCTGTTGTAGCTCCTTCCAAAATTTTTTGGGGTTGTTCTTTCCAAGGGTAATCAGCTCCAATCTTCTATCCCTTACATACTTTTCCTTTTTACTTCGTATCATCCTTTCATACTCTTTCTTGTTTTCTATTGTCATTCCCCCCTCCCGAAGCTTCCTTTTTGTTAACTTGCACTCCTCATCGAACCACGGGTTTGCCGGAAAAGTATTTGTACTGCCTCTCTTGGGTCTAGACCTCTTGCACTCACCCAAAGCTTTGTGCACTAGAGGGATCAAAGTATTCTTGTTTATTGAGTGCATCTTTATGTAAGCTGATTTTTTTTCCAATTCCTGAAAGAAATTTTTGAGGGCAGTCTTGAAGATTTTCTGATTTTCTTGATTCATGAGAATTTTACCCGGTGTGGGTGCTTTGTTCTTGCTGTTAAGAACTTGTTCCCCTTGCTGCTTGATTATGCGAATGTCAAGTTTTACATATATTGGATTATGATCCGATTTCAACTCCATTGGACATTTACCAATCACAAGCTCCATTATTCTTGCTGTATAATTACGAGATAAAATGACATAATCCACCACACTTTGACCATTATAGGTCTTGCAAGTGATGTTGCCCGATCCTGGCCATGATCTCATACCGTTACATATTACCAAGTTGAATAGACTGCATATTCCTAACAGTTCTGCCCCATAATGAGTAACGTTACATTTATTATCTTGAGAGGTTCGTTCCCATAATTGATGGTTCTCTTCTTCCAGCCATAGCGGATCATCTTTCTCTTTATCTTGGCTTTTCAAGTTAAGAGCTTGGTTGCTAGCTGTCCTAGCATTAAAATCACCTATTAATATGACTTCCCCCGATGTGCTAAACACCGAAATGTCCTTTTTTAGAGATGCAAAGGGGTCCTCACGATCTAGGCTCCTTTTCTTATATGATTTGGAGCCTTTTGGGGCGAAATAGCAAGCAACCAATCTAATTGTAGTCTGATTTTCTGTTATTGTTAACCATATGTACTGTTTGTTTGGATCTTCTTTCTCCACTTTTATATTCTTTTCCCATGATTCTTTTATTAGGACTGCAACTCCACCATGTCCTTTGCCATTTTCTGTTCTCTCATTCCAAATTGAGGCCTTTCTATAACCTTCAAAATCAGGAATTTTACACCCTTCATGCTCATGAGTCTCGGTAAGAATAATAATGTCTTTTCCAGCTGCTATGGGCCCTAAACCAGGTCCTCTTCTCCAAGGATAACCTCTGCAGTTCCAACTTACTATAGATAAATATTCCTGGGGGGCCCCGAGTTCCTATTTTTGGTGTGTAACTCTGTCACTAACTTGGGCCTTCCCATTTTGCAACCAAGCCCATTTACCTTCACTTCTTGCTGTTTTTACTTTTTCCCACTCTTTTCGTCTTTCTTCTTGCTGTGTTATGGTTAGATCCTCATCAAGGTAAATTTGTGTACCTTTAAGAAACCTCTTGTTCCTTAGTAGCACGCTTTTGTCCTCAAGTTTCTTCAAAGTAACTCTTACATGCCTATTTTTACCACCTTCCGTCCATTTTCCAATCCTGTTTGCTTGCTGAATAACCCCTGACCACTGAAGTTCGTCCTTAAAGAAATCCCTTGCCAACTCTTTAGTGGTTTCATTCTCACCATAATCTCTTAGCCCTTTAACAATGACATTCAAAGTCCTATCATTTCTGTCCTTTTCTTCTCTTAACTGCCTCCTGACTTGCTTTTCTATATCGTCCCTTTGTGTATCCGATGATCCTCTTACTACTTGAGTCCAAGATTTGGCCTCTTCCAATTGTTCCCTTAGCTGCTCTTCTTTTATCTTCATGCTGTCCATTACTGATTGTATTTCCTTTAACTGCGAATTATTGCTTTCAGCTGCCTCTTTTGGCTTGCTTGTGCCTGCTACATCCATTTGAATTAAAACTTGCCTTAACGATAGTAATTCTTGCTCCCCTTTTGCCATGGAAATTTGCAGTTTGTTTATCTGTTCTTTGAGCAAATTGTTCTCCCTTGTTAACTGCCAATTGACTTCTATGACCTCTTTCACTTTGGTGTCTTCATATTGCCCTCTTGTTTCCAAGGATTGGAGTCTCTTCTTCATGTCCATTAGCTCATTGACATATAACTCTGAGGACCACATGAGCGGCGTTGTGGTGGGGCTGTAAAAATCAGAATTACCTTCCTCCTCTACTGCCTTGTTTACCTGACTATTTTCATCTCCATTTTGCTTCTTGCTTGAGACTATGAGAGTTGCTGAGTTCACATTTCCTTTTCCTTTAGGTTGTTCTGTTTGCTCTTGCTGATTTTCTGCTGTGATAGTTGAGTTCTTAGGTTCTAACCTCGGTAGAATAGCTGCAAGTTTACCCTTCTTTGCCAACTTCACTTTTCGTGTTTGCCTACGTCTTAAAATCCCCTTGTACTGTTTTGCATTTACATAAACACATCTTTCCTCCATGTTTAAGAGGTTGTTTTGTGGACAGCCTAACACACATGTTCCCCAAATGCTATTTGTTGCCCCAGTGAATGTTGAGGATTCCATCGGGAGGTGCGAAAAGTTAAAAGGAATTAAAAAGTTCCCCTGAGCTAACATGCCATTCATAGGCCATTGAGTACTCTTTTGCCTTATTCCAGTTATTTCAACACTATCTGACTTGGTTTCTTTTGACCCCTTTGCTTCAGCCTGGATTGAGATAATGTCAGTGCCATTTACAACATTTTCAGCCTGGATTGGAATAATGTCACTGCCAGTTGCAACATTTTCAGAATTTACATCCCCTGCTCTTAACAGACTCACCTCATTTCCGTCATGACCCTTGAGGTATTGCCATTCGATCTGTTTTTCCAACTTCATATTACTTAATGTTTCAGCTTTATTTGGAGTGCTGAAAACAGTAACAGTATTTGCCTTGCTTGCTCCCACCGTATCAAACTCTCAACCCAACAAAATGCCCTAGCCCCTGAGGCCCACCCAGTTTGATGCTTTGGTTTGAGAGTTTTGTTTACTTGACTTGTTTACGGGATATGATGCAATGTGTATGGGATATTTGCATTGTTTAATGAAGAGCTAGACTTTTTTAAAATGCCAAGCAGAAAAAGACAAAAGGCAGCGCATACAAGGTGGGGCACACCTGTTCCTGATGCCGAGACCTTTGCTCTGGAAAAGGGTGAAAAGCCAAGAAGAGGCTCGCAGGACCCACCACGCACCCCAGCCTATCTCCTGCTGCCGCGCACGAGCTTCTCTTGCCTCAGTCGGAGAACGCCAAACGCCCTGTTCCTGATGCCGCCGTTCACGCCCAAGCCCTGTTCCTGAAGCCGTCGTTCACGCCCGAGCCCTGTTCCTGAAGCCGCCGTTTCGCTGTTCCTGTTCACGTTGAGCTCACCCATTAACCAATTTAATTATTCTAAACCACGCAAATGCTAATAGTGTCAGTCTGCTTCATCACACTCTTCCTACCGATAGAGGTGGAAATGTCACAACCACCTTTTGCCTTCATTTTCCATGCGATCATCACATAAGTTTTGACGGATCAACTAAGTGCTAAGTAAAATTTCACATGAATTAGGTCTTGTGGGTCGGTTATCAACTGCCACGTGTCATCCAAACAACACACTTGTAGCCACATTAGAAATATGAAATTCAACTAAGTATGAAGTTGCGAAATCTTGTGCATCTTGAAGAGGGATTTAATGGTTACCTGTAGGTTAGATTTGATCCAAGTTTTGATGAAAAATGAACGTTATGTAACCATATGGAAATTCCTAGTCCATCAGAACCTTTACCGGTTAGATGCGTCCATCCACACTTTTTTTCAGGTTTTTGCATTTGATTTGAACTTTCTTTGTGTACTTACTAGGCTAATGACTTTTCCACAGGTGCACTTCCGTGTCCATCTTCCATACGAGCTTTCAAAGTCTTCAAATTGGCAAGTCAAGTTTTACGGGCTAATAAGGCCCAACTTCCTGTAACCATACAATGTCGACGTCATGATGATGTCATCTCATTTGAAGGTCTCCAATTCTTCTTCTTACATCACTGTTTATGTCATTGACAGGGTTTCTCATATGAACACAATTTTTATTAAGTGATAAATTTCAGTTGTATTTACAAGTCGAATCCACATGACAGGTAGATGAGGGGTGATTTCCTATGTACACTTGAAAGCCAATTTTCTATGTGAGGAGGATATGCGTCAATCTTTTGCAAAGGTGGAAGGCATTGCAAGGGTTTGTATTTGCACTGGACAAGTGTCTGCTATAAATTTGACCCAATGGGGTTGAGATTACCGCGAGCCCATTTGCGGTTGAAAATTCTGTAAGGTAGTGATGAGATTTATTTCCCAGGTCTACTTTCTCATGCCACAACCACGAGGTGGTCATTTTTCCATAGGTGGATAGGGTTCGAAATCTCACAGGAATCAAATGTTGCTGAAAACTAGTTTCAACTACCCTCATGAAGGCTCACCGACTTTTGCAACTCTCTAAGCTCGATCTAGGAATTTTCCGTGAGGACATTTAAGTCATTTTGGTGTGGATCTGATGGAGTATGTGGCACCCATGTTTCATTTAATGTTTGTAGATCCTTTTCCAAGCAAAATGCACTTTCAGCTTACCATTTCCAACAGATTTCAAGGATGTTTTTGTTGATTCTTTGCACTCAACCATGATGATCATTCAATGTACGTGTAGGGTGCTAGTCAGGGAATATTTTCTCACGCCCCGTGTTACTCATATTGGATTTACAAAGGACAAATATCTTCTGAGTATTGGACAAGGTTGCAACTAGGGATTTTCCAGTTGGGAAACTATTTGACATCCCTTTACAACTTGGCCATGGGTTTTATTTTCTTTAGCTTCATTTTCAGGTTATAAAAAAAAAAGAGAGGAAGAGTAGTTTTAGAGCCATCAATTGAAGAAAGACATTTCTAGGAAGTTCTAGGGTTTCAATTTCTAGTTTTGAGTACAATTATTTTAATATTGTAATGATTTGGGTTCTTTTTCAAACCTGTGATGGCATTTGTAAGCTTTGAACATTATTTGATTAATGGAAAAATCAACCTTTGTTAAGTGCCTCCTATGTATGTTTAGTTGTATTTCTAATGTACGTTGTTTAGTTTTTCAACCAAACGACTATAAAAGTCTTGCAAAGCTCTTGTAAGGTATCTTTTCAACATAATAAGGAAATGTATGGGTATGCCTAAGGATTATTAAGTAGACTTTCTTAATATTCTGCAACCATTTATTGTTTTTTTGAATGTGCATGTAGAGCCCAACTTACTTGTGTATTTTGAACAACATAGTCTTTTGTAATACCTTGATTAGGATATCACCTAGGTTTTTGTTATCACACGTTTGATTGAATTCAGAGACTTTGTTTCCCAATGGATGAAATTATTGATCTGTAATTGGTTTTCTTCCCATAATCCTCAACACACCCCAAAACACATCAATTCAAACACCTTTTAGTTTTATGTTTTTGTGTGTTTTGTTGCCACATCCGAATGTTTATAATATATAAGGGGTTATCATACATTACATTTTTGGACACTTTTATGGTAGATTATTTATTGAATAGATGCTCCATCTCATATCTCCAAACAAGCACATAGTTATATAGTGACACTAGTATTGGGATACATTGTGCAATGGATATTGTTTGTTGTGAGGTAATTACTTAGTCTATCAACCATCCATCCAACATCTCATGGAAAACACCCCTTGTTCTTGCAAAACAAGAAGTGAAGGAGGTCTTACCAACGTCAAGCATTGGTCCTTAGTTTCCCAACTTGAAGACATGTTTGTAGTGATCTTCCTAGGTTTGACCATCCTAGCACTTGGAAGATTATCATACCTTAGGAATTTTGGGCTCATAGTTCAGCTCACCAATAGGCCCCAAGCAAGTATATATATAAATTTACAACACCCAAATCAACCCTCCAAGATAAATTTAATGAATTAATCACAAAGGTCAAATTTTTATCCCAACACAAATCCTCACCTACTAGTAAAACACACAAGAGTATACATCCACAAAAGAGCTATTGTGTCCATTATTTTTTATCTACACTCAAAACTAAGCCACATCCCACACAATCAATTTATATTTTTGAATGAACTAAAATCTTATTTATTTATCACACCCATATGAACAAAAGCCTACTTATGGAGGGTTGCTACGAAAAACTAGTCTTATCATGTGTTGCATCATTTTTACAAGGGTTTCATTATTATTTTTAAATAGAAATAAATTATAATCTAGTTTTGTCATTCAACCTATCAAATTATATTATTATGATTATTTTTTAATTCATGTATCCTATTGTAGTTATTTCCAATCAAACACAAGACATCTCTCACAACTCTTATCACTAGCACCTAAAATAAATTGAAAAAGATAGTCACCACATAGAAAACACACTAACATCTATTAATAAAGTATTGCAACTTTTAATGAAATGGGTATTTTCTCAAGATGGAGACATATTGTTTGGTCTATTCTAAAAGGTATTAGAGATAATTGTGAATCCAATATCCACATGTGTTTGTGTGTTGTCATAAATTTAAAGAATTAAACATGTATTAGTAATTTAGTGTTGGCAACAAGAGTCTTAGAGGTGCACAAGTTAGATAATTAAGTGTTAATAAATCACAAGTGCTTTGTTGTCATATTTAGTTCCTCGATTATAAGAGTTTGTTGTGCTTGTATGTAATTATATAATGTAATCTTCTTCAATGAATAATATACAATTCAATTTGTATGTATTTCTTGTTTGTACAACTAATATTTTTCATGGTTTTTTTTAAGCAAAAGGCATAAGGCCTATAATTATATTAATATAATATGTATTTTTACAAGAGATTCATATATCAAAATTTTGTATTTATCACACTATCTAAACCTATTGCCGAAGCTCTACAAAACCTAAGCAGCATATCAACATAGGAACCTACTGCTAAATTTATATAACCAACCAAAAAACATGTCACCCTTGTATGCACAACAAAGATTCTTAAGAGGGTTTATAAAAAGGAACACAGAGTTAGATTGGGCATGGATCCATCATGGGATGCTTAGAAAAATGTGAGCATCTTAAGAGTTGATCATTGTAAGATATAAGTAGTGAAGGATAGGTAATGTTTATTGTAGAAATTAGTGTAACTATGGTTGACTAGTTGATGAACTAAGTGTGTCAAGATTATTAGGAGTAGAGGATTTTTGTACAAAAAGTCTATTTGTTGTTCCTGAGTGAAATGACATCAAATCACTCTTTTGCAACTTAAAAATCCCCTATTTGAAGCTTGCCACTTATGGTGGTGTTGTACCCCAAAATTGAATTTTTTGTTACACTTAGACATTTTGAAGAAATGAGTAAAAGTCTTGTTAAATTAGTCAAAAAGGTCAAAATTTGGGTGTGCATGTCTTGCATGAGGGGTTAAAACGCAAAATTTTCAAAATCTGACAATCTAGGTTTGCTCAGAGCAACTTAATCTACAAAACCCATATCTCAGTTTTTCATCCCTATTTTTTTAGGAAAATTGTTATTTTTAGAAATTTTCTAAAAATTAGTAACGTTTTCTGGGTTTTTTGGGTTTCTTTGGAAACAGATACTGGCAAAACTTTCTAAAAATAGAAATTTGGTCCGTTAGGGTTCAAACTGATTTTGATTGGCTCAAAATACGTATATATCAGGCTAGTGCAGTCATAATCTCAAAATAATCAGTTTTGCCCTAGTGGGTCTATTCTACTTTTTCAGAAGCATAATAGGAGCTCCAAGGTCATCAATGGAGGTCAGCCGACTGTCAAGCGTCAGATTCAACATTCAAAGCATTCAACAAAAGGCGAGATGATGAGCAAGCACGAAGAACGAAGAAGAAGATAAAAAATGATGAAAATTTTCTAACACTGGAAGACTTGGGTGCCCCAGGTGAAGATAGGCGCCCATCTTTTTGGGGCACTAAATGATGAAATTAGGGTTTACATTTCCAACCAAAGATGCTCAGTTCTCTATCAGCTCCGCAACGAATCCAGCAGTGAAGTCAACAGATCATCCAGTCGCCTGGGATTCGAGGCCGAACAGAGAAGTTTCTCACAGAAGTCGGAATGGAGAAAATGAGAAATATCAAAAATTGACTAAGTGTGGGAATTTTGGGCACCCCAAGTGAAGAAGGGTGCCCAACTTGTTGAGGCACCTGATCCAGCTGTTAGGGTTTGGTAAAGTACTCAATCTCTTCAGTATTCGCTCAACTCCGCCACGCCTGCCTCCGTCAGATCATTCAAATGGCCATCTTCCGACAAATTCAGATCGAAGCCAAGGATACAGAATGAGGGTTTCAAACTTGAAGGTGAAAGTTCATAAAAATAAACTAAGTCTGGAAGGTTTGGGGTGCCCTAGGAGAGAAAAGGCGCCCAATTTTTCAGGGGCTTAAACATATTAATTCACAAAAGTGTCTCTAATGTGATCTCTTCACAGTCGATTAGGCTTTCCAACGAGATATCCAACACATCGATTAGAGTTTGTAGTCACCAGATACGAGGAGCTGAAAGTAGGGTGAAACAAGAGCTAAGAACCAAGATTCAGAAGCAAACAGGAAAAATGAAAAATAATCTAAGTCTGGTGAACATGGGCGCCCCCAGCCAAGAAGGGCGCCCAGGCTTTTGAGGGTTTAGAATTCATTGTTTGATAAAGTTCCTTCCAGAAGACCCCTCCTAATCTCTCGTCAGCTTCATGATGAGCATAACGGGCCATCAATCTGACGCCCGGAGCACTAGATTCAACGAGATCATCTGTAGAAGAGGAGTCAATGAAGAAATTGAAGATCATGAAAACGGCTAACTCTAGACAAAAGCCCTTGGAGAAGAAAGGCACCCATTAATTCAGAGGTGGAAAAGAAGATTTTAGCCAGAGACGCCTCCAAAACATTCTTCTTAGAATTAGTCAAGCTCCGCGATGAATCCTTCAGCTCGCCCATAAGATTAATTTGCAATCCGAAAATCGAAGGCGAAGTAGGAGGTCAAAATGAAGAAAAGTTGAAAATATCAAAAATTTTACTAACATTGCTTAAAGTGGGCGCCCCTGGTGAAGAAGGGCACCCATCTTCTCATGCCTTAGAAATTTTTTCAAGATTTTCAAAAAGTTTCAAAATTGCAAGTGAAGGAAGATGGTGCCCAAATTCAATGAGCAGTTGATTTAGGGTTTTGAAAATAAAAGCAAAAGAAAGCAAAGCAAAAACAAAACCCTAAATCTATTTAACACCTCTCTTCAATGTAATTTTTATTATTTTTGCAGGTAGCATTCAAAGGAGAAAGTTGGAGCAGCAGGTTTGAAGAATTTTCTCAAGATTCAAGAGCTTAGTTTGCTGGTTTTTCATCAAAAATTTCAGACCAGCAACTTAAACCCTTACTTTTTCAAGCTTTGTCATCCAGAAGATCAAGTTTTTTTCAAAGAGAAGGCCAAGGTTTTCAAAATTTCAGCCATCTGGGTCTTTTCACTTCGTTCTTCTAAAGAAATTTTCAAGAACTTCATCAAGTTGCAATAGCTGCTTTTTATTTGCATGTCAGTGAAATCCTCAGTGCATTTAGTTTTCAATCATCTGGGTCCTCTCAAATCAGTCTTCTGAAGAAAACCCATATCACAGCTTTTTTCAAGAAAGTTTCAAATCCTAGGGTTGGCTGCTTTTTCGATCAGCCATCAGTATTTTGCAAATCTAGTCAACTAGGTCCATTTCTAATCATATTCTGAGCAAAACCTAGGTGCCAGCTTTTTCGGTGAAAAATTGAAGAAATTAGGGTTTGCTGCTTTTTTAGGAAAAATTCAAAATTTTCAAAAACGGACGATCTGGGTTGTCTTGCAACGAAATTCTGAGCAAAACCCATATCTCAGAAAAAAATTCAAAAAATTTATCTGTTGGAGCAAGAAAATCAGCATTCTAAAAATAGAAGTTGCTCAAAACTTGTCTGAACATAGGCGAGTTTACAGTCATTCTTCAAGTTTTCCGAAATGGAGTACACTCCCAATGTTTTCAAGACTGAATCAACCCTCTATCATGATTACATCAAAACAGCTGAGACAAACTTACATCACATCAAGCCGGTGTTTGATCTACGTGTTTGGGGAGCAGGCAACACCTCAATCAGAACCTGGGACACTCTGGACTCCTCGCAGCAGCATCTATTCCTATATCACAGAGTCTTGAGTTCGTAATTGCTTGCATCAAGCATTACAACCCGGCTACAAGGGAGATCCACCAGTAGATGGCGATTGATTTGCAGTCTAAAGCCTGATATGATCGAGAAGTGTTTTTCCATTCCCCCGTGGCCTGAAAGCGTTACTCTCTCAAAGGGTGAATGTGAAAGGATATGGGATATGCATAAAGATAAATATAGCAAGAAGATTGCACAGAGGTGGATGAAAGAGAAACATAAGACTTTGCCAAAGAACATCGAGCTTGAGGAAGTGCAGGATCAATTTCAAAGTGTTGTTCACAGTTGCAATCCAGTTGGTGGAAGGATAGGTCATATCTCGATGATGTCAGCAAAGTTTGATAAAGCGGCCAATGAGGTCAAAGATTTCCTGAGATCTGTTGCAGATGCTGAATATATTCTAGAAAAGCAGTGTTTTTCTATTGAGGGCATAAATGCACCAAACCGGGACATAGTTTCTAGTTTTCTAGTGGATGTGATTGAGCTTTAAAGCAGCTTTCTTCTAGAAGCTTTCTTTCTCGCTTTCTTTCTATTCTTGGAATAATTCTTATCCATTCTTTGAGAAGAGAAAGAAGATAAAATGTAATAGTTGGCGTTTCCCGCTTTTTCTGCTTTCTTAGGTGTTAGATGTTATTTTCTTTCTAGATTTAGTAATAAAGCTTGCTTGCTGAGCAAGCCCTAGATTGTGAAAGCAAGGAGATTTTAGGGTTCCCTACTCCTCTGCTTGTCTATAAATAAGAGCCTTTGCTCATTAGTTTTTTTAACCATGCTAGTGATAACAAAATGCTGAGCCTATTGTGCCTTCTATTTGTTATTCGAGTGTTGTTCAAGTGTGTAGTGATAACAAAACGCTGAGCCTATTGTGCCTTCTATTTTTTATTTGAGTGTTGTTCAAGTGTGTTGTGATAGCAAATTGTTGAGCCTCTTTAGCCAACAAGGAGTTAGTGTGATTGTTGTTTTCTATTGTGTAAGAGCAAGATTGCAAGCCTCTTTAGCTACAATTTCTTGTTCCAGGCATGTTAGAAGTGAGCTTTGTTCCAGAAGTTTGAGTAATAAAATCATGAGCCTCCTTTGCCTTGGTCCAAAATCTCATATTTCTGTTATTTATGTTCTACTTTTATGATCTTGATTTCAACTTGCATTGAAGTGTGTAGATGTTTGTTGAGAGAGAGTTTATTGAAGTATTTTGTCAGAAATCAATCTCGTTCATTTCTAGTTTCTCTTGCTCTGCTTGTTACTTGAGAAGTTAGAAACGTCTTTAGTTTAAGTTAGTCGTAGTTGAAGGTCTTAAATCATAAAATCTCAACTGCGGCATTTGTGTTTAATAAACCTTGTGCTCTAAGCTGATCAAAAAGATAGGCAACTTAGTTCTTAGTTTACTTTCTTTCAACACCATCAGCGAGAGGGAGCTTCCCCTCCTAATTTGAAGAGCAATTTATCTGTGCATAGCTGTCCGTTTCAAATACGCATTCCAAAGGTGCGAATTTAAACGCCAATAGGTGGAATGGTTGCAATAGAGGGACAATTTGCTTGAAAAATAATAATTTGAAAGCATCATGATTGGTGCACTATTGTTGTTGCTACTATCAATTATCGTTGCTAATTTGGCTAGTTGGACTTCCAAAGTATGAAGAAGAAGACAACTAAACCATCCTAATAAATATTATGTGTTGGAATCATCAAATCATATCTAAAAAAGATTATAAGAGGAAATACAAGTTTCTTCACATGCCTCCATTTATGATGTTGGAGGAGGAAAGTTGCTTGAGGTTTCAAAGGAGCAGTGGTGTGCTTATTTGATAGTTTACTGGATGTTTGTCTGTAGCATGGGTGTTGGAAATAACTACACATCCAATATTAACACATGTTTGTGTACTATCATGAATTTGAAGAATTGAACACATGTTAGTAATAGTACAAACAATAGGAGTCTTAGAGGTGTCCAAGTTAGATAGTTAAGTGTTAAAAAATCACAATTTGTTGTCATGTTTAGTAGCTTGATTATAGGAATTTGTTGTGTTTCTATGTAATTATATAATGTAATAATTTCTTTAATGAATAATATACAATTTAGTTTCTATGCATTTTTTTCTTTTTACTACTATTCTTTTTTCATAATTTTATCAAAAAGCCCCATGATTGTTTCAACGATTTTATGACATCTTTTACTTTATCCTCATAAACATTTACATACATTTTATGTATTATTTAAACAATAATTATAACAATCATTTGTAATAATCCCTCTCTTTTATAAGAAAGTAGGGGATAGAGGCCCAAAGTAGGGCACCCTAACTTTGGAGGTCCACATGGAGTGCCATGTGGACCAAAAAAATTCTAGATTTTCCCACCATGTCACCTTGCCACTTGTGCATCCGCCAGTTTTATATTTTTTTTAAATTTTGAGCACCCCCGCTTCCTATCACGCATCGATTTGTCTGAGGTGTTCAAAATGGGCACATTTTTCCCTCCACCCAAAGGTGGAGCCCATCCACCTCTGTTGTCAAAGCACAAATCTACGTGAATTGGATTAGACAGACATGTAGCTTCTGACAGCTTCGCCACTCCAAATGGCTGGTTTAGAGCATTAATTGCTTGCCGCCCCCTTCGTTACCTCCATTGACCAACTTGCCTTACATTTCCCTTCACATTTACTCGAACTGACAAACACGTAAATTAGAGATCAAGGTTCATTCAATGCTCCAAATTCTCGCATATCCCGACCACTCTCATTCCTTTTGTTTGCATTTATTATAGAGTGTTCGTTTGGTTACACACCCATACTGGTTCAACTCTTGACGATTCGTTGTTTGGCTCTCCACGCTTCTTTATTCAGCTCTGCACTCTCGAGAGCTCCCTTTCTCTTTCAGGTGAGGTTTTTAACCTCACTCAGCTTGTACCAGTGTCTTTCAATTCAACGGTATTCTGCCATGCACTTATATCATTCTGTTATTTTTTGCACAAACTTTCATTGTGAAATTTTTTCTTTGAAAAAAATTAATACTAGGAAATGTGGGGAGGGTTTCACTAGTTTTCATTTCGTCTATACTCGTCCATGCACTCATAATCTTGTGTTCTTCATTACACGACATTTACTCTGCATTGTGCTTTTCATATTTGCTTCCTAATAGGAAATATGAAAAGGGTTCCATTGTTTCAACTTCTTTCTATGATAAGGGTTTAAATGGTTTTTCATTATTCTTAGATTCTTTCAATGAAATATGGAAAGGGTTGGACTAGTTTTCTGCCATGCACTTGTATTCATGTGTCCGTTATTGCACAAAATTTAACCTACAATTTGGCTTTAATATTTGTTTGTTATTCTGAAATATGAAAATAGTTTCACTGGTTTTAATAACGAAGATATTTAAGGGGAGTGTGGGTTATACTAATTTTACATTTTGGCTGCATGTTTTAGTGCTATGGGCTATTAACAAGCAATATGGCTTGTATGTTTGTGGTATCAGATGTGCTTTGAATATTCTATGACATGTAAGACTATGAATAACTATTTGTGTTTGGGACAAATATAAACCGATTATAATACAATTTTTGATGATACAGTGATTCAACTACTCTTGTTGAATTTATGGATAAAAACTGTTTTACAATTGGATATTAAGGCACTCCTATACACTCTATGTTTGGAGTTTCACATGGAGTGCTTGGTGGACCAAAATCCTTAAACATAATTGCCCGCCACGTGACCTTGCCACTTGTGCATTTGCCAATTTTGTTTTTTTAAAATTTCCACCACACTGTCATTACCCACATTCATAGCTCCCTCTACCAACCAAGATGGTTGGCTAGGGGTTGAGGGAAGCCTTAGGCCGTCATTAAGTTCCTCAGGTTGGCTATCCACCATGTCATTAGATTGTTGATTTACTATTTCATTCATTGTCAATTACCATTGTCGTGATGTTGTTGTTCGCCTGCTTGGTGGAGCACTAATTACCACAACTAGCTTCACTTGTACATTTTGTTCTTCTTAAGGGGGGAATGCAACCCCTCTTTTACCTACATGCCACCTTGTTGTGGCTCTCTTCATTGGCGTGGACCTCATATCAACTTTATATTGCACCTACACACATTAGGAAATATGTTTCAAATAATGATAACAACCATTAATGAACACCCTTAAAGATAGAGTGATGCATGAACATATTATTTTTCTCTATTGTTTGTGTTGATAGTTTGTAATGGTAAATTTGGTAACAGTTGAATTTTATGTGATCATACCACTTTGTTTGAATTGCAAAGTTTAGAACATTTTGGATTGAAATGAAAAGAGTTGGTCTTATGTCCTTCAACGAATTGGAATTAACAATGTAAAGAACTGAAATTCATTGACATTCATCAACAACAACTAAGTTGAAACCCCTAATATTGAGTTTCAAGTTTGTGTGAGAAACATTTACACAACATAGAACATATTGGCATTCCCAAACATATAGAATTTATATATGAAAACATTGAAATTGAACTAAAAGTAGTTGATGTTATGCGTTTAGAGCATATTGGGTGAAACAATCACATTGTTTTTAAGTAGATATGCATTGGCATTCATAAATAGTATAAGTCGAAACCCCATATAATGAGTTAGAAAGAATAAGGTGTAACAATCACATTGTCATGAACAAAAATGACTTGGTCTTGTGCACATAAAGTAGATCAGGTGTAACAATCACATTGTAAGGAACATAAATGCATTGACATCCATAAACAATATAAGTTGAAACCCTAGATAATGAGTTAGAAAGAATAGGGTGAAACAATCACATTGTAATGAACAAAAATGACTTGGTCTTGTGCACTTAGAGCAGATAGGGTGTAACAATCACATTGTAAGGAACAAAAATGCATTGACATCCATAAACAGTATAAGTTGAAACCTCATATATTGAGTTAGAAATAATAGGGTTAAACAATCACATTGTAATGGACAAAAATGGCATGGTCTTGTGCACTTAGAGCAAATAGGGTGTAACAATCACATTGTAAGGAATAGAAATGCATTGACATCCATAAACAGATTAAGTTGAAACCCCAGATATTGAGTCACAGGGTAGTGGGTGAGAAACATTTACAGTGCATAGAATTGATCTATATACCCAGGCATATAAAACATAAAAAATACCCAGAAATTGAACTGAAATGACTTGACATTCATAAATAGTGTAAGTTGAAACCCTAGATATTGCTAGTTACAAGCTTGTGGGTAACAAACATTTACAGTGCATAGAATTGATCTATATTGGCAGGCATATCGAACATAAGAAAACCCCAAAAATTGAACTTGAATGACTTGGGATTCATAAATAGTGTAAGTTGAAACCCCAAATATTGAGTTACAGGTTTGTGGGTCACAAACATTTACAGTGCATAGAACTAATCTATATTGGTAGGCATATAGAACGTAAAAAAACCCAAAATTTGAACTGAATTGACTTGACATTCACAAATAGTGTAAGTTGAAACCCCAGATATTGAGTTGCAAGTTATTGTGACAAAAAATTACATCACATACAACATATTGCCGTTTCGACATAAAGAATATAAATGAAAAACCCAAGGTAAATAGTTTCAAGGTGGAACCCCAGATATTCGCAGTATTGTGAAAAACATTTGCATAGCATTGAACAAATTGGCATTCATAGGCATAAACAATTAGTAGACCTGTATCTTGATAGCATGTTGTTGTTGTTGCTTCTCTTTCTTTGTCCACCTCCAAGAAAATGTAGAACTGAATATGAAAGTGAGACGTGGTAAATGAAAATTGGAAAAGATTGAGTAATGCATTTTTGAATTTGTAAATCTCTTTATATGTTCAATGCTGGTTTGGTATGGAGTCTTTAATTTCTGTCCTCCTTTTTCAAATTTGAAAATTTGTTTTGGTGCCTTCAATTGCATAGTTTGTATGTATTTATGGCATGCAGTGTTTGTTTGCTGCTTAGGTGATTTTGGTGGCTTTAACACCATTGTTTTGGTGGTTGTAGGTGGCAAAAGAGGAGAATGCGTAGCCGTGTGCAGGGATTTGACCGATGAGACACATCTGAATGATTGATTTTCCTTTGAGTGATGTGTTGTTGACAAAGTGGAATAGGGGGTGGGTTCGATTGGATTCGGTGATGGGACTGTCTTGGCTCTTAGTTGTTCTCGTGGACGTGGATTTATTAAAATATTGGCGGTGATGTAATGCAAGTGGTGATATTATAGGGGAGTATGGGTTATACTAATTTTATATTTTGGCTGCATGTTTTAAAGCTACAAGGCATTAACAAGCAATATGGCTTATATGTTTGTAGTGTCAGATGTGCTTTGAATATTCTCTGACATGTAAGACTGCGAATAACCATTTGTGTTTGGGACAAATTCCAATCTATTATAATACAATTTTGGCGGTTCAATGATTCGACTACTTTTGTTGACTTTATGGATGAAAATTGTTTTACCATTAGATATTAAGACACTCTAATGTGGGGCCCACGTGGAACTACTTCCGTCCCACTATAAGCCCCTGTGCGAGTTTCAACTCTTCTCCCCTAAAACAATGTTAAATACACTCCAAAACAAAACTAGATACCACGTCTCCACAAATGCTTTTAGAAATCCTAACTAAACCTTTACATGCCTTGTGCTACAACCTACACTTTGTGTAACATTACACCAACTTAAAGAAACAAGGAAGGCTAGGCCTAATGGTTAGTTCTTAATGTGCACGATAAAACACACTTCGTTCATTAACCATGACCGGAATAATTGATGTTAATGGTTAAGCTAAGCATGCACATTTATATCGATGTGCACTATAAAACCTGTGGGGTCATTCCACTATGTCATATATAACACGTAGCCTTCCACCAACCTGCAAGATTTTGCCACTGAAAATGCTTAACTCCCAAGCTTAAAAAAAACACAGAAGTAATTCTAATATTTTTTTCATTAATAAACAATAAGACGCTCAAAATGCCTTTGGAATATTAGAAGCTCTATTTCAATACCTCTACTGCCCAGCCGAAAAGACTTGCTCCTCCATATAGTCTACTTAGTTTTACTATCCACTACAAATACATTCCCGTTAGCAGGGCGGGGTTCACATGTTCTAGAATAACGTAAAATCTCCTGCCAAAAGTTTGGGGCAGCCATATTTTCACTATAAATAATTTCAGCGGGAATCATTTTCCCTTATGGGAGCGCAAAAGGTTGTCCAAATTTAAGAGCAATTGCAGAATAATTCTGAGATAATCTCTGCACAAGCACGCGCAAGGTTTTATACATGTGTTTAAGTAGGAATTCAAATTTTTGTACGAAAGAAGTAGGTAGCGGCACAGGCATTCTTCGGAATTTGTTTTTAAAGGCATTGTTTGAATTTGAAGGAGGATAAAGATGCGGACGATGTTATCATGGCTCAACTGCTTTCTCATACATTCTTTGACGGCCTCACTGATCTTCTATTTCGTCTCCGATTTCTCTCACAATTCTTTCTCACCGTCACCTTCGCTGCAGGTTCAGGCTCAGGTGCTTTCAATTTTCTTTAACTCATCGGCAAAATATTTTGCTATTACATTTTAAAGTTATTCCTATTTTCTGTGCAAGTCTTATTCGGGCTGTTTCAGCCAATTCTTTCGCCAATTAGCTAGTTTTTCATAGAATCGTTGAAATCTACATAAAATTGTTTGATTAGTCTAAGCAGTTTTTTGTTTTTGGGAAATGTTATAAAATTAATTAATTTGCAAAAACTTGCCTACATTACTTATTTTTTAGTTTTTGCATTTCGCTTGTACAAATTTTGCATTGCTTAAAATTTTCTAAATTGTTAAAGGTTAAGTGCTGTCACTTTCTTTAGACACATTTGGAAAGTATTCTGCTATTGAATTTTCAAAATCGAGGTTTATAGGTAAAAATTTATTTATTAAATTTTTCAAAATATACACGTACTGGTGGTAGTGAATTTATGTTAAAATCCTAAAATTTGCCTGCATTGCATACAATTCTTACTTTTTTAATCTGGAAGATTCTCCTAAAATTGAGTGCATTTTGCAAAATTATTTCTTCCTTCGAGTTTTTCTTAAAATTTTCTGTGATGTAATTAATAAGAGCACAAATTGTTAGAGGGGCTTTGAAGCGTTATTGGCAGCAGGAATCGAACTCTAGACTGAGCTTGTTAGCTTTCTATTTGTACAAATGGAAGCTTAGACAACTTGGCCATGTCTAAGAGCTTTTTAAGCTCCTTAGGCTATATGTGATGCTCCGATAAATATCACTCGAAATATTACCAAATTATTTTAATATTAATGCAAGATTTGCTAAATCGTGCGTGTGAAGCAAATCTTTGGCCAAAGCATACTGTGTTTTATGGTTTAGTGGCCAGGTAAAAACTCAAAGCCCGACTATTGAGCTGCCTACATAGGTATTTATCTTCATATGCTAGCACCTGCACCGTTAAGAAGTGTAGGTGCTTTCCCTATAGGGAATAGGATCGTCGCCAATTAAAATTGTTTTGTTGAATTGAGAAGAATGGTTTTTTCTACAAACTGAAACAATTTTGACAACTGATTAATATTTTGGAGTGTGAGGCAAAATTATACAATCATCTGAATTTGTCTCCTTGAACAGATTTGCACACACCACTTTTTGTTAACTATAAAAAGTTAAAACAAATATAACAAAAAAAGGTTTTTGAACAAAAATAAGAATGGTTACCAAAGGGCCGAGACCTTCAATATTTAAATGTGACATCATAGAGATGTTTTTCATAGGTAAGGTAAACCCGCAAGTACAAAAAAGCCCACTTCAATATTTTAAGGGATTCTCTATCATACTTATCCCTACTACTATTGAAACACAACAAAAGCCCTAAAAACCTATTGGGTTAAGACACCCATAAAAGAATATGCCTGGGGCCTCTGATGCAGTTATCACTCTTGCAATGTGTGTGCAATAGGAGGATGTCTTTAATGAAATATGCAAAAATATTCAACTAAGTGATAAGTGGAAGGACATGATGGACCTTAGAGCCTAGGACCTAAACTCTAATTTGGTATTGAAGGTGTTGAACCTCCAAACTAGAGCCCAAAATGCCTTGAGGTTTTCCAATTAGGTAGATAGATAGGAGGGTTATGAACACAACATAGATGCCTATTATAACATCCTTGGTATATTGGGTAGAGAAAAAATGTTTGATGAGATGCTCTTTGTTTTGAAGGAAACGAGATGGAGGGATGCGAGGTTACTAAGAGCATGCTTAAAAGAATCATAAATGCATATGGAGTGGGTGGAAGAGTCCAAGAGACACAAGAAGCCTTCAATTTGTTGGAGGAGATTGCAAACAAACTCAACCTTATTTCCTACAACTCTCTCTTGATGGCTCTTATGAAAAAACAATTTTTTTGACAAGGTAGAAAATATGCTTATTAAAATGGCTCAAAAAAATTACTCCAAAATACTTTTGAAGAAGGAGTCTATTGTACTATTGAAGGGTGAAACTATTACATCTTAAATATCTCAAACCTATGGTATAGTGGTATAGGAATTCCATTATTAATTTACCTAAAATGTTCCACTTCTTTATTGATCTTAACTCTTATAAGTGGGCCAATTTAGGCATTTGTGGTCTTTTACCTATTTCTAAATTTCAATGCTTAAATGCTTACATAAATTAGAATTTTGTACGTTATCCTCAACCTAACAAATATGTAATTACACATTCTTTAGTCTCTATTTTGTTTATCCTCAACAAAACAAAGAATTAACTCATTTTGCGAGTAGTACATGAAGAGAGGAAAATTCAAGCAGTGAACATTTCAATAAAAATTCTGCAGTAACTTTATTGTTGCTTCAAATCAGGAGTAGATAGAGATATTTGTAATGTACCCTTCCCTAGGAACCGGGGTTTTTGGTTAGTCAAACAAATATACAAAGAACATAGAGGGTTTCCGATCTATGATCTGCTGATGATACTAGGTGCGCTGATTACTAAAATTAACCTTACAGTTTATAATTGACCAAACCATATTTATATGAGTATAACCAACAAATCTCAAACAAATAAATAAATACCATTCTGCACCAAGGTTAAATGTATATTATTGTCCAAACATCAATTGCATACAAGAGGAAATATAATAAGAAATTAAACTCAATTCACTGCTCATTTAGTTTATTGTAACAATGCTAATAGATGGTGAAGCTTACAACACCACAGACGTAGGTGATTAATATCAATGTATAAGGTTATTAGCTTGTAAGGAATGGTATCCTTTGGTAAATCATCCAGCAGGCCTAAGGCGTTGATGCAGGAGCATCGACACCCAAAGTGGACAAGGTAGATTTAAACATTATGCGATTGATATCCTTGACAATATGCGGCTAAGGTGGTGGCACAAAGAATTCAGTTGAAAAGTTGGTTACAAGTGGTTGAAAATTTAGTTTTGTAAACTGACTTCCAAGAAGACTACACCGATAGAATGGGAAGGAGGTAAGGACGTGGCAGGAATAGAGAGGGCTATGAACTTGTGAAGAAGGAATTATGTAAGGCAAAGTAAATGAAGCCTTAGCCCGAGCCTCTGGTGGAAGGACCAAGTTTGAATGGTCAACAAACTAATTAAAGGAAGTTTCAAGTAATGATAATGCAGGAAAGTGGTAGGGAATAGCGCGCTATAAGGCGAGCTAATAATTAAAATGCAGATTGAGTTGGAACTAGGGGCATAAGAACAAAAGAATCGATGGTGAGGAGGAGAAAAGAATTCGACAGTTAATGAAAGAGTGATGCAACAACATAGTAGTAAGGGTTGTGTTAGAATGGGTGTAAGAAAAGCCATCGAAGGCATGAAGTGCTGACTGAATCACATAGAGAAGACAACATTTGTTGAAGAATGGATTGAAATGCATTATAAGCAATTTGGAAATGAGGGAGCAGGGCATGGATAGGTGGAAAGAGGCCGCGCCAATTCTTCTAGAGGAGAGGCATTTAAATGGACAGTGGTTGATAGTAAAGGTTTGATTCACGAGTTAATTAAATGAAGTCAAATTGTCTTTCGTCTTTCATTAAATGGAAACTTGTATTTGAGTAGGAATTGCATAGTCATTGAATTGGATTTGTCAATCCAAGTTTGTAGTTGGTTGCTAAGTTGAGAGATGTTGTAAATTGTGAAATTTAAGAAAAGAAAAGATGTTTGTTGAAATATTCAATTAGAATGTTTCCTATTTGTCATTGTGAATTTGTGCAAGTGGAGATTGGGTCTATGGACAAGGGTAGTATTTCCCTCTGTGTTATTGTTGGTATCAGAGTGTATGAGTGGGTAAGTTGAGTCATCAGGAATGAAACCCTCAGGTGTAATTTCCCCAATTCAAGCTCTCAAGGACTCCCCTACACACTTGGGTACACAGAGGAGGCAACGACTATGAAGGAAACTAGCTCTAGGGTTCACCTCAATCTTGTTGTCCCTTGAATGCCTTTTTGAGTTTGCTATTCTAGGTGGTTCAGATCAATAAATTTATGTTGTAGGTTCCTAGTCAAATGATTCGCCTAGATCCACTTGATATCTCAACTTCCCCACTTGGTGTCAAGCTACAACAACCTGCTTGGTGTGATTTCCGCTATGAATGAGGTTTGGGGTTTGAGAGCTGCTCATTGCCTTGGGTTGGTTAATTGTCAACTTTACCTGCAATTTGTGACTGAGTGCTGTGATGAGCATCAATAGGTTCCATAATATCCCACCACCATATTGCTACACCTAAAACCCTTTAATCTGCAGTGGTGCCTAACATGGAAATAAACCCTTAGAATTAATTTGCATTTCTAATTAAGGAAGTGGAAAAAAGAGTGGAAAATTGGTAAGTCCATATTAGGATTGGCATCCTCCTAGTTGAGCAGTTAGGGGTTGTGTTCCAGTTTGCATAGCTCGAGAAAATCATCTCAAAAGCATACAAGATCTCCCGATCCTCACCCAACCTACAAGACACTTGTTTAAAAACTGTTTGAAATTTGAATATTGGTGCTAAGGACCCAAACTAGGTCAATTAGCAATAATAATTTATTTTTATTTTATTTTATTTTTTATTTATCTAAACTATGGGTCAGCCCAAAACTAGGCACCCTTTTTAAGTTTCAAACAATTTATTTATTTATTTATTTTTATTTAAATATTAATTAATATGGGTGTTTAAAAACACTTTTTTATTCATTGTTGGTTGACTCAGCTAATGAGGGAATATGATAGTCCTCCATTCCGCGAATTGCTTTCCCTCAAGCAATTTCAAACTCGGATGCTCAAAAATCTTCACTCCCTCCCATGTAGCATCCTCTAGAGGGAGATTCTTCCATTTCACCAAGTACTCTAGAATAACCTTGTTTCTCAACTGCTTTTCTTTTACATCCATGATTGCCTCGAGCTCTAGAATCAAAGGGCAGCTCCAATGAGGGAGTGGCCTGCTGTCCAAGGGCCTTGTTAAGGCATGACACATGAAAAATGTTATGAATTCTGCTGTTCTTTGGAAGTTCTAACTCATATACAACCTCACCAATCCTCCTTATGATATATAGGGTCCATAAAATCATGGTTTCAACTTCTTAGCACCACTTCCTTTGAGGGAAGATTGTCTATATGGTTGTAATCTCAAGAATACCATGTCTCCCACCTCAAAACTCTTTCAATTCAGTGGCAATCAGTATACAAAATTTGCTGGTTTTGGGCTTGCTGCAGGTTTCCCTTGAGTGCATTCACAATTTGTAAGCTTTGTTGAATCAAATCTCTAGCCCCTGATAATCTGAAAGAATCAAATCCATGAATTAAATATCAATAAACCATAGAGTGCCTTGAAAGGTGTCAAAGCTATAGACATGTGATGACTAGAACTATAGCAATATTCCCCAAGGTGTAGCCACTTAACCCATGTTGTTTGCTACCTTGTAACATAGTTCCTCAAGTAACCTTCTATTCATTTTTTCACAATGTCTGTTTTTCCATCGGTTTGAGGATGATAGCTAGTGCTAGGGGTCAATTCTGTACCTACCAATTGAAATTTTTCTTTCCAAAACAAGCTGATAAATATTTTGTCCCTATCACTAACAATGTTCCTTGGGAGCCCATGAAGTTTAAAAATCTTTCCAAAGAACAAGTCAGCCACTTGTGGAGCCTTGGACTTTGAAGATATAGCATGAAAATAGGCATATTTAGTGAGCCTATCAACAACCGCATAGGTACAATTCTTACCTTGCACCTTTGGAAGTCTTGTAATGAAATCCATGGAGATACTTCTCCATTTTTGATGGGACGGGTAGGGGTTGTAGCAAACCAATTAGAAATACATGCTTTGTTTTGTTTTGTTGGCAAACCAAACACTTCGTAACATGTCTCAAGACATCACTTTTGAGCCCCTTCTAGGAGAAACACTCCCTTTCTTGTATGTCTTATAGTAACTTGTATGAATAGTAAATGGTATGTCATGACATACCCTCAAAATTTTCTCCTTCATCTTTGATTCTAGCACACGATACACCTAATCTTTATAAAGAATGAGCTCATCAACCACTTTGTACCTATCATTTTGTAACTTTCCATCCAAAATGTCAATAGAAGATGTGTTCTTGGCATATTCAACTATTAGAGTAACCTTCTAATCAACAAATATATTAGTCATAGAGAAGAAATATGGTTTCCTAGAGAGTGTATCAGTGTCATGTCCCCGATTTGGAGGCAGATTAATTTAATTTAATTAATTAATTAAGTTGTCCAAATATTGTTATTTCATAAGGATGACTAATTGATTATTTTAATGAAATTAAATATTAAATTAATATTTATAAAATTATCCCAAAAATACAATATCATAAGGTGACTTTATATTTAATTAATTTAATAATAAAGTGACTAAAAATAAAATAATATCAAAAAGTCACTTAAGTGAATAAAATAATATTTTATTCTAGAAGCTTCTTGGTGATGCTTGTGAATTCTTTATAAGGGGATTTTGGAGGGCATTTGAGACATCTTGAGTTGCATATTCTCTTACCTACATTGGAGAGCTTGAATACTTGATAGTTTGCCTGAGGGTTTGAATACTCTAGGTGCCAGTTTCAATTGTGAGACACCAATCCTAGCTGGGAGTTTGGGGAAGATATTTCAGTCTTTCCATTTGTGCAAATTTTGTGGCCTTTGGCCAAATTTGGAGAGATTCAATTTGTGCTTTCGTTGGGGAAAATATTAGAGGAATAGGAACATTTCAGTTGTTTGGCATCGACTTGAAGGAATCGAATTAAGGATATTTTGCTGGTTATAATCATTAAACATCTCCGTTGGAGAGGACGGTTTTATAGAAGGTTTGGAAGTGAAATATTCCGAGCCAATTTTTTTTTGTTTTTTCAAATTAACAGATTTCCAATTACAACAGTGCACCCGTTAAGGTTAGATGTATAAACCAAAACGTGCAAGAAAGCAACTCTAACCAGAATGGCGCCGATGATGGCGAGCATTGGTCAGAGGGTCTTCTACTCTAAAAACAGAAAGGAACTCGACGTCAAGTATGTGCTACCCAATCCAATGCGGAGTGAGGGGCGACCATATGACGGAGTGATTACAGAAAGCAAAGCTTGAAATGAAATGCTGAATACTGAAACTACTCAACACCCAGAATGTGCTTGCTCACCCGAAATGGGAAGTAGCTACCATAGGGCGGAGTTATACTATTTCAAACTAATATTGAAAGCAAGAACGAGTATTACAAATAATGACAAAGCGATATTAAGAACGCTGGTCAGTACTACTGCCAGTTTACAAATATAATTATTGCCTGCAATGTCAAGATATCAGATGCTTTTCAAATGGAACATTCAACAATGAATCTGCTACAATCTTAAGTAATTCTCAGTGCCAAAATCAAATCAGATGATGCAGATTTCTGTAGACAGTTTGACAGATCTGCACTTTTCACTTTCTAACCAGCAGCATACAGATTCACTAATTGATTCATAAAACACTCAATCCTTACCCAATTAACCTACTCTTGGATGCAAAACAAAGCTAATGATGAGGCGCCTAGAATGGAGACAAGAAACAGACCTAAAATGCCAATATTAAATATTGCACGAATTCCAATGCTAGGCTGAATGGTACGGCCCAGCAAGAAGTTCGACTTCTCATAAATTCAATACTCCTCTAAAAATTCTAAGATCTGGAGAATATTGGCGCTTGTTACAAACTCAGCTAATGATGCAATACCCAGAACGATACTTTTTGTCTTTTTTTTTGAGATATGAGCAAAACAAGAAATCTGCTGTTCACTAGAATGCAACTTTAAAATACCTCTAATATGCAGAATCAGAAACTAAAGGATTACAATGACGTTTACAATGCACAATATTCAATAATTCACAAACTAGACTAAGAATCACCACTTGATGTTGTCTTGCAAACACGAAGCGATGCCCGAGCTAGGAGGCCTTCATTCCTCGAAGCGATTCCAGAGCCAATCCGGCAGCATAACAGTATAGTTGTCCAAAGATGATGAAATGATGCACCAAGACTCCCTTTTATAATTCTTCCGTTGACTTCACAAAACCCTAAAATATGCTTTTAGGTCAAAACCCAATTCCCTCAAGGATGGGCGTACTTTTCCTTCAAAGCTTTAGTTTTGACATTTTAATTAAATATCATTCTTGAAATATGCGCCCCTCATACCCTTGCTTTGACTTAGGGAATAATTAAATCATCTCTTAATGAGGGCGCCACCCTCAAGGACCCACTTTTAAAAACAACATTAAGTCATTAATCTAGGCCCATAGTCAACATTAAAATATAATATTCAAAACGTGACTTTTTAATTAAATGACTTAACTTATCCCTCCGAGTGTGCCCTGAAGCCAACTGAGCCAACATCTGATCAAACTGAAGCAGGAAGTCAACCGAGCTGAACTCATCTGGAAAGCTGCCAAAAATAGAATTTACTAAAAATAGTAAATTCCAAAAAATGCTCTGAATGCCGAGATGAACCTACCACTGCGAAGCTCTTTGAAAACCCAGAAAGAATCCGCCATTGAATCCACCATCTCTGAGCAATGACCTCCTCAAAATTAGGAAACCCTAATTTTAACTTCCGACTAGCCTTCGGGTTCCCAACGAAAGGCCAACGGTCACTGGAAATGTCAGGTTTGAGAAGGGGACATTACAGGAAGACTATTGCAAATCGATTTTGATAATAGAAAGGACGATTTGCAGCTACAGATTTAAAGGGTGCATCAACTTGTTGCTGGTTCGATTCTAGGGAAGGAAAGTAAAACAAAATTCAATTTTCATCAAGGGGAAGTTGCTGGCAATAAAGGAGTTTGGTGCTGAATGTACAGGCCCAGTATTGACGTTTTGAAGCAGCATCGAATCATCTTCTGAAAATCAGCTAAGGCGTTCAGGTTCTTTGGTTTTGTTGGTATTTCATACTTGCATCTTTCAGTCAATAATACATTGCATTGTAAGAATCGTCCTATGAAGAAAGGCGATCAGTTTTGTAAGATCATGACAATCTGATATCAAACATTTTAGTTTGCATTTTGCTTTGTAATTGGTCTGAGTTCAAGTCGCAGCCCATAGGATTTTGCATAAACAGTTTGTAATGAAAATTCAGTCATATTCTAGAACACTGTAATCTCATTACATTATCAAAATAAAGGAGTTGTTGGTTGGCTGCAACTTGTTTGTCAAAATGCCAAGTAGCTGTACCTTTATATCTGCTTGAGTAGCATGCATGTTAACTGTTTGACAAAATGTCTATAGCTGTAGGTGATCATTTGCTCATGTAATTGTCATCTTTATGCACTTGAAAATACAAAAATATCTTGCATTGCATTTCCACTCATTTGATAGTTGTATAGTGTTGATAAAGAAGCTTTTAAACCTCATTGGTAATCAACAAAATCAAAGCAAAGGCAAACTGAAAACAAAACCAGCAAGTTGGGAGATTGCAAGTAAAGTGTTTGTCAAAATTACCAAGGCAGAAATCAGGGTTTTTACATCAGTTTTGGCAAGGCATTTTACAATCAGCCATTACATTATTCTTTCCCTTAAAATATTCAATGTCAAAATCATAGGATTGTGACTTAATTACCCGTTTTTGTTGTCTATCATTCAAATCCTTTTGATTGAGGAAATTTTTTAGGTTGTTATGATCCATTTTCATTGCAAACTTCCCATAAACTTGGTATTGCTTGAATTTGGCTAGTGCATGCATGATGGCCAACATATCTTTGTCATAAATGGAGAATCTCCTCTCTATCTCCTTGAGCTTCCTACTTTCAAATGCTATGGGGTGTCTATTTTGTATCAAAATTGCTCCAATTTCCTCCCCTGAAGCATCACATTCTAAAATGAAGGGAAGTAAGAAATTTGGAATAGCCAAAACAAGACATGATCTCATTACCTCTTTGAGCTTGTTAAAAACTCTTCGTGCTAAAATGCTCCAAGAGAAAGCCCCTTTCTTTGTCAAATTTTTCAATGGAGATGCAAGCTGTGAAAACCCCTTCACAAGCCTCTTATAGTAGTTGCAAAGAACCACAAATCCCTTCAAATGTGACAAATTCCTTGATTTTGTCTAATCTTGTATCACCTTGATCTTCTCCTCATCTACACTAACCCCTTGGGCACTAATCTTATACCCCAAATATAATATTTCAGTCAAACCAAACTCACATTTGGATGCCTTGGCATAGAATGAATGCTGCTTGAGTATGCTAAGCACCTCATCTATGTGCCTCAAGTGATCCTCCCATGTCTTGCTGCAAATCAAGATGTCATCAAAGAAAACTAGCTCAAATTTCCTCAATTATAAAATAAATACTTGATTCTTGCATGGTTGAAAGGTGGCGGGTGCATTGGTCAACCCAAATGGCATGACCAAGAACTCATAGTGCCCATAGTGACACTTGAAGGTTGTTTTGCGCACATCTTCATCTCTAACCTTTATTTGATGATACCTTGATCGTATCAATCTTGGGAATGGGGTAGCAGTTCTTGATTGTCTTTTTGTTGAGGGCTCTAAAATCAATACACATCCTCAAAGTGCCACCTTTTTTTTAACCAACACCATGGAGGAAGCAAGTGGGCTAGAGCATGGACGTATGTGTTCCATGCCCAACAACTCCTTAATTTCTTTCTCAATCTTCTCCTTGTACCTCCTAAGATGACGCTAAGGTGTAGTGATGATGGGTTTTGCTCCTCCCTCTAGCTCAATGACATGTTGAAAGCCCATAGCTGGTGGTAAACTTGGATGAATTTTGCTAAACACCTTGCTATGTTTATCCACGATCGA
>VDFB02058215.1:0-46740 GCA_007258455.2 Sequoia sempervirens
TAGATTGCGTTGTACAATAGGGCTAGTGTGGTGGATGACACTCTGAGTCAAGGATGTGATCGTCTGCAAAGTCTCTACATCAGCACTCTCCTTTGCAACTACCGGCATCGCAATCTGCTCACGAGGCGACCTAGCGAGAGGTCGTCTCCCCTGTGGAAATGTAGGATCATTTGTGCACGAGGCCTATCTGTCTTTGACCCCCACCTCTCCTTGAAACTCCTTCATATCAAAATAATAATTTGGGGATTTGGTTCAATACAAACTCCGCAGTATAATTTCCTAAGAAAATATTGGAGGACTTCACAGTTATTGCATGGTGGGTAATCAAAGACCATATACCATCTGTCATAAAAATGGTTCCTAATCTCTACGTGGTGGCACCAATGGATAGGAAACCTCTTTGCATTGAGGCTAAGAATTTGATTTGTGCATGGGTCAATGAATAACGAGCACAAATCACCTTTTGTAATGTTTAAATCATTTACTTGTTTATATGATAGTTTATCCGCATAATATGCCCTAGCCACCTACCTCCTATTTTGCCATCCAGTTATTTGTTTGCTAATTGAATCTACATTTTTTAACATATCTTTCAATCTAATCTGCTAGGATGTATCCTTTCAGGTTGAAGAATTTGATCACTCAACCTACTAATAAGATCCCTAACTTCTTTTATTGTTTTCAATTTCACTCCTCAAATTTTCTGAGTGCCGTGAGGGTATTGAGAGAATGGTGGGGCAGTTGATTTTGTTGTTGAGGTTGATTTTGTTGAGGTTGATTTGGTTGAGGATTTTCCTCCTCTTGTTGAGGATTTCCTACAAATTAAAAAAAAATCATTCATTTCTAAACTAAAACAAACAAAATTAATTTAAAACAAAAAAATTCATTACAAATACCAAACAAAACTTACCTCTTGCATCTTTTCGTCGTCGGGGTGCCATATTTGTGAAGAAAATTGAACTCAAGTTGATCAAATGTGAAGTAGTCACCTCCTCAACAACGCGAGCGCGTAGTGCAGGGTTCTTGGCCGCGGGCAGAAATAGAAAACAGTAAAAACAGAAATGAAGAATGTTACTTTTTTTTTTTGCTTTTAAAAAGACAAAACGCGTTCGCGTTATAACGCGAACGCGTTTTGTCTCATTTTTCACTTTTGTGGCCACAAAAGTGCGACCATCTTGGTGCACTTACCTGCCCCTATTCTACCAGTTTGGCCTCAGATTTGCACTTTCCAATTCCACTCTATGTTTTTGTCTTTCTACTCTAAGTTTTCTAGATTCTCTAATACTTCATCACTTTAGTGTTAATTCACCTAGTTTCAAACATCTTCCAATCAATCATCACATCTCATCATCAAACAAAAATGAACCAAAACCCTAACTAGTTTGGCTCTCCCTTGAGGACAACCAAATAGTTTATCTTGGTTAATTTTGTGTTCATCAATGTTTGTGGTGGAATGAGTGATTTAGGTTAATTTTTTTCCTTACATCCCATTTCACCATCTCACATTCTGGTCAACCCAATATCTCTTACACTTGCAATTTTTTGATTTATCAACATATATTTTGTAATTTGATCTTTAAAACATTAGGTTATTTGAATATTTTATTATTCATATGCACTTATTATATTTTTAATTTTGAAAATAAAGCATTGCACTTCTTTATTCACCAAACATTTAGCATGTTAGTGAACCCAACCTAGATTATACTCTACAAAATTTTATTATTTAAGGGCATGCTCATATTTGATTTACTACAATAAGAAATTAGGTTTACTGTATATATTAATTTTGAATGCAAGCATTGAATGTTTACATTAGAAAGAAAAAAAGAATTTTTTTCTCTTTTGATTTGAAAAAACAAAACCCAAAACACTTTCTTACACATAATCAACATATGCCTTGTCAAAAAAATTTATTTTCTTAAATCCTTGGTTGATGTTTCTTTGTGTTCCTTTGGCAACCTTTCTTCAAGAGATGATGAGGCTCATGGTTTTTCCTTTTCCAATGTCTCTCCTACTAGTGAGGATGTATTAGCACAAGAGGATGCAATTATTGATAGCTTTCTTAACACCAGTTTACCTACCCTCCATTCACCTAACAGTTCTCTTAGCAACACAACAATTATACATGAGGAATCCAACTACAATCAACCCACCAAACTTAGACATTAATCACAACCCGTTCAACACAACTTACATCTCCAATTCCCACAAATAACTTATAAAAACTATAACACCATCACTCTATAATAGCATTCTTTCTTCTAACAATGGGGATTCTCTAGCTTTCATTCGTTAGGTACTAGCTAAATCTAAGGTGGAATACCTTCACCCTCACATCTCAGCACTTAACAAGGATCTACATTCTTGCAAAATAATTGATTCTCTTCCTCATGCCAATACTACTTATTTGTGCAAATTAATCATACTTATCATTTATACAAGACTGGTAATATGAACTTTCTTTTGTCTGATTTGGTGACACATTACATGGGCTTGGTTTTAAAATTATTTCTAAACATTGGTACCAAGAATTTTTTTTAGGAAGTATGGAATAAGGAGTTAAGGTTCAAGATCCTATACCACACTTTTTCATAAATGATTCAGGTTACTAGACCATCCTTTTCCTACATTCCCTCATCTCTTGTTGCAAAAATTTATATCTTCCTCTTGTATGTAGTCAAACTCTTCTTCGCAAGAAAAAATATTGCTTCCTACTCACCCTCTATCTAAGAAAGAGAAAATTTTGTTGAGGCTCCTTAAAGCCCGCTTGATTACTCTTCCTCCAACAAGTAATAAATCTAATGATAAAAAAGAAAAAATATTCTTTTTATGCGTATCATCAAGTTTTTGGCCACTCCACCAATGATTATCACACCCTAAGTGGTAAAATACAACTTATTGACTATAGTGCCATCATTCTCCCATTTTCTAATACACCTATTGGATGATTACATGACAAAATGGATTCGGCTTTTTACCATTCCTTCTAAATGATAAAATTTATTCTATAGTGTCTCTACATACTATGTAGCATTTCATAGCTGTGTGTGTGCTCATTGCCATTCCTGGTAGTACAACCTTGCGTGCAACAATACTTCATCAATGATAGCAATACAATGGTTTCTAGCATGGTTGTAATTTCCTATTCATTGAGGGGAAAGGTTCACTATTTTTGGAGGTGTGAATCCTTCTTAATGATACCGTCTATCATTTCTCTCCCCTTTCTTTTCCTTAAAATATCAACATAGTAAATATGCTAACATTTTAAGGGGGGCATATCAACTATCCACTTTGTACATCTACACATGCATTAATGTTTCTTGATCTTTGAATTATTGGTGTGCTCCCTCTATGGTGGTGTTTTTCATAAATGCCCCCAAAGATGTGGTTATCAATTTGTCCCTTGAGATGTTAAACTATCCCTCAAGATGTTAAACTATCTCTTGAGACATTAAACTATCCATCAAGACAATAAATAATCCCTCGTGACATTAAACCATCCCCCAAGATGTTAAATCATCCCTTGAGATGTTAAACATTTATGTGCTCCTTGAGGCATTAACGATACATGTTGTCACCTAGCATAACACATCTTGCTATCTTGTGAATTTGTGTAGTTTATAAGACCACCTAGAATAACACAATTTGCTATCTTGTGTGTTTTATTTTTCATATCCATGGTCACCTAGCATAACAAAAATTGCTAGCATATGGTCTGTGGGGGATTTTCAATGTGCATGACCCCTAGCAATAGAGTAAGTTAGTGCCAGAGTTATGTATCCTCCTTTGTTTGTACTGATTATTTGCATATATGTCTCTTTTAAAATTAATTTATGTGTTTGTTGTATTAAGAGACCATGATCAGTATTGAGACAACCTAAGTTTATACTAAGGTAGATCTCTACCTTGTTGACTTGATTTTTGGCTTTACATAGTGTGTACTAACATTATCATTATTTTCTTCATGTTTTCTCCACGTAGGTTTCATGTCTTGATCCATGTATGTTTCATGTCTTGCTTCATGTATGTTTCATGTTTTCTTCATGTTCGCACCATAATGGAATCGTATATGCTTTGTGTTTGTTGTGTGTTTTCTTTATGTTTTCTTCATGTATGCTCCATTTTTGCTTCATGTATGCTTTGTGTATGCTCTATTTTTTCTTCATGTATGCTTTGTGCATGTTTCAATTACTATAATTTTTTTAAATTGTGTCTTATATATATTTATGCTCCTCTTATCTTAACATTGTTGTTTAGTAGTAATTTTGGGTGCCTATCACATCCCTCAACTTAGTGTTATCTTACTTCCTCAATGTTCTAACAAAATGACTTTTTCTTCTCCATAAATTAGTGTGAGTATAAGTGTAAGTTCATACCATCACTAAAATGGGGGATAAATGTAGTGCCGTAAATTGTCACCCTTGACAATTTCACACTAGGTTTGACACCCTCCTAGGTGCATGTGCTTAATTATGTTTATAATTTACCCATTTAATTGTTGTTTTTGAGAAATTAAATTAAATATTTATTTGACAAACTTAAGTAGAACTAAAAAGGGTTGTACTAGGATGCCCAACGCCTATGTCCCTCCTAATCAGACCCAAAATTTAAAATGCTATTATCAACCTCAATATTACTAAGAATCTAAAATCAATTATCGGCTTGTCTTGACAGTTAATGCAAAATATGTTGAAACTCATATAACTGTAAGTTTTTCTCTTCGTTTGAACATCTAAGTTTAATCTATTGAATTGAATATCACTCTAGAATCCTAAAGAAAATTAATGCAATTTCAAGAGCACAATAAACAAAAGATCTACAACACAAGTACAACAAATCACAAGTCTACAACACATCAAAAAAACCATGTTTATGCATAGTAAGATGTTTCAAAATTCTTTATGTTTTATCATTGTTATGAGCACTAACACTTGCAAGATCTCCAAGAATTCTCCTATTTCTCCTTGTATGTGATGAGAAAAGTGACTTTAGTCCTACAAGGAATTCAAATCTAAGTGGTGAGTTACAACTATGTCATTTATCATTCATTTAGATTCATTTTCCTCTACTCCTATAAGAGCACATGGTTTATACCATTATCATCATAACCATTTGTAGAGGTGGAAACATCAAAACCAGGTTCTACCAAGGTAATCCCTTATATGGCACAACCCTTCTCCCCCTATCCTTTTTGTAGACCTGTTATAGGTTTGAAGTGGGTTGAAGTGGATTTGAGATCTCAAGGCTTCAAAAACCTAGTTCAAGTATTCGTGCACTACTTATCAACAAATTAGGGAAAGCTGATTATTCACAGACTGTCGGACTTCGAATATGAGTTTTCATAGTCTGAGACCTACAGAAACTGCTCTACATGTACAAGATTTGAAACCCTAGAATCTATCACTTCTAGACTAGAGCACCCAATGCCCTTGTCCCGCAAGTTCAACCCCTCAGATTTCTATGCCAGGTTCTTCTCTATCCGCATTTTCTAGTTCTACTCTAAAATTGTGAAATATAAAAACATATAGAAAATTCTGAATGGGAAAACCAAAACTTTGTGCTTGATGAGGTCTGTGTTACAAAGTCATCCCAACCTCTGAGGAAATAACTTGCCACAAGGCTTTCCAGATTCTCAGGTAAAATGATTAATTTATTTTGGCAGACTTCGCATTCCATATAAAGGAATGGTCATCTGGATCTAAATCTAAAAGTACTTCAAGCGTGGCAAAAGCCAAGAAATCACACTGTTTAAGGCTGGGCAATTAAGTCCACAAGGAAAAATAATAATCAGTGGAAGAATTGGAGCAAAGTTTCCCCAACTCCATGGAGAAGCAATGCAGACCATTGCCAACTGAGGAGAAGGAAACGATCTGACCGTTTCTTCCGGTTTTACTGGTTTTTCACTCCAAGTAGCAACGGCTCTTTTTTCTTTGTCTAATGTTTTGGTGTAATAGATATCCTTCAATCTTTATTTTTCAGTCCTGTCGTAGATATCCTTCAATCATTGGTTCTCAGTCAAAGAATAGATATCCTTCAGTCTTTGATTCTCAATCGAAGAAAATCCAATTTAATAGATATCCTTCAGTCTTTGATTTTCAGTAGAAGAAAATCCAATTTAAAACTCATACTTACTTATGAAATAATAAATAAATAATATAAAAACCCTCCATTGAATTGACCAAATACATACAACCCAAAAGATAATACACAGATGGCCATGGCTGTGTATTTCCTAGCTTGTCTTCCTCAAGAGGGAAAACTTTGACGTTTCATTTGAACTGGGCTCCACAAGAACATAATTCTTGAACGGATAGCTTTTCTAAATTCTTCAAAGTAGATGGTAAAATTATTGATTTCCGGATAAAACCATATATTTTCAGAGGGGCTTTCTAATGGAGTGCTGTATTTACTGCAGACAACCACGGTTCAAACCCAGTACTAGGACAGAAAATGGGTGATGGATCAAATCACGTTACATGGATGATGCCCACCTTTGTAAATGCAGTGAAATTTGATCAACTCCACAGATTAGTTGAGATCTCGTTGTCATTTGACATACATATATTTCTGAAGAGGCAGCAGGTAAGGGAAACCGTCCCCAAAAAAACAAAAAGCCAAAAAATACAGTCAACATTCATTAAGCTTCTCCAATCCATTCCTCAACTGAAAAGAGCTTCTGAAACTAATTTTGTCCAGACTTGTATTGTTTATCTATTTGTATGTTAAACAACTCAGACCCACATTAATTTGACTACTATATTTTTTCCTCCAAAAAAGTTTATGGGACCCAAAGCAAACTTTATTAGACTTCTAGACAGAGTAATATGAAAAAGAGTTTACGGAACCCATCACCCTTATTCCATTAGTGGACTATTGTTTATGATCTTAACGATTTTACAATATTGTAGTGGTGAAAAAATGTATTTTTGATGTATAAATTTAAATTCGAGCAATATGATACATTTTTATATAATTGAATCATTATATTTAATTATTTTAGTATTTAGTATGTTTACTATTTATTCTAATGTTTATGTGAATGCAATCTCAATTCAATTGATTTGTCTATCTAATTTTGATCACTAATCTAACCATCATCTATTATCCAATCTTACTAGACATAGGCCAAGTTCGTTGTTTGATCCAAGTCTTGTCTAGAGGTGTGAGGTTGTCCTTGTAATTGTGATCTTGATTCTTTTAATTGTAAAATCAAAATCAAACATTTAGTCAACTAGTCTCATCTTACACTTTGGTCCTAAGTCACTATTAACAAATATTCGTAATTTGGTATTATGTTAGTATATAAAAAAAAGAGATTAATTTGCATTCATTTTGATCATGGAATGACATTAGAATATCTTGAAATCTATTTTATTTGTGTTTGCATTCAAATCAATCAAGAAATTATAAACACACTTATCCTACCACATATGAATCACGTAGAAGAATCCAGGTGCATATTTGAAGTTTGATGCCTATAAGAGTATTTTAGATACTACCAACTTGATAGAAAAACCCTAAGAGAATGATAGAAAAGTATCACTGTCCAACAATCTAATTTTGGTGAATTCATGGAAAAAAAATCTAGAGAACATCACAAGTTGAGTTCCTAGCTGCAAAATAGATCTAAAACCATGAAGGTGACCCAACACAATATAGGGTAGAATATTTTAATTCTCATCCATGCACATGATTGTCTAGCAAATTTCTAAATTCCAAGGTACATCAACTTCAATGTCATCTTCATCAATCAACACTCAATCTTCATTCATAAAGCTAAGTAAATTCTCTTGCATTTTTCGTAGTTCCTTTTGGCTCTAAATTTTTTGATGAAACTTAAGTATTTAAATTTGTTAATTAAATGCAAGGTATAGATTTTTTATCTAGTTGTAAGAATAATTAGTGATATTCCATGAAAGTTTGCATGATTGACATAATTTTTATACTTCATGAAGTTGAATATATCTACTTGATTGCATGAAAGTCTTTTAAAGATCATTTAAATATTTATTATTATTATGATGCATTGATTATTGTGCTAATTACATGATGTTTCATTGGTAATGGTGTATTAATGATTATGACTTTCTATGAAGTTATAGACTAACTACGATTTTGTGGTTATGAGGTGGATGCAAGGAGAGTGAAAAATCAAGAAGATGAGGCCAAACTACCATGTTTTTCAGGAATTACCATACATTTACATAATTCATATATCCTATAAATTTAGTGCATAAATTTGATAACCAAGTGTCATGTTAGATTGAATGCATTTAATGAATTGTTCAAGTTCCATATTTTTACTATCATTGTTTGATATATAATTATGTATTAACTATTAGGGTAAGTGCAAAAAGTGGGGGACCAAAAGGGGTCTTAAGTGGTCACTTTTTTTGAAATCAGGAAAGACAAACCTTGGATGAGAAATTGAAGATCTAGTTACACTCAAAATATAAAGATGCAAGAAAAACAAGAGTCGTAGTGCTCTGAATCTACTTTCTAAACTACTAACTTCTTTTGAAATGGTAGAGATTAAGGGATTCAAAAAGGGGAGCCACACAAATTGCAAGTGTAAGAGACATTGGGTTGACCAGAATGTGAGATGGTGAAATGGGATGTAAGGAAAAAATTTAACCTAAATCATTCATTCCACCACAAACATTGATGAACACAAAATTAACCAAGAGAAACTATTTGGTTGTCCTCAAGGGAGAGCCAAACAACTAGTTAGGGTTTTGGTTCATTTTTGTTTGATGATGAGATGCGGTGATTGATTGGAAGATGTTTGAAACTAGGTGAATTAAGACTAAAGTGATGAAGTATTAGAGAATCTAGAAAACTTAGAGTAGAAAGACAAAAACATAGAGTGGAATTGGAAAGTGCAGATATGAGGCCAAACTAGTAGAATAGGGGCATTAGGTGCCCTAGTCCAGAAGTGCTAGATTCTAGGGTTTCAAAGTTGGGATAGACCGTAGAGTAGTATCTATAAGCCTCAGACTATCAAAACCCAAATCAAAGTTCGACATTGTGTGAATATTCAACTTGCCCTAATTTATTGATAAGTAGTGCATGAATGCTTGAACTAGGGTTTTGAATCCTTGATATCTCAAATCCACTTCAAACCTATAACCTTTAAGAAGGAAAAGGGGAGAAGGGTTGTGCCATATATGGTATTATCTTGGTCAAACCCTATTTGGGTGTTTCCACCTCCACAAAAAACTATAGTGATAACGATATAAATTTTGAAAATAAGGTGAAGGAAAACTAAAATATGAACCTATGCAAGTGAATTCAAATTTGAAAATCAGCTTACCAAATCATATTTAAACATGTGATTGCAACATACATCACAATATAAAAATCAAAAAATAAAATGTGACACCAAATTTATGTGGAGAAACCTTTTCAAGAAAAAAAATCCACGAGAGAAAAGAGGGAAATAATATTATTAATATTTGAATGAGAGTACATAATAATACACTTAAATATTTCTCTTTGATTAACCTAGTAGTACCTTGTTAATTGCAAGAACTGAACATGAAACTCCCATCTCATGTCTCCAATTTATAGAACTTGTGGGAGGTAAAACCATGAATGGCAAACCAAAACAAGAGGTACAAAACCACCCACAAAAACCCACACCCCCTTATTGGACAATTAAAAGACATAATAAATATTAAATGGAAATTATAAGGATCCAACATGGGTGCCTAGTCTAGAGCATATCCTTGACTCCTAACTTTTTGGATGCTCTAATGATCTTTCAAATCCCCAATGGAACACCAATGGATACATTTTCTTCTCCAATATTTGGCATCCCATCCAAGACCTTTCAAATCCCAAAGTGGACACCTAGGAAAGATGCCTTATCCATTTTTATATCTAACCTCCATCGAACTCTCTTTCAAATATAATTATAACATGCCAAAATTTAATGATTTTCTCTCATATCCCCTAGAATGTACATTCCAAAGAAGATGAATACATATGAATGAAATAGGTTTACAAGGCTAATTTCACCTTATCCTAACATTCTCCCACTTGAAATTATACATTTTAATTACATCCAAGAGATACAAATAATAAAATCAAGTGCAACGATCAATACCCATGGCCTTCTTGCACCAAGAGAACTTATCCATAGTTATTAGCTTCATAAGAGAATATGCATGTAACATTATCCAAAGTGTCAACCTTACAATAAATACCTTACCATTATCAACCATTTCTTACACAAAGTGATACTAAACATTAGCATGCTTAGTACAAGAATGATACATAGGATATTTGATCAAACAAATACCAATCTAACTGGCACATTCAATCCTCACTTTCCTACAATTAATAACAATACCATTATCAAGCCTCTATAACCATACTGCCTCCTTATTGGCATGTGTAGCAGCCATACAATCTACTTCAGTGATGGAAAAAGCAACTATAGGTTGCCTCTTACTCATCCAACTCACTATACCTCCAAACAAAGTAAATACATAGCCACTAGTGGACCTTCGACTATCCAAGTCACCTGCCCAATCTACATCAACAAATCCCTATATGTACAATGACTTGACCAAATCATCAATACCATGATAAACCAAACAATAATCTAAAGTTCCACACAAATATCTAAACACCCTCCTAACAAAAGTCCAATGCTCTTTACCAAGGTTAGACATAAACCTGCTTAGAACTCCCATTTCTTAGGCTATATTTGGTCTAGAGCAAACCATTGCATGCATCAAAATACCAATGACACTAGAATAAGGAACCTTAGATATATTCTCAAAATCATCATTATAATTAGGACACATATGTAAGCTCAACTTAGTGCCCACTAGAAATGGAATACTAATTGGCTTAAAGTCGTGCATATTAAACCTCTACAAAATGGTATCAATATACTTAGTAGATGACTTAACCAAAGCTTTGTATGACCTTAATACCTATTAATATCCATATCCTCACTCTGAAGAAAACCCAACTTCAATGTAAGAGAATCAAACTTCTAGTACCACATCCAAGGTGACTATTTCTGATGCAGGATAACAACCAAGAATCCTTCTAGATTGTTGGTTGTTGCAGGCCCTTCACATAGTTATGAGAAAATCAAGCCTTTTTTAAACCCAAGAAAATAAAATGTGAGTTCAAATTTCCTACCACACTGTAATTGACAAGAAAACATGAACCACATGTTGATTTTGTTACTTTAAAGCTTTCAAGGTTTACAACAGCAATATCATGATTCAACAATGAACAAAACACATCTATAGGAAAACTTTTTGCCTCCAAATTCAGGATTTATGCTACAAGAGGCCTTCTACCAACTCCAACAACAACAAAAATCACTCCAAATACCCTATTTCACTCCTCGACATCCCTCCTTGGCTTCACAAGCAATTTCTTCATTTCCAACTGATAGCACCCTATAAAGTCTGTGACCTTTTTATTTTTCCCTTGT
This sequence comes from Sequoia sempervirens, assembly GCA_007258455.2. Taxonomy (NCBI): domain Eukaryota; kingdom Viridiplantae; phylum Streptophyta; class Pinopsida; order Cupressales; family Cupressaceae; genus Sequoia; species Sequoia sempervirens. Next base: position 11,465 of record VDFB02058215.1, read on the forward strand.
TTGCATCACACTAAATCAATTAATGTAATTTTAGGTCCAATGTTTACTTGGAAATTTTTGAGGAAGGCCTCAACAAGTTCATTGAAAGAGTGGATTGAGTTATTCGGCAATGAACAAAACCATTTAGATAAAGCCTTTTCTTTTAATGGCCTAGGAAAGAGTTTAGCCAAGAGTTCATCTTAAAAAATGAAGTCACTACATAAGGTTGTATATGCCAATATATGATTGCTAGGGTTTCCTTTACCATTGTACTTGTCAAATCGAGGTATCTCTATGTTTTGTGGCATTGGTGTTTTCAAGATTTCAAGTGACAATGGGCTTCTTTTGACATATTGCAATTGTTGTCTATTTTAGTTTTGGTTCAACATTCAGATTTGTTGTTGAAGTGAGGTTACATTTTGTAAAAGTTGGTTATTGACTGAATCATTGCTTGACATGTTTTGGGAATATGGTGAGTATGGTGGGATTGTGTATGTGCTTGGTGAACTACTATACTACAAATTTATGAGAGGGGATGAAACTTGAGGTGTTACATGTGATGAACCAAAACCATAAGAATTTCTAGTGGAAAGGCCTAATGTTGGAGTTATGTCAATGCTTTGTGTTGGTATGTGGCGACTGATCATGCTATACTATACACACCAAAAAAGGAAAAAATCAATGAAAAAAGAGAAAAACCCGACTTTGTAGAACCCAAATCTGGAAGCTTCTAAGCTTGTTAAAAAGGGGTTCGGATGGGTGTTACAGAATGATGAAAAATGCGATTATTCACAGGATTGTAATAGGTTTTTGCACTGGATAATAAAATTATTGGATGGATGCGGTTTGGTGGATGTAGCCCTAATTGGGTGAACCACATTAAATTCTATGTGTGTTTTGGTTTCTCTGTTTTAATTAAATCTGCATTTAATTGTTAGATATCTTCCTTTCTAACCCTAGCAAGTGGTATCAGAGCGGGTTATGTTTCAATTATTGTCTGTAGGAAGGTCTCACGGTTGAGTGGGAGTAATGGCAGATGAGGGTAAGAAGGTTGAGAAGTTTAATGGGCGGAACTATCAATTATGGAAGATGCAGATGGAGGACTATCTCTATCAGAAGGATTTATGGTTGCCATTGGAAGGGAAAACCAAGAAACCCCAAGCAATGTCTGATGAGGACTAGGAGATTTTGGATAGAAACATTTTCTCTTGGCAGTATTCGTTTATGCCTGGAACAATCGGTGGCATTCAATATTACAAAAGAAAAGACAACTCAAGAGTTGATGGAAACCCTGGCGAAGTTATATGAAAAGCCTTTCACTTCGAATAAGGTATTTCTTATGAAGTGTTTATTTAATATGAGAATGGTAGAAGGTGGGTCAGTTACTAATCATTTAAATGATTTTAATACAGTCACCAGTCAATTAACTTCTATAAAAGTAAACTTTGATGAAGAAGTTAGGGCTCTTTTGATTCTGTGTTATTTGCCTGAAAGCTGGAATAGCTTGGTAATGGCTGTTAGCAATTCTATTTCTGGTTTGAATACATTGAAATTTGATGATGTTGTTGGTGTTATTTTGAGCGAGGAAATTCATAGGAAAAGCTCAGGTGGAACATCCACATCAGGCAGTGTTTTGAATGAAAAAAGAAAGGGCAGAACAAAGGAGAGAGGAAACAATTCTAGAAATCGTGGGAAGTCACGAGGAAAATCAAAGGACAAAAGGTCCCAATCTAGAGACAAGAGGGATTACTGGTACTGTGGTAAGCTGGGTCATTTAAAGAAAGATTGTTAGTCTCAAAAAAATAAAGGAGACAAAAAGGAAGGAAGTAAAGAGTAAAATGTGGTAAGTAATAAATCTGATGAGGATGCTTTGATTCTTTCCCTTGATAATGCTGATGATTCTTGGGTGTTAGATTTAGGGGCTTCATTTCATGCTACCCCCCATAGAAGTTATTTTCTTGATTATGTCCAAGGGGATTTTGGGCTGGTTTATTTAGGAGATAACGAACCCTGTCAGATTGTTGGAAAGGGAAGAATCAAGATTAAGTTGCAGAATGGGAATCATTTGCTACTACATGAGGTAAGGCATGTTCCAAAGTTAAGCAGAAATTTAATTTCAGCAGGGCAAGTAGATGATGAAGGTTGTGTTGTTTCATTTAGTGATAAAAATTGGAAGGTCACAAAGGGTGCCTTATGGTGGGTAGCAAAAGGTGAAAGTGGGCACCTTATCTTTGTATGTAGGTCATAATCGTTCCTTCTACTTTAATTGTTAAAAAGGTCAATACTGTTCAAGAACAAATACATACTAACAGTAGAAGATCATACAGTTGCTGTGGATTCTGAATCAGCATTGTGGCATAACAGACTTGGGCATATGAGTGCAAAAGGTATGAAAGTACTTCATTCAAATAATGTTTTACCAGATCTAAAATGTGCTAATATGGATTTCTGTGGAAGTTGTGTGTATGGAAAACAAAAGAGAGTTAGTTTTCTCAAGGATGGGAAGCAAAAGAAAGATGAGAAATTGGAGCTTGTGCATAATGGATGTATGTGGGACCAACTCGTATCTTCTCTTGGTGGCTCTATATTATGTTACTGCCTATTGATGATGCAACTAGGAAGGGCGGATTTATTTTAGGCAAAATCGATGTATTTGAAACTTTTAAAAATGGAAAACTTGGGTTGAGAATGACAGGTAAAAAGATAAAAATGTCTCGATCCGAGCAATAAAGTGGTGAGTATTGCAACAAAGAGTTTGAAGATTACTGACCTCTAATGGTATTCGTGAGGTTTAAATGGTTCCAAGGACTCCATAGGAAAAATGGAGTGGGCTGAAAGGCATGAATAGAACAATAATGGAGCCGTAGAGATTCAACCCACAATTGTTTATTTAATTAATAGAGGTCCTCTAATCCTTTGGGTTGTGGTATTCCAGAGGAAGCATGGAAAGGTAAGAAGGTGAGTTATTATTTTCTCAAAACCTTCGGTTGTGAAGCATTTGCACATGTAGATTCTGAAAATAGAACCAAGCTTGATGGAAAATCAAAGAAATGTATATTTGTTGGATATGGCATTGATGAATTTGGTTATAGGCTTTGGATTTTGAAAATCAAAAAATTGTGAGAAGCAGGGATGTCATATTCAATGAGAAAGTATTGTACAAAGATTTGTTGCTGCAGCATGAGAAGAAAGAAAATGATTATGCAGTGTTGGATGATATTCCAAACAATGTTGTTTCAGTGGTTCCTCATGCTCCACAACAACAACAACAAATACCACAAAATCCTGTGAATGTTAGATGATCTTTAAGGATAAGTAAACCTCCAGAAAGATTCTCTCCCTCTTTGTATACTATTTTGTTAACTGATGCTAGTGAACCAAAATATTATGATGAAGTTATGCAGGTGGATACCAAGGTTCAGTGGGAGCATGGAATGGAAGAAGAAATGGACTCCTTGCTGAAAAATAAAACTTGGGAATTGTGCAAGTTGTCTATAGGTAAAAAGGTTTTACCAAACAAATGGGTTTATAGGTTGAAAGAGGAGGATGGAGGTAAAAAGAGATTTAAAGCTAGATTAGTTGTAAAGGGATTTGCACAGAAAAAGGGTATTGATTTTGATGAGATTTTTTCTCCAGTTGTTAAAATGACTTCTATTTATATTGTTTTAAGTATTGTGGCTATTGAAGATTTTCATTTAGAACAGCTTGATGTTAAAACAACCTTTCTCCATGGTGATTTGGAAGAGGAAATATATATGGACCATCCACAAGGATATGAGGTCAAAGGTAAGGAGAAACTAGTGTGTAGATTGAAGAAAAGTTTATATGGCTTGAAACAAACACCTCAGCAATGGTACTTAAAATTTGATAGTTTTATGGCTAAGCAAGGCTATAGTAGGTATAATTCTGACCATTGTGTTTATTTTAAGAGGTTGGATAATGACAACTACATTATTTTGTGTTTATATGTTAATGACATGCTTGTAGCAGTGTCTAACATGGATCACATAAGTGAGCTAAAACAACAGCTAGCAAAATATTTTTCTATGAAAGATTTGGGGGCAGCAAAACAAATCCTTGGTATGAAAATTTGTAGAGATAGGAAAAACAAAAAATTGTTTTTATCTCAAGCTAATTATGTTGAAAAGGTGTTGCAGAGATTTCATATGGAGAATGCAAAAGCTGTCAGCACACCTTTTCCTAGTCATGTTAAATTGACTAAGGATATGTATCCAAAGACACAAGAGGAGGAAGAAAAAATGTCCAAGATACCATATGCTTCAGCTATAGGTAGTTTAATGTATGCCATGGTATGCATGAGACCGGATATTGCACATGTCGTAGGAGTTGTTAGCAGGTATTTGAGTCATCCCAGAGTTGAGCATTGGAATGCAGTAAAATGGATTCTCAGGTACTTGAGAGGTACATCCAAAAATGTTTATGTTTTGGGGGCTCTAATACTGATTTAAAAGGCTATGTTGACTTAGATTTGGCAGGGGATATAGATACCAGGTGGAGTACCATAGGTTATGTATTTATAGTTGGTGGGACAACAGTGAGTTGGATTTCTCGATTGCAAAAGGTGGTTGCTTTATCCACCACAGAGGCAGAGTATGTTGCTGCAACAGAGGTGACAAAGGAGATGATATGGCTGCAACTTTTCATGGATGAGTTGGGAAAACACTAGGCTGAAAATTACTTGTTTACAGACAACCAGAGTGCTATACATCTTGCAAAGAATTCTGCCTTGCATTCTAAAACAAAACACATACAGTTGAGATATCATTTCATTCGGTCGGTGTTGGAGGATGGATAGGTCAAGTTGGACAAGATACATATAGATATCAATCCAACAGATATGTTTACGAAAGCGGTGACAAGGGAGAAGTTGAGCTCCTCTTCAACTTTGGTTGGCCTTCAAGGTTGAATTCAAGTATAACAGAGCAGCAGGGTCCAAGGTACTTATTTCTAGTGGGAGCTGTAAGTGCAGCAGTGTCATCTAGGATCAATCTCCAAGTGGGAGATTGTGTTGGTGTGGAGCCTGATCAGTCTCCGAGTGGGAGATTGTTGGTATGTGGTGACTAATCATGCTATATTGTACACCTGAGCATGTATCCTTGCCGAGGTCCAGGGCCGGGCCGGGCCCTAGGTGGGGGTTCCGAGGCAGCAGCCCTTGAGAAAAAATTTCCTCCTACTTTTTCGCATCATCACCGAAAAAGGAAAAAATCAACGAAAAAAGAAAAATTTGATTTTGTAGAACCCAAATCTGGAAGCTTCTAAGCTTGTTAAAAAGGGGTTCAGATGGGTGTTACAGTATGATGAAAAACATAATTATTCGCAAGATTGTAATAGGTTTTTGCACTAGATAATAAAATCATTGGATGGCTATAGTTTGGTGGATGTAGCCCAGATTGGGTGAACCACGTTAAATTCTATGTATTATAATTTATTCTGTGTTTTTAGTTTCTCTGTTTATTACTTAAATCTGCATTTAATTATTAGATATTTTCCTTTCTAACCCTAACATAAGCATTATACTGTAAACTTTTAAAAAAATCCAAACCACCAACCCTCGACTAGAATCCATTCATCTTAGCAAATTGGTTGAATTTAGAGATCCATTCAAATCCATTTACCAACTCAATCATTAATAGCTTTTTAAGGAAACTTACCCCATATACAACAATATATTGATGCCTAATCAATTCCATGCCTTTAAGCTTTAGAAGCAATGGGTAAACCTTAATTACCTCACCGAGAACCTTGAATAGAGGGAGATCTCTTGGCTGAGGTGCACCACAACCTAGAGAAGATGTTCTCAGAATTTCATCCAATCCACTAGGAGCTCTTTCTTGAAGAGCTTGCATACTATCACCTGCACCTCCACTTTTGGTGTGTGGATATCAAGAACTGCGCCAGTAACCTAGAGACAATATGGGTGTTAACTTGGAATGTCTCTTGGTTCGATATATGTTCCTTGCCTAAAACCATTTTAATTGCCACTATGGCATGTAGGTCAATCCTGAGCATGATCTGCTTCAAATGTTGGTCTGTGATCGCCTTGAAGGCTATTTTTTTAGTCTTACAGTCCAATTGGATGGGGTTATCAAGCCCCACAACACTAGAGCCTTCGATGAAAACTCGACAATAAACTTCAACTTTTCTGCCATACTTAGACAAAGCTTCACCAAAACTTAAAACCAAACTGTGCCAAAGATGTGCCAAAGTTGTGCCACCCTCTTTCATTTAAAGACCCATAGCCTTCCACACTTACTACGCTATGCAACGACGATCATGCCTGCCCAAATTACCTACGATCATGCCACCTGACAAGAGACGTGCAAGATGTTGCATCATGGCTCACTAGCGGGGAGGTGAACCATACCCCTTTGAACACTTGTAATATTCGCCCATCATGAGCTTGTAAACGTCGGTGCAAAAGGCATGTTTGAATGAGGGCGACAATAATGAAACATCGCATCGCCACCCATTGACAATCCAAAATGTACTGATAACATGCTTGAAACAGATCCTGCCCACCACCCACTTGGAGTTCCGATTGGGCTTGCCAGCTAGGCGTGCCACCTTCCCAAAAGGTCCTCGACCTTTCCACAATTACCTGTGTGGAAAGGTGCCCACCCAGCCGCCCACTATAAAACAACAAAGTTTTATATACCACCAAAATACCTCATTTATCTCATTAGATTTCAAGACACATTTTGAATAAAACAACACAATGTTTTACACTTCCAAGAATATATCCTTTATGTCATTAGATTTCATTGCATATTATAATTTATTTATGTAAATTTCAATTATATTTATTAAAACCAAACTAATTTTAATATACATTTTAATTTTCTTATAAAAAATATTATATTTATTTCAATAGTAGACATGGTATCTTAAATACATATCTTCCAACTATGGAATAAATTATCTTATTTACTACGATAAACTAGATTTCAACTATATATTTTATTTTACCATAGTCTAGATTTCAATTGTATATTATAATTTTAAAAATTATAGAAAATAAAAATAACTTTATAAGTAAAAACAATGTATATAATGTTTAAAATAAAATATCAAACTAAAATAAAATAGACAATGTATATATGTAGTAATTTTTTAAAAAATATTTTTTTGATAAAAGAGTTCTTGAAGTAAAAGTGAAAATAAAGTAGTATACATACCTTAAATACATCTATCTAAAAGAGAGTTGGTATGAGTTTTCCACATTTCATGTATAATTCAAAAGATTACTTCTAGAATCAATTGTGTATGTTTTTGTATCAATATTTTGGATCGTGCACCCAATAATCCATCAATAGGAAGATGAGAGTGAAGAATATGATTGCATATATAGTTTTTAAAAAAAGGTAGGGGGAAAGGGCATGAAAACCAAAGTGTGAGGGATAAATGTAGAAAGAGAGGGTGAAGAAAGAGAATAAAATTAAGGAAAAGGAATGAAAAAATAACAAGAATAAAAGAAAGTAACTATAAACTAAATACAATATAGTATGTACATATATGTAAGTATATATAAGATAAATATGCACAAGTGCAAAGAGATGTATAATTACATATAAATATATCAATTCATATGTATATATCTTCATGCATATGTCTACACATATAAATATAAATGCTATTATAATGGAAAGTGTATCTCTACATGCCTATATGTGTATGTGTGTCTATATATGAATGTAAGTAAAAATGTGACAATAATATAAAATATACCCTATATGCAATAATACATTTATAAATATATAACAACACATGTTCCAAGAAGTAGGTATAAAAGTAAGAAAGTGCAAGAGAAAAAATTAGACTATAGAAAAACACATTAAAGGGAGATTAAGAATGTAAAATGACAATTAAATGGAAAATAGAAATATATATGTGTGTGTGTGTGTGTGTGTGTGTGTGAAATTATACGAGTAAGCATACATGTAAGTATGCTGAAATCATAGATCAAAGTGTATTTATGTAAACTAATACATATGCAAGATATATGCATGTATGCATGTATGTATGCATATACATATACATGACTATAAGAATGAAAATGCAAGCAAGAGTTGCAAATCAGCAAAATAAATGAAAGCAAATATATAAAGGTTTATAATGAATTAATAATAAGTAAGCATGCATGCAAATATATGAATATGTATATATGTGCATGTGTGTCTGAATGTATATATAAAGGTTTATAATGAATTAATAATAAGTAAGCATGCATGCAAATATATGAATATGTATATATGTGTGTGTGTGTGTGTGTGTGTGTGTGTGTGTGTGTGAAAGTACATAGAAGATAAGCGTGAGATATAATGCTATGAAAACAAAGTAATAGATAGTGTGTGTGTGTGTGTGTGTGTGTGTGAAAGTACATAGAAGATAAACATGAGATATAATGCTATGAAAACAAAATAATAGATAAGGTAATAGAGAAATAGGAAAAGAATAAACATATGTTGATTCTAGAAAGTACAGATAAAGTGAGTCGATACAAGAGTAGTTGATTCTAGAAGCAAACTTTTAATATCTAAACGGCGTCAGATATTTGTCTCAAAACAACTATATTGAATTTACTATATAACTTTCAATAGCTATTCAAAAACGTATCTATACATCTTTAGATAAATATATTTAAAATATCTGATGTAAAACTCATTCTATTCCATTCCATCCACATCCCACAATGAAATATTGTGGGATTAATTAAAAGCCCTTCATTTTTCTTTTAAAACACATTGAAAGCCTCACCAAACATTTTCTAAGTAGGCAGCGTGCATAAGTCCAACACAAATCATGGAGCCCAACTTGGGCAGTTATTCCTCGTATTGTACTCAAGCAATAGATTTCTACAGTGCCTAGATTCCCCATTAAAATCAACTGTAGTAAGTAGTCATAAACGTTATGTAATGAGTACTGTGAAACTCGTGGAAGCACAGTGCAATGGTTGAAGCTATGATAGCGTTTTGTATGTTTTCTATCACATCCATGGCAGACTTACAATTAAATACTAGCCAGCATATGGGTATGGTATTGATAAGATCTGTTATTTAATGAATGTTGACAAGAAAAACATGAGAGAGATTGTGAGTGTTGTCCAATCGGTGGCAAATCGGCATTGTGATACGCTGCCCACTGTCCGCCAAATGACATAAGACACCCAGTACACCATTTTCCATGGCATGTTGATGAACAGTAGCAATCTTGTTGGCTTACAGGAGAAGGTGAGAAGGCTCATCACGAAACACCAAAGACAAAAACACCCATCAACACTTCAACAAATTCAAAGCCTTTTATTTCCCTATTGGGAGAGGGGACCAGTGAGACCAGTGATTGAACAAGGGAACATTGTGCTATTAAACAAATGGTTTTTTCAGCCTTTTTATCTCTGCACTGTCCATGTCCATGAATGTATGTGCCCTTTGACATTGATCAATCTCACAACTGCCAAATCTACTAGACTACAGATTTTTCCAACTTCTTTCCAAAAAGTGAGTGCCCACATTATACTGGTATTGGTGCCATTAACTTTCTGAAGCATAACCTAGAATACTATACTATACTATAGTATACTACTTGTGTCATTGCATGGGAAAAGCAAAATGCCTAAGCTAAGTTAGGTCAATGCAAATCTAATAAGTTAAAGTGATGGCTTTGCAATGCCTAAGCTAAGTAGGTCAATGCAAATCTAATAAGTTATAGTGATGGCTTTGACAAAAGGGATGTACAACACATCTCTAATCACATCAATTATAGCATTTAACTACTCAAAATGAATGAATGGGAAGAAAAGGGAAAGGTATTAGTTTCTTGTTTTCTAATATTTGTGTGTTAGAACAATAACAAATTAATGAACTAAATTATTTTACAAAAGTAATTAACTTAAATTAGATTTGTGAGATTATGTTTTAGAGTTTTGACTTTGGAAAATTAGTATACATGAAAATATTTAATTAATTTTAAAAATCAATAGATTGTTGTTCGTTATTTCTATCATAATTGTTGAATTATAATTTAGAATCACAACTTTTTTAAGGGGTAATCACTTTTGATCCGGAGCTATAAATCGATGGGATCACAAGCGTGGGACCTCATCCCCAATTTAAACATTCAACAATAACACCCCAGTGGGGTTTGAACCTTGATGGCAAGAACAACACCACAACAACTTAGGCATCATAGCTTGCCACTATTGGCTTAGAATCACAACTTCTTATATACATTAGAAAGAACACAATAAAATGTGAATTGGGTTGTTCTTAAAATCTGGCATATCAATTTGAAGTTTCATGATTTCAATCTAGAGTGCTCCAAATCAAAACTTCCACAAGGATTTGATTTGTGACATGTGGATTTGAACCAATAAAATGTGGACTTTAAAACTCATGTTGCCTCTGTCTTTCATGTCTAATGATGAATAAAAACAACCATTATATAGCAATATTATAGGAGAAATTGTCAAATTGCGGGGTTCAAGTTGTCCTTAGCTAACCACCTTGTCAAACTAGCTCTACAATACTGGGAAAACATTTGTAAACAACATTCTCAAGTAAGCATGGTATGCCAAAAAATTCATATGCTAATTTAAAAAAGAGTGATGTGCATAACATTAAAATTTGACCCAAACATATTACAGAAAGTAAAAGCATAATCTTAAACAAATAAATAATTATATCATGACATGGTGATTTATGTGGGGAAAACCCTTTCAAAAGAAAAACCCCACTCTCCAAAACCTACACAATGTATTGTCAAATTTGAAAGAGAATTATAATACATTTGTAATGAAGGTCTTTATATGAGTGTTTCATCAATAATAAATTTGGAAGAATTTTGACAACATTCAAACGACACTTGTCTACCTACAAACTCTAATATGAAACCACTTCATCAAGTACTAATTTATAGACCAACAAACAAGCTAGGAAACTACAAATGGTTTTTAAAACCATGTTAATAAACACTCAAAAGATGGTGCTCAACTTGGGAATAATTTTCAATGCCACCAATTGAGACCAGTGATTGAACAAGGGAACATTGTGCTATTAAACAAATGGTTTTTTCAGCCTTTTTATCTCTGCACTGTCCATCTCCATGTCCATGCATGTATGTACCCTTTGACATTGATCAATCTCACAACTGCCAAATCTACTAGATCACAAATTTTTCCAACTTCTTTCCAAAAATTAAGTGCCCACATTATACCTAGTATTGGTGCCATTAACTTTCTAATGCATAACCTAGAATACTATACTATATTATAGTATACTAGTTGCGTCATTGCATGGGAAAAGAAAAATGCCTAAGCTAAGTTAGGTCAATGCAAATCTAATAAGTTATAGTGATGGCTTTGCAATGCCTAAGCTATGTTAGGTCAATGCAAATCTAATAAGTTATAGTGATAGCTTTGACAAAAGGGATGTACAACACATTCTAATTACGTCAATTCTAGCATTTAACTACTCAAAATGAATGAATGGGAAGAAAAGGAAAAGGCATTAGTTCTTTTTTTTTTAATATTTGTGTGTGTTACTAGTTGTCACTACAACTCAATTGGCAGAGCTGATTAGTTGGATTTATCTTAAAGTGGAAGTTCAGTTAATTTTTGCATGTCTTTAAATTGTTGTTTGCATCAGATTTATAAAGTTCCAGTTATGTAATTGTTTCAGTAAACAGAGTTTCAGAATTATTGCTCAATGCTTTGCAGCATAAATGAAGTACATAACAGAATATACAAATGATAAAGCATAACAATTTTGCTTTCATTTATTTCACAATGCTTATACATTACATTTTTCATTTGTTTGTGAATACAAATGATGGTACAAATTTTCTTTTTTGATACATTTCTTTTAGAATGGAAATGAAAGAAGAAATTAAAAGATCCACACAAGCTGTGGTGATAGCTGATTCCATTCATTGCGAGAAATAAATGCTACAACTAAAGGTGGAAAAGAAATAATAAGTAAATAACATAAGACATCCATCATTGCCTAATTTTTGATCTTCAGTTGATGTGCTTGTAACTTGCTCCATCCTGCTTCCGATTCTGACTGTACCTGCAGAAAATTGGGAAAGTCCTGTTAGACCTCAGGATATGAGTTATACTACATGCTCTACCAAAAAAGATATAATTCATTCCTTAAATTTCATGGAATCAGCTAAGAATGTGGAGTGCAGTAATAAAAGCCTGAAGATGGAATGTCACATCATTATTTTTATGCTAACATTGTTTGTTTCCTGTGCAGGTATAGGAAAAGTCATGTAGTTGATCATTTCATGAAGACATAAAAGCATGTGGAGTAAAATGGGCTCCCACAAGGGTAGAGCTCGACATGCTTCCCCTTAAACATGAAAGCGGATCATGAGTAAGGAAATACAGTATCATGCTCATCTGAGCCATTCACGAAGGAGTAAAGCAGATTTCAATTATCAAAACAATCAAGTACATTGTTCATTTATAACAATCAAGTATGAACAACGAAATGAGAATTACAAGTGGACAATGAACTTAATGAACTCAATTCAACTGAAATACATCTTTTAAATAATGTCAAATTGATTGCATCTTTGCTGCCATATAGTGTTTTGGTCATTTTTATTCATGTTGTTCGGGATATTCCTTTTTGGTGCAACATTTGTTTCATGCTCATAATGTGATAGTGAACAGGCATACATAGTGCCTTGTTTAAAAATAACTACTACAACTAAAGCAAATGGAAAAGCTCCAAGTTGTCATGATCAACTATTTCGATTTCAAAGTATGCTATTCAATGCAAGTTTCACATAATTTTACTATTGTTTGAAGTGCAAAAGGGTGCATCTGGGAAATGTGATCAAGAGAATGTGAGAAGCATCACAGTGGCATTAAAGTAGCTCACAAGTAACCATCGAAATTATAATGACTAAATGCAATTGTTGCATTAAACAAAGTGAATGCATCAATTTAAAAATGTTTTTGAAGGAGAACAAGTGCATGGAACAACCACATCTTACGAGAACATAAAAATGCATGAAGAGTGCCAAGGATAGGAACATTGGTATTGTCAAATCAGGTTATTTGAATGCAAAATACAATTCTGGGTATGTTCATAGATAGTGTAAAAGTGAGCTGCATTTTTTTTTTGAAGTGTCCAAGTACATAAAGAAGAGACGGGTTTTTGATAATCAACTATAGGGTTTAAATCGTTTTAAGCTTCATTGTGTTGTGCCATCAGACAAATAGTGAAAATAATTTAAGGGTTATTTTCTGAGTAAAGTAAATATGCTTTCTGAGAGCAAGTAAAGGAATGTTATAGTAGTACAGAGTATAGAAATCAAGAGCACTTTTTCTCTTAAAAGCACAATACCCATATGCAAATGCCATTAAGATGTATAGTTTCGAGCTTTTAGAGCTCTTTAGAATAACAGGGAGATCAAGTGTTGGCTGCGACCAACAGATTCTGCAAGTTCATAAGGGAAGCATTTTGAATCTAAATGTCTTCATTAAGAGGAAATGAATTTTTTTCATCATGGGTCGTGCCCAGAAGTTCGAGTGGGTTTTTTCTTCCTTTTTTACAAATACCCTTATAAGGGCTTCAGTCTAAATGCATATTTCTTCATATCACAAAATACCCATATGAGGGTTTTTTCCAAAAAATAGAAAATACATAGAATGTTATCATGGGTCAAGCCTAGAGTGTTTCAAAATACCCAGATCAAGCATGCAATAGGTCATGACCTGGAGGAGTGTTTTATTCATGAAGTATTTATCAACTCACAAAAAGGTAAAAAACCCATTTGAGATTTCTATTGAAATCTCAAAATCTAAAATAAAGAGTATAGAAAATGCAGGAGTCCTTTGTAAAAATTCATTTGGAGCATATTTAAGCTCACAACCTGTATAATGGCCTGCATATTTGTTCCTCAAATTTTCATCTCATGCTCGCACAAAGAGAAGCTTTTATGAGCTTTTATAAAAGAGGAGAACATAATGAGTGCAAGGAGAATAAGAACTTACCCTTGTGTGCCTGAAGAGAACCTTAAACCCATGGCTGAGCCATTACAGAGCTCCATCAAATACTTCAGATGAGTCTCCCATGGCGGCCGAATAGGAGGAATCAACAGGAGAGAAGCAAAGCAAGCAAAACCACATTAGAAATATGCCTTGGCCGCGACTTTTAAGCCAAGATATATCAGAAAAAAATGGCACAAAAGCCACAAAATGGATTGAGGAAATGTTTACCAGTCCATTCTGATGGAGTTTCGAGCTATAGAGTTCCTGGATGCCGAAGACCTTCAAACCTTAGCTTCATTCTTAGCGGCTCTTGCAGAGAGCAATTTCTTCCAAAATGCAAAGTATGAATGAGGCCGAAACTTTTGGGTTTCACTTGTTTTGTTCTTAAGGTTTTGGTAACCCTAATTCGACTTAGGAATATTGTCCAAAGCTTTAGAAAATATCAAATTCCTAAGTTAGAATCATGTGGCCGAATGCATTGCTTTAGGTCGAGCTCTTGCAAACTCCATTTGACATTATTTTACTTAAGTTTTTTAGGGTTGGGCATTTAGATGTGTTTCAAAGTCTAGAGAGCCTTAGGTTTTTTCCTTTTATCAATGCCTTGTCTTAATAAAACCTTATGAATATGCCTTAGGTTTTATTTTTTATTGATTTTTTAGAAATCAATTGGAATTCAAAATAAATATTATTCCTTATGTTTTTATGATATTTTATAAGAAAAATAAATTTCAATGGAGATATAGAGATATGTATCTTTTGCAAAGATTTCTAAAATCTTAATTGCAAAAAATGGACAAATTGGGAAAAATAAAGCTACAAATCATTGTAAAGCAAAAGACGACAATATCGTATAAATTGTTTTATTCTTTTTTCTTTTTTTAGCAGTTCTAAGAAATCAAAAAAGATTGTTTTTCTCTTGGGCGAATCTGAGGATCATGGGATGAGGATGAAGTGTTTTTTTTTCTTTTAAAGCAAGATAAGCCTATTTTTAGGAGCCTTTTGGGTCAACATCTTGAAAAGTGTGAGTTTTCCACTTTTGTTACACATTATGGAGCAATTTTGAAGGCTTTTTTTGAGCTTTTTTGTTGAGCTCGGATTAGGGTTTTGGAGAGATATATTTTGAAGAAAAACTTAGAGTTTTTCTCAGTTCAGATTTCTATTTCTTGCTCTGACACACATTCTGAGAGCTTGTAAAAATTTTGTACTTAGTTTAGATAGACACACTCTTTTAGTTTCAATAAAGCAACAAAGTTTTTCTTCTCATTTCTTGTCTCAATTTTGTAATGGCAATCTAATGTCTTCGTTATTCAAATTTGAATCCTTATATGTCTTGCTGTTATTAATTTTTGTCTAGAATTACATGGTTTTAGGTTGTCTGTTGTATTTTCTTTTAAATCTTCATACAAAATATTGATGAAAACATGTGCCAATGAGATTGCAAGGACTATTGTGATAGAGAGATTGTTATGAGTGATAAAGTATGAATTTCATAAGTTCTAGTGAATCATTTGCTAGTTTTAAGTTTTTCTTTTAATTATCCTTCTTTTTACCTCAGAAAATCATTTTAGAATAGGATTATCATTCAGAGAACCAACTCACTCTGGAGATTCCTTCTTTGTTCAGATCACCTACATCTGAAGAAGGTTTCCATGTGTCAATAGATAGTTAAAGTTTTTTGCAAATTTAGCAAAGGGTGCATATCTGATTGATAACAGTTTTTGCATGCCTGATGGGACCCTGAAAATTGATTTTAGGAAGAGTTTTAGTTTCTAAGCTTGTTGTTCAAGTGTATGCAACAATATCTTTTCAGCCCTTCAGAGGTTTCTTATATACCTGGCGACTCTGTCTTTGTTTTTGCATGCAGACTTAGTGCAACCTACACATGAGAAAAGTACAAACCTGATCAAGTTCTACACTGTTCGAGTACCAGTAGCTATCCCCACCACAAAGAAGAGGAAAAATAGTAAAAAGACTATTTGAAACACCTGCGAGGTCAAAATCAACACCTCCCATTTTTAGCTCTTTAGTTTTATCACCAGGAAATCCCATTCCTATAGCACAAGCATCACCAATGGCAGCACTAAGACACCACCCGTTTGCACCTTTTAACGAGGGAAACCCATTGAATATCGCTTAGCACGATGACATCCTAGTTGCAGCCCTCAGAGGTTTGTCATACTTTACTGGAGAAGATCACACAACGTTGGTTGACCATATTCGAGATGTGGCCACTTTATGCTTAGTTCACAATGTCACTCAAGAAAACATGGCACTGAGGCTCTTGGCTGCGTCCTTGAAAGGGAAAGCTTTATAGTGGTTTAGAGGCCTTCAGCCAAGCTCCATCGCGACGTGGGATGAGTTGGGTGATGGATTACACTGGCAGTTCGAGGATAGGTCAGATCACTTGTCCCTGTTAGAACAATTGAGTATAATTTAGAGAGCATCGCATGAGCACATGGCAGATTTCAATTACCGATTCTAGAGAACCTGGGACATAAATCCTTTAACGGTAAAATCAACACCTCAACATGCTTTTCTGTTTTTCTTAAAGGCTTTAAATAGCAAGATTTCAGTAATGATCTAGTCTATGGGTGGGTTCACTCTTCCCAATGCTTTTGATGTCGCTATTAGAGCAGAAAATTGTCTCATTCAAGCTAGAGATCTATCCCTCGAGCCTCATATGCCCTTATTTCATAAAATACTATTCCTATCACTTTACCCCCTTTAGTTGTTGTCCTACCTATTCCAACAATAGGTTATCAAAACACAACTCAAGAAATCATTGTTCGAGTCCAGTCCCAAGAGCTTCAGGATATAAAAAATATACTTAATTTTTTTGGAAATGATCTCGTGAGCATAAAAAAGCATGTTGGCCAAGAGCATAAGCCTTATCAAGCCCCTTATTAGCAGAATCAACAAAATAGACCAGCCTTTCAAAATGATTATCAAGGCCAAAAAAAGAATTTTAATCCTAGACCTTTCCAGCCCTTTAACCCAAACACTGCTAGTTTGTCAAAGGAACTTGTACCAAAAAATAACGTTGCCTAGGATTACAATTGGTGTTATCCATGCAATCATCCCTATAACCAATCAACATGTGTGAATGACATAAGAAATCAAGCCTTAATGGTCTAGAACAACTATGCTAGTTTGGAAAATGTTACAGATCAGAATCAAGAACACCAAGATAACTTTGAAGTCACCTTGTCGAACTGGAAGAGTTCTAAGTTTTGTGGCATGAATGGTCAAGACCAGTAGAATTCTCTTGTTTCAGCTAATACTAGATCGAAAAAAAGAGCTATGGATTTGGAGCAGCAAGCTGGAAATGTACAACAACAGTCTGATAAGGACAAGCCACCTGTTTCTCTACCTCATGTTACTCATGCAGCCCATCCTAGAGTGCAGATTTTGCAAAGAGGCCAAGATATACCAAGTAAAGATCAGTCCAAGATGCAGTCATAGCCTTTGCAGAAGGGAAATGATGTTGTTGCTCTTAAAAGTCAGCAAAAGGTGGGCCCTATTTCTTTCAATGTTGTTGAACATCTCAAGAAAGCCACAGTCAACATGTCAGTTTTAGATGCTTTACATATTCTGGGTCAAAAGAGTTTGTTGTAGGAGGCCTTGGTTGAACTCTCCATTTTTTATGGTGCTGATCAAGGAAGTGCTAAAGTTGTACTTGCAAATGGCCTTGAGGTTAAAAATGAGAAAAAAACTAAAGAGGTAAAGCCTCCTCCATTTTACTTGAGTTTGATTATTGGTGATAAGATAGTACATAATTGTATGGTGGATTCTAGTGCGAGTAGCTCAGTTATGCCTAAGAGCTTAGCTGATAAACTAGGTCTTGTTTATGAGCCTAACTCCTAGAAAGGCATAGTTCAGTTGGATGTATTTGTTGTTAAAACTGTTGGTGTGATTATGAATTTAGCCCTTACCTTGCATGCTTCCCCAAATTTTTCCATTCATTAGGATATACATGTTATCAACCTACCACCTCATTTTTCCATTTGCCTCTCAAGAGATTTTACAACCAAACTGGGTGGGTTTTTATCTTCTGATTGGTCTCATCTATTTTTTAGAACAAGATATGGTATGAAAGTAACCATAAAGTCCGAACCTCTGGCCAAAGACCATATCGAGCCATATGTTCTAAATCCTATAAACGCTAACCTCTACGTCACCCTTGTACTGGAGTAATAAACCATGACCTTAGAGCACAACACCCCTATAGAAAATGTGAATCTAGATGAATGGACAACCAAAGATCACGAGCTTGATCCTTTTTAGTACATAGATGAGATAGGATTAGGAGCTTATATGATTTGTGAACCTAATATTGTAATGCCTAATCTGATGAAAGAGGAAGAGTAACCTGTAGAGATAGAAGATAAGCTTTGGGAGATTTACTTCAATGGTTCGAGAAGTAGCGTAGGTGTTGGTGGTGGAGCTATGTTGGTTTCACCAGATGAAAACAAGTATTATTCAGCTTTCAAGTTCTCTTTCAGTTGTACAAATAATATAGCCGAATATGAAGCACTGGTGCATGGCTTAGAATGGGCCCGAAAGAGAGGTATCAAATGCTTATGAGTCTATGTTGATTCAGAATTAATAGTGAATCAAGTTAGAAATCTAAATGTTGCAAAGGATGACTCACTTAAAAAGTATAAGCATCGAGTATGGGATTTGATAGAAAATTTTGATGCTTTTAATATTCTTTTAGTTCCTAGAAATGAAAATAAACATGCAAATAGGCTCGCTGCCATAGGAGCCCAATTCGATATTTCGAATGATATTCACAAGGTAGAGGCACGTCAATATGTAAAAATTGTAGTCAGGCCTCCTGTACTTGACAACAATGTGAGTTGGCATGTTTTTGACAGCGATGAGCAAATTGTCAGTTTTTTAATTGTTGAAGCTAAGTTTGCAGATGGAAACCAACAAAAGTGGCAGCAACAATATGATAACTAGATTGTGTAGTTAAAGACAAACAAGTTGCCAAAGTTTTTTGGTGACCTTAGAATCTTTTTTCAACTTAGATGATCAAGTGCAAAAGGATAAGCGCAGCATGACTGTCAAGGAAGAGCACTATGAGGCAATTGATATTTTCAAGGGTAAGCTTTTAAAGGTGGGAAAGTTATGTACTAAGGAGGAACAAAAAACTTTTATTCTGTTATGTCAAGAGTTTAGTGATGTTTTTGCTTGGGAATACAAAGACTTAAAGGGTTTAGATCCAGAATTAGCCCAACATACTATTGAACTAGAACCTGATGCAAAACCAGTAAGGCAGAAACAAAGACCTCTTAATCCCAAATTAGAGCACCTTATGAAGGCTGAATTGAATAGGTTAGTTGGTAGTGGCATTATTTTTCCTATCAAGCATACCTCTTGGGTATCTAACTTAGTTCCAGTTAGAAAGAAAAGCGGGGAAATTAGATTGTGTGTTGATTTCTGGGATTTGAATAAGGCTTCCTTGAAAGATCATTATCCACTCCCCTCCATGGAAATTTTTTTTCAAGTAGTTTCTGGTTCTAATAGATTTTCTTTGTTGGATGGGTATTCAAGTTATAACCATATTTTGGTAAAGCAAGAGGATCAGTTCAAAACAACATTTACAACCAAGTGGGGCATTGTGGCCTACAAGAAGATGCCTTTCAGCTTATCCAACATTGGAGCAACATTCCAGCGAGCGATGGACATGGCTTTCTATGGCCTCATGAACATTTTTTTTCTGGTATACTGGTGCAGGAGCACCTACACCTTGTGAAGTCTAAGTTGATACCTAGGTGTGTCTTTTGTTATTTTATGCTTAATAAGGTCTAAAGGACCAGTCATAATGTAATTTGAAAGGGTTTTGAGTCATTTAGTTGAATTTGTCAGTTTGATTCATAATGCAAAAACCATGTGAAATCATGAGTTTTAAGGGACATGGGGAGTAGGGTCTTATTCCATGTTAAATAAGGTCTCAATGACCATTTTCAATGTATTGGAGGGCTTATTAGGTCAGTTAGGTGGTATTTGCAAAAATCAAGTCGATCAAGTTGTAATGGGATAGTGATTAAGGGAAAAATTGGCAAAATTGTCATTTTAGAATCTAATTAAAGGGTGGTTATGGAATTTGAACACCCCAAGAGGTAGTTTTCAGGTGGTAGCATGATAAATTGTTGTAATATCTCGAAGGGGATGCTGTTGAAGAAGTTTGGAATGAGTTTCTAATAAGAAATTTGCTGTTTTTTGTGTTTTCCATTAAGAAATTGCTGATCACGAGCATTGTACGACCTGTACGTATTGTTCCACACTTCAAGCATATAATGGATGGATAGATAATTGAATAAGATTTCTTTTGGTGTTTGAATGGTGTTATTTCATTGAGAATCGAGTGAGATATCCTCATTTTACTGTCGGGTGGTCTGAAACCCCATGTTTTTTCTGTTTTCCTGAACTTTGCAAGCATTGTACGGATCTGTACCACCACCATATGCTCTAAGACTTATATAATATTGTATGGGCATGAAATAGCTTTCATTTAAATCCAATTAGAGGTTCTAATATTGAGTTTTGAGGGAGATCTCTTCATTTTTCTGGGACTGCCTGTTTCTAACTAATTTGAGGGTTTGATTGGTGTAAAAGTGATGTTATAGCCATTCCACCTACTGTCCAGCCCTGTAACTCGGTGGAATGACTTGTTTCATGGTATTTTACATGTACCAATGGTTTGGGAGATAGGAAATGCAACTTTTATGGTTTTAGGGTGATGCCCTAGGGTGTTTTCATGAGTTTCCATGAGAAATTGAGGAACTAAAGTAAGGTTTTGGAAAAATGTGATTGGAACTATATATGTGATAGTGTTTTGAGTTTTCTAAGGTCATTTTATGAAGGTGTGAGGCACTGGAATGTTGTGATTTGTCTTGGAACCCATATTTTCATCAAACCCTCCTCAAATTGACTTAAAATGAGGTTTTGTGGTTTGGCTAGTTGGAGTAAGTTTCTCTCGAGGAAAACTATGTTTTTGGGAGTTTGAATACATTTTAATTTGCTGCCACCTCTGCATCATATACTTAGATGATATTACAATTTTTTCCAAAAATGCTAATGAACATTTTGAGCATTTAAAACAGATTTTCCAAAGATGCAGAGAGTTTGGGGTGTCTCTTAATCTGAAGAAGTGTATTTTTTTTGTGCATGAAGGTAAACTCCTTGGACATATTGTCTCAAAGAAAGGTATTTCTATAGACCCTGAATGAGTCTCTGCTATTCTTGAGTTACCATTACTAGCCCACAAGAAAGACTTATAGAGCTTTCTTGGGCAGATTAATTTCGTAAGAAGATTCATACCAAATATTGCAGCTTTGCTGCAACCTCTCACTGCTATGTTAAAAAAGAATATTCCTTTTAGCTGGACTAAGGAGGGTAAGATAAGTTTTGAGAAAATAAAAGAAGCCTTTGCAGCTACCCCTACCCTCATTAATCCAAACTATGATAGAGACTTCTTTCTTTATGCTTTTGGAGGAATTGATACTATTTCAGCTATGTTGTTCCAACAAAACGATGAAGGCTTGTAGCAGCCTGTGGCATTTTTTAGCCAAGTATTGCACGAGTATGAGGTGAAGTATTTTTTTGTTGAGAAGCATGCTTTTTCTATTGTAAGAAGCCTCAAGAAGTTTAGGCATATGTTATCAAATAACAAAATTCAGTTATTAGTTGCTCACTCAACTGTTAAGGATTTCTTACTTAACAAAGATATCAATGATAAACGTGTTGGTTGGATAACTAAGGTTATGGAATTTGATATTGATATTAAAATAACTAAGCTTGTTAGGGGCAAGGGTTTGTGTGAACAACGTGCAAAAAATGAGGACAACTTAAAAGAAGATGAGAGCGTTAATACAATACTAAATAATGATGATGCAGATGTTGTTTCAGTTCCTACTGCTACCTGGGTGCAACAAATGATGCAATATTTGCATACTGGTGAGTGCCCCAAAAGCTTGGAAAAAGCAAAGAGAAGGTACTATAGATTACAAGTCATCCATTATGCAATTATTGATGGTATTCTTTATAGGATATATTTTCAGTGAGTTTTATTAAGATGTATTGAGCCTACTCTAGTTGACAAGCTGTTAGCAAAATTTCACGATGGGCCTTCAAGAGGCCATTTTGCTGCAAGAACAATAGCCCTGAAAATCATGCAGGATGGTTATTATTGGCCATATCTATTCAAGGATACTATCGCTTGGGTCTGAAGGTGTGAGAAGTGCTCTTTGTTTACTGGAAAACAAAGGCTGGCAGCTCTGCCTTTACATCCTATTCAAGTGGAGCAACCATTTTCCAAGTGGGGTTTAGACTTCATTGGACCAATCAACCCGCCTTCAAGCATGGGTCATAAGTGGATTCTTATTACAACATACTACTTCACTAAGTGGACCAAAGTTGTTGCTTTAAAAGAAGCACACGAGACTTCTGTTCTTAATTTCTATCAAGACTTAGTGTCAAGATTTGGTACACCAGATTTAATTATCTTTGACAATGGTTTAGCCTTTATTGGTTTGAGGATTTCTGACTGGTCGGTTAAGAATAATATTTTTCTGAATACATCTTCTAACTATTATCCGCAAGGTAATGGGGAAGCATAATCTACAAATAAGAATCTGATCCAGATTATTAAGAAAACTGTAGAAGACAACCAACGAACATGGCATGAAAAGCTTAAGTTATCCCTTTGGGCTGATAGGGTGACTCCTAAAAGGGCTACTAGTTGTTCTCCCTATGTACTTGCTTACGGAAAGGAAGCTAAGTTACCTATTTCTATTGAATTACCAACTCTAAGTTTTGTTAAAGAACTAGAATTGTTGAATGAACAACCTCTAGAAGTGATATTTGCACAATTTATGGAGCTCGAGGAAACCAAAAAGGAAGCACTAAGGCAGCTTGAAATACATCAAGCTCAAATGAAGAATTCTTTTGATAAAAGGGCGAGGCCACAAGATTTCATCATTGGTGATTTAGCCTTTAAATGGAATGAATACAAGAATAAACTTGGACGACATTCCAAATTTGATGCAATTTGGGATGGGCCTTATGTGATCACGGAGTGCAAGGAGCACAATGCTTTCCAACTTTCTACATTGACTAGAGAGGTGTTGTCTAGCCCAATTAATGGGATTCACCTCAAGCATTGCCTCTATGATAAGTAATTTCTTTGTAAATAGTAGAGTAGTTGCTGCAAATAAGTGCTTCATGAATATTTCTTTTTAGTAGTTTTGCTTTCCCTAAGCACTGTTGCACACGTTTGCTTGGCCATCAGGGCTTGCTAGTTTGCTTTTAGTACTTTTTTGTTTTGTTTTGCTGTTGTTTGGAGTGTTATTGTTTGAGTTTCTGAGTTTCATGAAGGGGTAGATTTAACTCCACACCCAATGGAGTGTTAAAGGCAACTGATCTAATGCTTAGCAGGAAAGCATTTAGCAGAAATCACCAAAATGTTACCAGTTTTCACTACAACTCAATTGACAGAGCTGATTAGTTGGATTTATCTTAAAGTGGAATTTCAGTTAATTTCTGCATGTGTATAAATTGTTGTTTACATCAGATTTATGAAGTTCCAATTATGCGATTGTTTCAGTAAACAAAGTTTCAAAATTATTGCTCAATGCTTTTTAGCATAAATGAAGTACATAACAAAATATACAAATGATAAAGCATAAAAATTGCTTTCATTTATTTCACAATGCTTATACTTTACAGTTTTCATTTGTTTGCGAATACGAATGATGGTACAAATTTGCATTTTTTATGCATTTCTTTCAGAATGGAAATGAAAGAAGAAATTAAAAGATCCACACAAGCCATGGTGATAGCTGATTCCATTCACTACGAGAAATAAATGCTACAACTGAAGGTGGAAAATAAATAAGAAGAAAATAACATACTTATATCCATCATTGCCTAATTTTTGATCTTCAGTTGATGTGCTTGTAGCTTGCTCCGTCCTGCTTCTGATTCTGAGTGTACCTGCAGAAAATTGGGAAAGTCCTGTTAGAGCTCAGGATATGAGTTATACTACATGCTCTACCAAAAGAGATATAATTCATTCCTTAAAATGCAGGAATCAACTAAGAATGTGGAGTGCAGTAATAAAATCCTAAAGATGGAATGTCACATCATTATTTTTATGCTAATGTTGTTTGTTTCCTGTGCAAGTATAGGAAAAGTAATGTAGTTGATCATTTCATGAAGACATAAAAGCATGTGGAGTAAAACGGGCTCCCACAAGGGTAGAGCTTGGCATACTTACCCTTAAACATGAAAGCAGGCTAACTAAGGAAATACAATATTATGCTCATTTGAGCCATTCACAAAGGAGTAAAGCAGTTTTCAATTATCAACGCAATCAAGTACATTGTTCATTCATAACAATCAAGTATGAACAATGAAATGAGAATTAAAAGTGGACAATGAACTTAATGAACTCAATTAAACTAAAATGCATCTTTTAAATACTATCAAATCGATTGCATCTTTGTTGCCATATAGTTTTTTGGTCATTTTTATTCATGTTGTTTAGGATATTCTTTTCTAGTACAACATTTGTTTCATGCTCATAATGTGATAGTGAACATGCATACATAGTGCCTTGTTTAAAAATAACAACTACAACTGAAGCAAATGGAAAAGCTCCAAGTTGTCATGATCAACTGTTTCTATTTCAAAGTATGCTATGCAATGCAATTTTCACATCATTTTACTGCTATTTGAAGTGCAAAAGGGTGCATCTGGTAAATGTGATCAAGAGAATGTGAGAAACATCACAATGGAATTAAACTAGCTCACAAGTAACGATCGAAATTATAATGATGAAATGCAAATTGTGCATTAAACGAAGTGAATGCATCAATTTAAAAATGTTTTTGAAGGAGAACAAGTGCATGGAACAACCATATCTTAAGAGAACATAAAAATGCATTAAGAGTGCCAAGGATAGGAATATTGGCATTGTCAAATCAGGTTATTTGAATGCAAAATATAATTCTGGGTATATTCATAGACAGTGTACAAGTGAGCTACATTTTTTTTTAAGTGTCCAAGTACATAAAGCAAAGATAGGTTTTTGATAATCAACTGTAGGGTCTAAATCATTTTAAGCTTCATTGTGCTGTGCCATTAGACAAACAGTGAAAAGAATTTAAGTGTTATTTTTTTATTAAAGTAAATCTACTTTCTCAGAGCAAGCAAAGGAATGTTACAACAGTACAAAGTATAGAAATCAAGAGTATTTTTTCTCTTAAAATCACAATACCCATATGCATATGTCATTAAGATGTACAGTTTCCAGCTTTTAGAGCTATTCAGAATAATAGGGAGATCAAGTGTTGGCTGCGACCAACAAATTCCACAAGTTCATAAGGGAAGCATTTTGAACTAAATGTCTTCATTAAGAGGAAATGAATTTTTTTCATCATGGGTCGAGCCTAGAAGTTCAAGATGGTTTTTTCTTCCATTTTTACAAATACCCTTATAAGGGCTTCAGTCTAAATGCAAATTTCTTTATATCACAGAATACCCATATGAGGGTTTTTTTCCAGAAAATACAAAATACATAGAATGTTATAATGGGTCAAGCCTCGAGTGTTTCAAAATACCTAGATCAAGCATGCAATAGGCCATAGCCTGGAGGAGTGTTTTATTCATGAAGTATTTATCAACTCACAGAAAGGTAAAAAACTCATTTGAGTTTTCTATCGAAATCTCAAAATTTGAAACAAAGAGTATAGAAAATGCAGGAATCCTTTGTAAAACTTCATTTGGAGCATATTTAAGCTCGTGGCTTGTACAATGGCCTACATATTTGTTCCTCAAATGTTCATCTCATGCTCATGCAAAGAGAAGCTTTTATGAGCTTTTATAAAAGAGAACATAATGAGAATGCAAGGAGAACAAGAACTTACCCTCGTGTTCCTGAAGAGAACCTTAAACCCATGGCTGAGCCATTATAGATCTCCATCAAATACTTCAGACAAGTCTCCCATGGCAGTTGAATAGGAGGAATTGATAGGAGAGAAGCAAATCAACCAAAAACACATTAGAAATATGCCTTGGCTATGACTTTTAAGCTAAGATATATCAAAAAAAAAATGGCACAAAAGCCACGAAATGGCTTGAGGAAATGTTTACCAATCCATTCTGATGGAGTTTCAAGCTATAGAGTTCCTGGATGCCAAAGACCTTCAAACCTTAGCTTCATTCTTGGCGGCTCTTGCAGAGAGGAATTTCTTCCAAAATACAAAGTATGAATGAGGCCAAAACTTTTGGGTTTCACTTGTTTTGTTCTTAGGGATAAATTGGTAACCCTAATTCAACTTAGGAATATTGTCCAAAGCTTTAGAAAATATCAAATTCCTAAGTCAAAATCATGTGGCCAAATGCATTGCTTTAGGTCGAGCCCTTGCAAACTCCATTTGGCATTATTTTACCTAAGTTTTTCACGGTTAGGCATTTAGATGTGTTTCAAAGTCTAGAGAGCCTTAGGTTTTTTCCTTTTGTCAATGCCTTGTCTTAATAAAATCTTATGAATATGCCTTAGGTTTTATTTTTTATTGATTTTTTAGAAATCAATTGGAATTCAAAATAATTATTATTCCTTATGTTTTTATGATATTTTATAAGAAAAATAAATTTCAATGGAGATATAGAGATATGTATCTTTTGCAAAGATTTCTAAAATCTTAATTGCAAAAATGGAAAAATTGGGCGAAATAAAGCTGCAAATCATTGTAAAGAAAAAGATAAGACAATATCTTATAAATTGTTTTATTCTTTTTGCTATTTTTAGTAGTTCTAAGAAAGCAAAAAAGATTGTTTTTCTCTTGGGCGAATCTGAGGATCATGGGATAAGGGTGAAGTGTTTTTTTTTGCTTTTAAAGCAAGATAAGTGTATTTTTAAGAACCTTTTGGGTTGACATCTTGAAAAGTGTGAGTTTTCCACTTTTGTTACACATTATGGAGCAGTTTTGAAGGATTTTTTCTGAGCTTTTCTGTTGAGCTCGGATTAGGGTTTTGGAGAGATATAATTTGAAGAAAAACTTAGAGTTTTTCTTAGTTCAGATTTCCATTTCTTGCTCTGACACACATTCTGAGAGCTTGTAAACATTTTGTACTCAGTTTAGATAGACACACTCTTTCAGTTTCAATAAAGCAACAAAGTCTTTCTTCTCATTTCTTTTCTCAATTTTGTAATGGCAATTTGATGTCTTCGTGATTCAAATTTGAATCCTTATATGTCTTGTTGTTATTAATTTTTGTCCAGAATTACATGGTTTTAGGTTGTATGTTGTATTTTATTTTAAATATTCATACAAATTATTGATGAAAACATGTGCCAATGAAATTATGAGGACAATTGTGATAAAGAGATTGTTGTGAGTGATAAAGTCTGAATTTCATAAGTTCTAGTGAATCATCTACTAGTTTAAAGTTTTGCTTTCAGTTATCCTTCTTGCTTTTACCTCAAAAAATCATTTTAGAATAGGATTATCAGTCGGAGAACCAAGTCAATCTGGAGATTCCTTCTTCGTTCAGATCACCCACATCTGAAGAAGGTTTCCATGTGTCAACAAATAGTTAAAGTTTTCTACAAATTTAGCATAGGGTGCATATCTGATTGATAACAGCGTGTTAGAACAATAACAAACTAATGAACTAAATTATTTTACAAAAGTAATTAACTTAAATTAGATTTGTGAGATTATTTTTTAGAGTTTTGAATTTGGAAAATCAATATACATGAAAATATTTTATTAATTTTAAAAATAAACAGATTGTTGTTCGTTATTTCTATCATAATTGTTGAATTATAATTTAGAATCACAACTTCTTTTTTAAGGGGTAAATGCTTTTTCTTCGGAGCTATAAACTGGTGAGATCACAAATGTGGGACCTCATTCCCAATTTAAACATTCAACAATAACACCCCAGTGAGGTTTGAACCTTGATGTCAAGAACACCACAACAACTTAGCCATCATAGCTTTCCACTATTGGCTTAGAATTACAACTTCTTATATACATTAGAAAGAACACAATAAAATGTGAATTGGGTTGTTCTTAAAATTTGGCATATCCATTCGAAGTTTCATGATTTCAATCTAGAGTGATCCAAATCAAAACTTCCACAAGGATTTGATTTGTGACATGTGGATTTGAACCAATAAAATGTGGAATTTAAAATTCATGTTGCCTCTATCTTTCATGTCTAATGATGAAAAAACACAACCATTATATAGCAATATTATAGGAGAAATTGTCAAGTTATGGGGTTCAAGTTGTCCTTAGCCAACCACCTTGTCAAACTAGCTTTACAACATTGGGAAAACATTTGTAAACAACATTCTCAAGTATGTAGGTGGCCTATATGAAAATTTTGAAGTGATTGGTTCTTTTAGTTCTCCAAATCAAAATGTTCCTAGAATAATTTTCCCTTGTTATAAGTAAGCATGGTATGCAAAAAAAAATCTTGTGCTAATTTAGAAAAGAGTGATGTGCATAACATTAAAATTTGACCCAAACACATTACAGAAAGTAAAAGCATAATCTTAAACAAATAAATAATTATATCATGACATGGTGATTTATGTGGAGAAAACCCTTTCAAGAGAAAAACTCCACTCTCCAAAACCTACACAATGTATTGTCAAATTTGAAAGAGAATTATAATACATTTGTAATGAAATTCGTTATGAGTATTTCATCAATAATAAATTTGGAAAATTTTTGTCAACATTCAAATGAAACTTGTCTACCCACAAACTCTAATATGAAACCACTTCATCAAATACCAATTTATAGACCAACGAACAAGCTAGGAAACTACAAATGATTTTTACAACCTTGTTATAAAACACTCAAAATATGGTGCCCAACTTGGGAATAATTTTCAATGCCACCGATGAAGATTCCATGTCACCTATTAAAAATAGTAAATCAATAAATCATCTAAAACTCATTTTTTGACCCACTCAACCTAGGCATCCAACTTGTCATATCATATCATCTCAAAATAGATACCATGTGATAAGTAATATAGTCTAGCATAGTTGGGCATGATTCCAAAGTAACTCTACCTATTATTGACTCTTAAGTATCATAAGATGTCATCATAACTTGTCATAGAATCCCACAAAAGAGGGGCACTCCAAATATTCCAAATATATTCACCTTATGATGACTTACAACTCAATCAATAAAGTATTGACACATGGCTTAGAAGATTACACAAATTCTAACACCCCATTTTTGGTGGAACCTAGTATAATATAAACCCTATCATATAAGTATGAAAACATGAAGAATAATAAAATAATTTAATTAGGAACTTGCAAAGGTTGATATACTTTGAATCCCTACATTCCCCCACTTGTCGAATACCTTGCAAGAGCCAGGGGTAATATACCATAATAAAATAAATGTTAGGAATATTACATCATTAGGTACCTTAGTTATGGTTTGTTAGTCCAAATATTATAATATCATGTGTAAAGAAATATTGTATGAGATTGTAATATACAAGTTGTTAGAACAACTTGTCTATATGAAAAAATGGTTATATGAGGTTATACTAGTTCTCCTATAATTTAGGATATAACACTCCTACAAATATATATTAAACGAAATATGAGTGAGGAATAGAAGCAATTCTATTTTGTGTATAATTTTTTTCTATTTGGCTTCTATATATCTACCCAAATTCTAATATGGTATTGGGTCTTGATCTATTTTCTACCTAAAATATTAACATTTGTGAAGTGTGTTGAGTGAATCTCTCTCAATTATATGCAAGGAGCGAATCCTTCAAGTAATTATCAATAAATCTCTTGTGTAGAAGTTAGGTTTTGCATAATACTAGGCATCGAGTTCAAATCCATTTTTCCAAGAAGAGCTTTGATATTTATGGTAGTTATCTGTGAACCTATGATTCCCAACCTACACAAACACAACAAACAATCAATATATTAGATCAAATACATGGTTAGAATCATGATTCCTCAAGAAATTCATTTGAATGCAAAAGAAGAGGAATGAAGTTAAGAACACAACAAACTTGAAACAAAAATATCAAATCCTATTCTAAAACAATGCAAACTCTTAATCTCTTGAGGGAGTTGGTGCCAATTTGATGTGAAAATTGGCCCTTTCCCAAATCAAATGATGTGATGAAGATGCTTTGATCAAGGATGAATGCTTGTGGTGATGACTTCAATGGAGCTCCATGTTGAAAATCTGCAAAAAAGCCTAACTATGCTTGGATGAAATTGATGATAAGTTGCTATGTATTTCAGTATAATAACTTTGCATGAATTGTGGATGGATCAAATGAAGGATGAGCTCTTCATTTATAGATGAGATTGATTAGAGAAGAGGAAAAAGGGATGAATGTGGGACTAATCTTCAACAAATAAGAAGAAGCCACATGTCATCATGTGAATGGTTGAGGAATGAGCACATTTTGAAGAATGTGCAAAGAGGGGGGAGATTCAAATTCAAAATATGGCTTGAAGGATGAGGTGAAAGGTGAAGCAAATGCACATGGCTCAAGAAAAGGACATGTAAGATATTTTAAATGCTTTGTTGGAAGGGACAAGTCCTTTTGGGGGGAGATTTCAAATTTGAGGAATATTCCATCTTTGATGCCTTTTTTGAATGAAAATAGATGATTTATAAATCAATTAAATTGGTTTTCATGTGCAAGTTGAAAAATATAGAAGATTTGAGTGATTAGGATTAGCATTAATCATGATTTGATTAATTTAAATGATGTTAGTTGATTTGACCATTTTGACTTAGATTTTGGGATTTAAATAACTCAAAATGAGAAGAGAATGATTTAGACCTAGTTAAATAAATATTTTTTATTTATTTAACCCAAGGGGGTGATGTTAGATTAAATTAGATAAATGTTTAATTTATTTAATTTAATTAGATGAAATTTAGAGATTTAATCAAATAATATGGATTATTTAATTAAATAAAGATAGGAAGATGAAATGACCTAGCTAATTACACAGAGACAATGATTTAATTAAATCGAGGGATTTATTTAATTAAAACGGGAATTATGATTACTTTAATCAAATAAGGCTATTTGATTAAATGGTTAGATAGAGGGATGCTTCAAGATGAAGCGATGTTAGTAGATCAGGATCGAGTGCATGTACATTTTACGTGTCTACATTATCTAATAAAAATAGTTTCCTTACTAAAAATTTGGAAGAACAATAATATTATGTGATTTTATAGCCTATCGCAATGTATTAACCTTGCATGACATTAATTTTTATATTGCTAGAGATTATGTGCTTGTGTTGAGTTCAAGCTACTACTTTATGTCTATCTATGTGAGCAAGAAAATAAAGCTTTATACAATTGAATGGAGCATTGTGGTGGAACCTTCAAAATCTCCTATTCCACTAGTCTAAAATTCCTTTACTTTGGTGTCCTCTTGGTCTGGAATGGGAATAGGGTTTAGGGTTCTATGTTGTAGGGTTATTTTACCTAGCATATTTACCCCTTCTTCTAAACCTTTGTTATCTAGTCTAATCATTTGTTGACTTGTTATAGTCGGTCTCCAGTCAGATTAAAACAACTTAAGTCTTTTGAGTTTATTTGTTGACCAATCCCTTGTGGTTAGAATTACCTGTTTACCCATCGCATAATGTTTCCCTTATTACTTTGGCCTAGGGATTTAATATTTTATAAAGTTAAAGGTGTGAAATATTTGGCCTTTACATCCTTTGCAAAAATGGTCTTAAGTCCTTCTAAGGCTTTGTCCCTCATTGCACCAGTCTATCCCCCTTTTAAAACAACTTGTGAGCATGTGCTAATTACCTTCACTTAAGTTCTCATTCACCGCTTAGTCTATCACCCATCATGGATTGTTTTGTGACTGCTTGCATTGAATTGGTGATGTGCGATGACCATCTTCCTTTGTATCACTCATCGCAGATAGGTTTTAAATCTTAAGGCTCCTATTAGTAGTGCACGATGTGAATGGTTTCCTTTGTATCAGTAGTTGCCTTTGTATTGTTGATCATTCAAGTGCTTTGAGTCCTAAATCAGTGATGTGAGATAACACTATGGACTTTGCATTTACTATTCTGATGCTCATCACAGATTGATGCTCGCTTATCCTTTTCATATTAGTGATGAGCGATGAAGTCTTTTGTTCCAATTTTTCATCACTAGTTTGAAATGTAACTAAGGGCGATGCTTGTATTACCCTTGATCTTGTAATATGGACACATGACCAAATCTTGTTCCATCACCACTTCTCTCCCATTGTTGTTGTGATTCAACTGTTGAGATGTAAATCAACGATGAGCGATGGGTGAAGAGTAAAGTCAAAAGAGGACCTAGATCTAACGACTAATATATCATAGTGTATGTGGTTCATATCATTGATGGAACATCTAAACGAAAAGGAGCATTAGCAATGAGTGATAGACTATTAATTCTTATGCCCATCGTGCCACCTAAAGCTATCACATTTGTAAATGGAGATCTAAAGAATATCAACGATGAGCGATGTCATATTTGATGGAATATTCCCTTCATCGCTGGGTACTATAGCATCGTGGATTCATCCAAAGGAGCTAAGATCAAAGTAGCAATACATGATGGCTTTCAAGTGAAAGGTGAATAAGGAAAATAAAGGTGACGTGGAAACATCTGAAGAGCATCGCTAAAAGCAACATGAGAAAGCACGAGGACAAAGGAGAGCCATTGATGGATTTTTAAATTAGGGTGATCAATGGCCATAATTTGAACTTAAATGGATAAGTGTCATTTAACTCACACAAGCATTCTTTCAGACATTAATGGAAGGGATGCTCCATTCCTTTGCCATAAAGAGGGTTGTTGGCCTATTTTCTTTCACAATTGCAATCGTTGAAGAGCAGAAGAATTGGTCAAGTTTGATGTAGAGTAGGGTATAAGGTGTCAAAATAATCTCAATTCAACAAATTTTCCAATTTAAGAAACTTAACACACCAAACAAAGTGATTTTCTTCACAATCTTCCACTATGCCTTATTGGGCAGCAAATGGGGTATTTTGGACATAACTTGAAGGGAACAACTCAAACCTATGAAATAAAACCTATTTTGGATACCTATTATCCTATTTAACAACATATATCAATATTAGGTGGGGGTGCTTTGTAACATAAGGGTCTAATCTCTATTGCTACAATTTGAATAGGCCTAATTAGGCTTGTTTGGATGGCTCACTACAAGGTTTTCAAAACCCAGACCACAAATCTTCATTCCAATGGCTCAAACATGTTAAATAAGGTCTTCCCTAACATTTTAAATCATCACCAAAACTTTCCCAAGGGATTTTTACTAGAACCTAACTCCCATGCACTTTCTTTGCCCAAAATCATGAGGTTTTCAACCTAGGGCATCAACAATTTTGCACAACTCTTCATCCCCTTGCTCTTGCAACTTCAAGAACACAAAAAAAAAAAATTTACCCTCATTCCACTAGGTTTAAGATTTATTCAATGGTGGAATGAGGAGAAATCCATGATTTACTATCAAAACACACCCTAAATGAGGGTTTTAAGCACCTTTAAGTAAATTAGCTCCTATTTACTCAAAACTTAATGAAATCTGATGAAACAAAAAGAAATAGAATGAGGGTTTAATACTCCATAATTTCCAACCAATATTTGAGAACTCCCAAGCCGTACAAGGCCGTACAAGTTGTTGTAACAATAAATTATGCTTTAAAAATGTAGAAAAATAGTGTTTTATTCTTCAAAATGATCTCTAGAACCTCGTCTTCAACTTCCAAAGGATTATTTAAGCTTTTAAAAACCCAAACCAATTCAATACAACTGAATTTTGAGAGTACAACCATTCAACTTCCCCTGAAAGTGAAAAATGCAAAGTTGCTTGACAATTTTTTCAACTTTTTGCAACATAGGGCAACTTTTACAAAATGGAATCCAAAATAACTCAAGACACCCTAAAACATAAAACATGGTCTTAATAGAACTTATTAAAGCCAAAAGACTAAAAAACCAACATTTAGAAACTCTTCATATTAAGTCCTATGGCGCCCCACACCATACTCCCTGGGCAAAAAGGACTCAAGCCCCATTAAGGACAATGCTGCAACAATAAATTCATGTTGAACCATGTAATTCTCTGACCTCCAAGTGACATCTCCATTTGGAAACCCCTTCCAATGAACCAAGTACTAGAAAAAAGCATTATCCCTTGTCTTTGACTTGTTCTTCACTTGAGAATGTTTTTCTTCACTTGATGGATGATCTTTAATTCCTCCCTGATCTGAGAATGTTGTCAAATTTGATTCTTCATCTACAACCACATCTCCTCATGCCTTGTAATGAATTTAATTCTTCTTCACTCCCATTGTGTGCTTGAACTTTCTCTTTTTCCCTTATAGTTTATCTTTGATCTCTTCACCTTTGTTGCTCACCTCTTCCATCTGTTGTTGTATCCTTGTGTTTGTTGCTTGCTCATGCACACTAACCTTTGAATTGAAAGGAATGGAATGGATGCTGTCCCCTTTTGAAATCAATGAGTGGTACACTCCTTCAACCATCCTATCAACATACTCCTTAAACCAACCTTGGATCTCCAAAATCAATTCATCCTTGACCTTCAATGAAACATATTTTAACACCAACTCAATATCATTTCCTTCCAAAATCAAATCATTCTTGAAGTCTATTGTCATATTGTCTCCATGTTTAGTAGTGTTTGCAATGTCCATGTTTTCCTCTTCATCTACCTTTATAAACTCCTTCCTACCTACCATCATCACATTAGCAAAACACAAACTCTTCCAATTTCTCATCCATTTTCACAAAAACCTAGATTACAAGAACTACAATGACAATTAACTCCCAAAACAACAATTACTTGTGTCGATTTGAATTGATTACAATTGCACAATATGAAGCACAGATTTGAAAACAATTCAAATTTTTTTATTTGTTCAAGAATTCATGAAATTTGCATTACAATTTTCTTCAACTTTATCTCCTTCGTGTTCCTCTACCTATAATCTTTTCCTTTCTTTCTCATCACTGTCCTACCATAATTAATTTGCAAC
The DNA here is from genome assembly GCA_007258455.2 of Sequoia sempervirens. NCBI lineage: Eukaryota > Viridiplantae > Streptophyta > Pinopsida > Cupressales > Cupressaceae > Sequoia > Sequoia sempervirens. The sequence continues at coordinate 46,588 of VDFB02058215.1, forward strand.
TATTCAATTTCTCCAATCGAATCACTCCTATAGGGCTCATTCTCCTCGTATTCTACTACCATCTCTTCAAGTCTTAATTCTGTAGTTTTTTATCTCTATTATTCTCTTTAATTACTCCTCCATGTATCGTCAATCTGACTCTCCATATTCTCG
>VDFB02058216.1:0-15290 GCA_007258455.2 Sequoia sempervirens
TGTTTATGAACTATCGTGAGATGGGTAATGCCTCGCATGGTTCTTGTTTTGGTATTATGTTCTTTATGTTATAGTTCAACCCTTGCCTAGTGTTGATTATGTTAGGGGTCATAGGGAGAGTGGCTCTTCGTGGGCGCCGGCGCCTCGGGTAAGAGGAAGTGCCAGGGGAACCCACGTAAGAGTAGTTAAACAAGTGATAACCTAAAAATAGAATTTAGGGGGATGGGTAGTAAAACATTAACAAGATAATGATGAAGCCTCATCCACCTGTTAGTGCTAGCATAGACTAAAGGGGACCGAGAAGGCCGTGGTTGGCAAGGTCGTTGCCTTGTCATCACGAAAGGTTAACGACTCCGCATGAGTAACCCTATGGAGCGGCGCCTTGAGATAGGTGTCGGAGAACCATAGATGGAAGCGGCACCTTAACTTGGTTGTCTGGAGAATCCATGTAGAGATGGAGGTGGCACCTTGTGATAGGTTGTCTGGAGAATCCATGTGAAACCATCGCGATGACACTCTCCACTGGACATCCTTGTTCTTGCTTCTTGTCGCTCTGGATATTGTTATTTTTATGTTGTTATGATTTTAGGGCTAGGGAATCCATAGGTGGGTGTTAGCGCCTCAGTTGGAGGAAGAGCCAGGGGATCCCATGAGAGTTATGTGATGACCCTCCCTACTTGACACCCGTCTGACTTGTTTCTTGTTGCTTATGGAATGGTGTATTGAATGGTTGATTCAGAGTTATTATGGAATCGTATTCTTTTTATTGGTTCTGATTTATTTGGAAATGTATTTTGGGTGTTGGTTCAGTTCTTCTGGATGTTATCTCCTTATGATGCTTTTTGAGTTCTTGTGAATGTGGTTCATGATTGTTAATTGGTAGTACTTCAAGTTATTGTGATGAGTTCTTGGTTTTAACTTGTTATGTGATTGAAAACATCGATGGTTGTGCATTACATGCTTGAGTTGTACTTGTTTAGTATCATGTTGTTGTTGAGTCAGTTTGACATTCATGGTCGGGTTCACTTCCTCGTCACCTCTGAGCACGGGGGGTGAGTTACTTGTAATTCACATGGTTGGGTGGAACGTGCTTCGCACCCGTTGGGTTCCCCATCAGTGCCTTGTCTTCTCAGCATTCTGTAGTGGAGTTGTACCAGTGATCAGTTGTACTTCATATTTCATTATACTTGTATCAATCCCTATGTTGGGAAATTCTATGTAATTCAGTGATCAAAGAAAATTGTAATGTAATATTATATCAATGATGTAATAGTTAGGCTCATATGTAACTCTTTTAAGAGGTTGATCATGGATGTAATTATGCGATGTTTATTAGGCTCGCATCATGGTTATGGGATGTATCTTTGTTTATGGTTATTGTAAAGTTAATGGTTATGTTGTAATCTTTATTTTTATTTGTGTTTAGTGTTGCGATGTAACCTCGCGTGCCCCAGAGAACCAAGTGTATTAATGCTATGTGTTATGCTATGTGGTTATGGTTTAATGATATTATATGTTCAATTCTATTGTTTTAAAAAAATATATATATTTGCATTGTGTGTGTTCTCTGGGGTTTGCACAACGGGCATTACATATACCATCTTCAACTTTGAAACATATCCAAAGTCATCCATCCACCATTAAATCGAAATTATGTTCCAAAACATTATAGGGTGAAATTATAATGAGGGTGACATAAACTCATGCTTGATGAGGAACCAAATTAGTCCCAGCACGCTTCATTAATTTTGAGAGTATTTTTTAACACAAGCTTGGCCAAACTACTATAAAATACATAGAACAATTAAGCACATGAAATCCTTAGCATGATCCAATCCTTCCAGATACCAAAATTATCTTCAACATGATCATAGCCACTTAACATTAGAACTACAAGTCATACGACTCAACCAAAGAGAAATTCGAACCAACAATATTTCTCTCAAACCTCAGCTAGAAACATAGAAAACAAAAGTTCACAACTAGTAAACATATCTCAGACTATAAAATGAATCATAAGCCAAAAATTAGGATTTATCAACTTATAACAACCATAATCAACATATCTGAACTACATGAACATAGGAGAAAATCCTAGAGAAAAACTCGAAGTAACCACTAAACAATTTTCTCAATATCCTTGACATATACAACCAATAACCTACATCCATGACATTGTTCACAACAACCAATTAAAACTAGTTGATATCAATGACAACACCTTCATTCTTGCAACACCTTGTACACCTTAATTCATCTCAAATTTAGTTCCATGTTGGGGTGCTTTTACTACACATTCTATTGAAATTGAAATTTCATTTTCAAGATTCAATTTAATATTTACACTAGGTAGATGATTGAGCATCTCATTTGGTTGGGGATCAAATTGTTGTGTTTCTACACTTTGAGAATGGGATAATTGTTTAGATGTTTGTTGAAAACTATTTCTAATTCCATATGTTTCTTCTATATTTTATAATTCTAATTTTTGTACTGTTAGTTTTTCCCTTCATCTAGCATATCTTTGTCTATGGGCTTCATTGTCCCTTCTTTTTTCCTATTTCTTTTCAACATCTATCATTTGTTCCTATTTTTTTCTTCAATATTCCCTTTTATATTCTTTGATATTCTCTTTGATAGTGTCTACTTTTCTCCTCTAATTCAAAATTCAATCTTGATTGCAACATAGCTAGTAAATAAATGATATTTAAAAATAATAATTTTTATTTTCCTATAACATTTTTGTAGTGTAGAAGCTTGGATTTGAAAAAAAAATTGTTCAATGGTAAATCTAGTTTTATTTTATTGAAATTATATTTTCCATTAAAGAATATTGGAAAAGAAAAACTCAAAATACAATACAATTTCATATTACTATGGAATATGAAATAAAAATGAAATATCATCAACCAATTATAAAAGATATTTAAAATTTCTAAACTAATTAAATTCCATTCTGTTATTATCTAAAACTTTCTAATCATCAATATTCCTCAAAGGGAAAGGTGATAGAATACGATGGTAGATAAAAGGTCAAGAATTATCATATTGTGGGAAGCCACACAACTAACAAACTAAGAAACTATAGAAGATATTTGAAGTTAACAAACTAATTAGTTTTCATTCCCTTATTATCTAACACTTTCTGATCATCAAGATCCCTCAAAGGGAAAGATGGGAACATGTGATGGTAGATAAAAGATTAAGAATTATCATGTTGATGGCGATCTGCAAAACTAAAAAAAAACTTGTTTTCTACTATTATTTTGTTTTGTGTGTGCCCAGTTGTGCTTATATCTATCTAGCCGTATTTATTTTTACAAAAGAAAGATATATTTAAACTAACACAGATTGCAATTCAAATACAAAAAACTTAAAATTAACCAATTAAATAAACCTGGTTGTGTTATTATGCACCATTCTAATAGTGTAGAATCTTGGATTTGAAAAAATAATTGTTAAATGGTAAATCTAGTTTTATTTTATAGAAGTTGCATTTTCCATTGAAGAATATAGGAGAAGAAAGAGTCGAAATATAATACAATTTTAGATTAGTATAGAATATGAAAAAAAATTGAAATATAATCAAACAATTATAGAATATATTTAAACTTTATAAATTAATTAAATTCCATCCCCTTATTATCTAACACTTTATGATCATCAAGATCCCTTGAATGGTAAAATCACATCATATGATGGTAGATACAACATTAGGAATAATAATGTTGGCTGCAAGTCACACAACTAATAAAAATATCTTATTTACTATTATTACTTTTTGTGTGTGAATAATTGTGATTATATCTATCTAGTGGCATTGCCTTCTAGATAAAAAAGAAACTTTATATTTACAAATATTACAATTCAAAGAAAAAAACTTAAAGTTAACCAATGAAATAAGCTTGGTTGTCTTATTATCTAATATTGGAAATGTTAAAGAAACATGAAATTAAAAATTAACTCACCTTAAAGAATTGAAGAGTAATTTGTTGGGTGAAAATTTGATGTAAAGATTGGCTCGGTGAAGAAAGGATACAATATTGCATGATGAGGAAGAAATGAGTCAAATATTTTTAAACAAAAAATATAATTTATATGATTTCAAACATTTAGATACAAAGAAATTTATATATAATAATTAAAATGATAAATGAAATGATTGAAATTTAATCTAAATTTCATAATACCATTATAACATGATATATATAATAAATCTTCATGTGAAACCTTAATAATTATATTATATAAGATATTTAAAATGAATACCTTTTAACTAAATTTGATATTTAAAATGATTACTAATTATATTTATTCAAATTCTTTAAAATAATAATCATACAAAAAATTATACAATATAATAATCGTAAAAATTCTCTTATTATATAATAGTTTCTATAAAGACTATTTTAAATGTTAATATACTTAAGGTCATATCATTTTTAGCTTTGTTTTGTTGTAGTCATGAATAAAAAAAACTTTTAAAAAACATATATTTTTTCTCTAAATAAGCAAGTATGATTGCCTCCTAAGATTGGAAATGCAATTGAAAACTTTGTTCAAATAGTCTCCATCAAAAAATGTATGTCCTATCCATATTTTCCCTATCCATACTAATATCAAAATTTACATATCAGCTCAAAATGCTCAACACCCAACCCCTACACATTCCCATACATTGAGTATTCAAACTATAACCCTCTAACCAAAAAAAGAGCTACTACATTCCCACACATTGTACATTCAAACTATAACCCTGATACAAATAGAAGAGAAGCTACATTTCCAAATACTAAAAACCCTAAAAGGCTAGGCTATGTTAAAACTAAAACTATAAAACTAAGAAAAATTTCACCAACAAAATCCATTAAAACATTCATTCTTCCATAACATCTAGATTGTTTTCACCCTAGCTTTCCTTTGAGTCTTGAATTTCCACCACCCAAATTGTCTTTCTCCCAGAAAATTGCTTCATTTTGTCTTTTGAAGAAGTAATCATCCTTTCTCCTATACTGGTGCCAAGCCCATAAAGGTTATTTTCCACATTTCTTTCACTAGAAGTAGGTTGTCTCCTTCCACAACATTTGACAGAGAAGCAATTTTCAGCTTCCCCAAGTTGGGGTTTTTACCAAAGAAAACAAAAGAATGAAATTTAGAAAATCAAGAGAATTTTTTTTTTTTAATAGCCTTTTCCATCCTAGCATAGAAACAATTAAAATTCTTCCTCAAAGCTTTTAGAAAAAATTGATCATTGTTAACTTGTAGACCCATTTTCATTGCCTCATATACCTAAAAACCTTAACATCGATTAAGCAATTTATGTGAAAAAAAACATCATACCATCCCTTTTCCTTTAAAAACATTATAGCCCTGAAATGTAGTTAACAACATCTTTCCCTAAAGAAATTGAAACTTGACATACCTCAAGGCTATACTTTCCAATTCTTTGAAAGATTGAATAATGTCCAATAAGTTTGAAAAGAATATTGAAAGCACCTATGAAGGAAGCAACACTCAATGTGTAGAAGGATTGATTACCTCCATATCGATTATAGTTTTCATGCTCTCTGCAACCCTAGGACATTCCATGTTGAAGATTAATGCAAGGTCCTCATCTATCAAAACCTCATCAAAAGGTTTCTCCCAACTCTGTACCTACATATTGAAGTGAAGGTTCCAAGGATGGAACACCATTTAAGATACACCCTAGTTTTTAACTAGAACACTTTGTTAGCTTCCAAAATTGCCATGGGTCCTTAGGAAAACTGTTAGTAGAAATTCATCCACCTATTTTGATTTATAAACCACTCTATATCTTATGGGAATGTGTTACAAGGCATCAAACTTGGCTACCAAGCATGTTTAAGAAGGAAACCCATGATAACTTGACATACACAACAATAATACATATGAAAGGATGACACATGAAGTTTGTAAAACCCAACGAGAAAGTTGTACATGTTTTCCAATTCACATCCCTTCAATAAGCCAAATGCATTGCCTTTGATTATTGCCTAAGTACCTGTATAATCAACAAAAAATATGCCAAACACCAATATCAGAAGTGGTATCATTTCTAGCACTAGAGCTCCTATCACGAGATATCATATGACTTAGAGCCTGATGCAAAGTCATCATTAACTTTCCTAGCAACACCTTCAATATACCACTGATCATCTTTGACACACTTGAAATATTTTGATTTTCCTTCATTTCTAAAGAAAATTAATCTTGTAAAAGTATATCTTCTTTTTCTAGTGCCCTTATATCCATGTGTTTAAATTCTTTCCCTTCACAACCCAAAATTTCAAGTCTATCTACTATTTTATTTCCTTCCCAATATATATGCAAAATTCACACTTCATGAAAAAAATCCATGAATAACCATGCCCTCATTAAAATGTATTGAAGCCTCCAATTATAGATTCTTTTAATTGTATAGGAGTTTATAATAATTAGTGATTCCCCTTCAATATGCAGCTTATTTAGACCTAGCTCTTTTACCAAATGTAGACCATGCAATAAAGCTTTAGCCTCTACCATATTATTTTTATCATTATCCAATGTTAATGCTTGTGTCACTAACATACAACCTATAGAGTCATGAATACACATTCCTGCTCCTACCAATCCAGGATTCCCCTTATATGCTTATTATTCAAGTTAAGCTTATGAAAACCTGAGCTAGGAGGTGTCCATTTCACCTTAGACCCATCATGTTTATTCCCACATATGCTTTGTTGAATCCTAACGTATGACTTTGATATATGCTCCAAATTTCTCAGTATCCAGATATCTCAAATAGAAAATATAGAAGAGAGACCATTATTTCTTCAAACATAGGAATTAACCACCTTTGAAATCTACTTTTCCATGGGTGTGTGCAGGATCATGATGGGCCAAAAAGTGACGATGTGATGGGTATGTGTAGGGTATGCGGCTAATGGCTTCTTTTTTACCCAAAATTGATGAAACCTCAAGGGTTTTTAAAGGAGATTCTCAATTTTCCACCAATATAAATTATGTTTTAATTTGAATTTCATAAATAATTATTATTCAATTTCTATTTGAATTATGACTAAAGCTTTGATTGATAGGGTGATTGAAAAACATCTATAACTTTCAAATGGTATCCCATTTTTTGAATCAGAAACATGCATCATATTTTATGATTTTCATAGTATCTAGGATTAAAAAAATGAATTTTATGAATTTTTGACCAAGTTAAGGTGGTCAGACATACGATTTTTTATCATTTTTAAATTAGTAATAAAAAATTCATAATTAATAATTTTCTTGGAAAAGAATTACAAAAAATAATGCATCACATTAGGAAATGAGTCCTCTACTTATATATAAAATATTATAAAAAATATTATCATTTTATTGTGGTTAGGGTGGTCACATAGACACCTACTTATTTTTTCTTGAAATTCAAGTACTACTACATTGAAATTTCAAATTTTCACCAAATAGATTTTTTTATAAAATAAGTCTAGTAACTTTTAGAAATTGCATTAAATTTTCTATAGATTCTATTCTTACATATTTTTGAAATAATATAGATAACTTATTGAAATTTTTACATCAAGTTTCCTAACTTTAATTTTTCTGAATTTTTTGCCACTTAAGGGCCTATTTTTTCTATGATGATCCTGCACATACCCAAATTTTGTATTGCATCTACTATAGAGAATGGTTTTTCTTATCAAAAATCCTTTGATTACGCTCCCACCATATACACCAGGTAACTATTGATGGGACTATTTAACAAATGAGAATATATAGGAATGATTTATACAAAACATTCCAACTAACATAGAGGTATGATAAAGAGTTAGGTAATGGGAAATAGATATTCAATTTTTCCTTCATAAAATTCCAACAATATTGAGCTACCTTACAATTAACAAATAAATGATCCACGGTTTTAGGAACTTCTTGACAAAAAACATAATTAAAGGGATTTGCAAAGCCCAATTTTTGCAACGTATCACTTGTCAGTATACATTGCATAAGAGAAAGCCAAGAAAAAATTATTGCCTTAGGGAGTTTCAATGAATTCCAACAAAAATGAGAAAGCTCTCTGAGTTGAACTTGCAATAATTGACTTATATTCCTCACTAACTAAATAAATTACATCCCTAGCTAAGGCCTAAAATAACCTATCAAAAAATAAATAACTCTCTTCTCTAGCTCCCTCTCTAGAAATTACTTTTGGTGAAGAGGAACGTTTAGACTAGAAAGATGCTTCCATTCAAATTTTCCTATAATGGGGTGAACCATATGAACATAATCTCTTAACTTGGAACCCCATTCCTTTGATAAAATTTGTTCCAAAGGATGTAGAACTTGCATAGATGAAAATGAGGGAAATCCATTCCATGAATCCTTCCAAAAAAGAACTTTCTTTCCATTATTAACTTCCCAAGACAAGTATGGAGGGATGACCTCACAACAAATGATGAGAAAATATCACATAGCCTATCCATTTGGGGGATTTTCAATTGTAAATATTCTATGAGGGTTATTGTAATCTAATTATTTTTGTTGCATTATAGAGCACCATTTTAGTTCATGCCTCTTACACATTCGGCAAGATAATTTTTCTCCTAACACTACATTTCTTGCCAATATATTGTGCAAACCAACCCCTCCAGTATATTTATTCATACACATATTATCCAGAGAAATCAAAGGAACTTTCCTTTTTTCATCAATATTACCCCTCTATAAGAAACCTTTCATAATTTTTTTAATACTCTTAATTATGCATTTAGGCACCTTCAAGACAACAAGGTCATAATTTGGGATGGATGCTAACACAAACTTTATCATCATAATGTGACCACCTAGAGTCAACCACCTAGCTTTCCATGATAGAATTCAAGATTTGATTCTTTTAATGACTTTTTCTAATACCTAATATTTTAATATACTAAGAGGATAAAGCAAAATAAAACATTCATGTATTAAAATTTAAATTTTACTAAAAAACAAAATAAAAGCAAGAGCTCTATAGGAGTTGGAATCCCTACCAAAGAGGAAAAAATTGTTTATGGGTATTTTCAATTGAGTGTGAACTAACATCAATATATAACTTGGTTTGAGAGGGTTGGACAAAGAATCATGTCATAAATTGAATTAAGTGTGACCTGGACTAGACCAATTTTCCCAAGTAAAATAGTATATAATTAATAGCTAAAATTGAGTGAGGCATGGAAATAAAACTAGACTCATTTATCCAAGAAAAAATTGTTCCCACACATAGTTAAAATATCAACCATCAGATAAATCAAAGAAATATTAACAAATTTTAGAAATAATGTCACTAATATATACCCATACATATATGTATATAGTATGGATGCATACATATACATATATTAATGGCATACACATATGTATAGATGTTTATATATGCATACACATATATACATATATATGTAGGTGTAGACATATACATCCATACATACATACAAACAATGAAAATAGTAATGAAGAAGCATTGTTGGATTTACATCGCATGAGAGATAGTTGGGAATATTAGTGGCAATAAAAAATATCATTAGTATTTGAATCAAAATTTTAATGCAAAACTAAGGAGAAAAAAAGGCACATAACCTAATAGGGGTTCTTTCTATCTAGGATTTTGGACCTAGGGAAAGCCACTTTAACTAAACATTCAAGGATTGACCTTGACATCTATACCCGAAGAAGGAAAGAGATCTAGCTAAGCGATGAATCCTAGGAGGTTGATAAGGATCTATTAAGAGGTTCACCACCAAGTTTAGACTTGGAAAGATAAATGAAATGCAAGATGAAACTCTAAACCCTAATTTAATGTAATGAGCTACAAAATGACCTAGAAAAGAGAATGAAATAAAACAAAAAACTAAAGAAAATAAGGTATGCACTTGGAAACCTAGAAATTACTAGAATACGGTATAAATTGTTGAAAATATACTATTAATGCTGACTAGGACTCATTCACCAATCTGGGTGAATTAGTCTAGTTTCTAGGAAAACCATTTAGAATAGGAATTTGCTAAAAGGGTATCCATATTTGTGGAAACCTCTATCAAGTCGATACAGTGGTACTCATTCACCAATTGTGGAAAATCAATCCATTTCTGCTTTTCTATAAATTCAAAGCTTGATTCTACATCTCTCAATCTACTCTACTATTCTTGATTGAGATCCAGATCCAAAACCTTGATTTGTGACTTGTAGATCTTCTCCAAGCTTCTCCAAGCTAGATGGAAAATTTGAAAACTTTGAGTGACTTGACAAATTTTCTCCAAATTTTCTCCTAAGGAAATTTGAAACCAAGACCTACAAATCACACACAAAGGAGAGGGAAAAATGTTGGGAGGTTAGTAGATTGGGACTTTCCTTGCTCAAGCTCCTTGTTGGTAATTAAACCTAGCATGAAATCAAATAGAGAAAGAGAATGGTGAATGGAAAATAGTGGATGTTGTAACTCACCAAAACCTTGAGATAGAATGCTACAATTATGCTTGAGAGAGCTGCAATAGATGTGTTCTTTGAATCTTGCATGAAGGATGTTGATATTGAATAAAATGTTAGCTTGAATTATGAGAACCTACACCACAATTTTTAGCTCCATAAAATGCATGATGCATAAAACCTTTGAAATTATGAGTGATGCTTGAAAATGTTACAATGTACTCTTCAAGACTCTTGAATGCTCTTTTGAATTATCTTGATCTCAAATTTTCTATAATGAATGCTCTCCACATAATTCTTTCATAAAAATGAGTAAATGAAACTTGTATTTACACTCAATTATGCAAGAAATCTGGAAAATATGACACTACATGCCAACATTAGATCTAGGAGAACAAATCTTACCAAAAATCTGAATTAAATTTGAAATTTAAGTCAAAATGGGCTCATTCAATACAAGTGATGAATGGGTCCCACCAAAGGGGACTCATTCACCAAGGGTGGTGAATGAGTCCCACCTTGTCTTTTTAAAGGTGGGCTTCAAGATTTAGGTGCCTTAAATGACTTTTTTAGGATTTATTTGAAAGATAAACATAAATAAAACCTTTGGATGCAATTTTGGGCCAATAGAGCATAATAAAGCTCAATTATTAAATAAAAACCTTAGGAGAGTGTGAAAGTGTGTTAAAACACTTTACAACACCCTAGAAAAGGCCTCAATTAAGCACAATTTGGTTAAGAATAGCTTTAAATTATTAATAAAGTCCTAGAATAGCTTGAAAATGACTCGCAACACTTTACAACACATTTTCTTAGCCCAAATTCAAGCACGATTTGGTTAAAAATAGGTTCAAATGCTTAATAAATTCATAGAAAAGTGTGAAAGTGACTCACAACACTTTTTAATGACAATTTTCAACACCACACACATCCACAAACACACACACAGACATATATATATACACACACATATATATATGTACATATATATATATACACACACATATATATATATATATATGTATATATATATATATACATATATATATATATGTATATATGTATGTATGTATATATGTATCTATATGTATATACACCCATACATATATGTATATAGTATGGATGTATACATATATCTATATACATACATATGTTTGTACATAAATATACATTCATACATACATATACATACATACATACATTGAAATAGTAAATAAGAAACATTCGCAGATTTACATCACATGAGAGATAGTTGGGCATATTAGTGGAAATACAAAATATCATCAATATCTAAATCAAATTTTTAATGCAAAACCAATGAGTAGAAAATGGAACATATCCTAATGTACCATGTTGGTAGGAATAAGATGCTTATTATATCATTTTCCATCAGATGGTTGTAGGTGGTAGAGTTATAGTATATAAGAATGACACTTCGGTTAATATTTTGGATTTTTTCAATAATCCAATGATTGGATATAGGTTTGGTTATTGTAGATATAGGCTATGCATCTTTCATCTTGTAAAACTTAATTCATCATTTTTAATTTTCTTATTGTGTCTTTACAATGTGAATGTTAAGTGCAAGAATGTTAGGATTAGGTGCACGATTCATATTGTAAGTTTTGTGTCTTGATTACTCATATTTAAGCTACATATGATAAAAAAATTATGATCTTCAAACATCATGAACATCGTGAGATGTGGCTATTATTTATTCTTTGAAATATTTGGAATACTATGTGCAAAGGTATTGGATAGGGATGTTACATTCAAATCATCAACACTAGTATTTATAGAAAATATTTTCAATTAAATACTCTCATGGAGTGCATATATTTGAGAAACTATTCATTTTTATTTCTATGACACCGGTATGTGCAGGATCATGATAGGCCAAAAAGTGGCAATATGGTGGGTATTTGTAGGGTATGTGGCTGACAACTTTTTTTTAACCCAAAACTGATGAAATGAAAAGGGTTTTTAAAGGATATTCTTATCTTTCCACCAATATAAATTATTCTTTACTTTAAATTTAATAAATAATAATTATTTATTTTCTATTTGAATTATGAGTAAAGTGTTAATTGATAGGCTGATTGAAAAACATCTATAGCTTTCAAATGACATCATATTTTTTGAATCCAAAACATGCATCACATTCTATTCTTCACATAATATAGGATTAAGAAAAAGAAAAAATGAATTTCATTAAGTTTTGACCAAGTTAAGGTGGTTAGACATATGATTTTTTATATTTTTTAAAAGTTGTAATAAAAAATTCATAATTAATTATTTACTTGGAAAATAATTACAAAAAAATATGCATCACATCTAGACATGAGTCCTCTACTTATGTCTAAAATATTATAAATTTTTTTATCATTTTATTGTGGTTAGGGTGATTGACAGGACACCTACTTATTTTTCCCAGAAATTTAAGTACTACTACATTGAAATTTCAAATTTTCACCAAATATTTTTTTTAAAAATAAACCTAGTAGTTTAGAAACTATATTCAATTTGCTACATATTTTTGGAATGATATAGATAACTTATTCAAATTTTTATGTCAAGTTACCTAACTCTGATTTTTCTAAATTTTTTGCCACTTAAAGGCCTATTTTTCCCATGTGATCCTACACATAGCCACACAATATATGATATAGAAAGATGTGTAAGAGGAGTTACATTCTAATCTAGGATGTTGATCATGACCATGTGGCTTTGGAACTTTTAATATTCTCTCAAAATTTATATATATATATATATATATATATATATATATACATATACATATATAGTGCATCTATAGATAATAGATATATACTTCTATATATATATACATCTATAGTGCATCTATAGATAATAGATATATACGTCTATATGCACTACATATATATCTATATTATCTATAATATAGATGCATATATATATAATTTTCACTTCTCCACCATGTCATTAATCTTTATGGTTTAATTACATGTTTGATTAGATTAAAAAACTTGATTGCTAATATTTTCTTTGTGTCATTGACTATATATTCAATAAACATGTAAGGTAGAGTGTGAAGATGCACAAGACACATGAATGGTGAGAAAAAGAGAGAGAAATATGATCACTAGGACATATAGGAAAAGTTCTCAAGTTAAAAGATTAGATAAATGAGTAATGGGTGTAAGATAATGCTATTGTTTGAAGGATTGCTTAAGGAATTCAACACTAGAAGAACAAAGCAATGAAGTAGCAATGTACATTAATTAAGGTCATATGGAAAGATGCAAATAATAGTAACCATGAAATAATATATGATAGCAAGATATAGGATGAAATTATAAAAAATTCTCTAGTGTCTATATGTAAACATCAAAGGACGTTATAATGCAATAAGGTGAAATCAAACAAACATCTTATGAATAGCCATATTAAAAAATATTTGAACACAATTATGATGAGATAACTTTTGTTTGATAAATTTTATCAAAATGAGGATAAATATCCTTGAATGAGTCTTCGAAATCAAAAACGTGATATTCGATAGATTACAATGAATTATGAAATATGTAATTTATAGAATTTCAAATAGTTTTATGTACATCGAATCAATCACATTGATGCATGTGGAAATAATAATTTCATTGTGATCATAGTAGCATGAATGTGAATGAGCACCAACTGAGTTGCCTTTTCAAATTTCATTGGTTTAGGTAACTCCACTGAGAAATTGAAAGTAGGAATTAGTTAAGGGAAGAAATATTTAAAAGCAAAAACCATAAAAATATTAGAAAGAGAAATCCTTTAATATGAAAGAGAGGCAAGATGCAAAAAATATTACAAATGTCATTTCAAGTGCTTTTGACAGGGCAGCAAGGCCAGGAACTTGTGTGTGCTTACATCACGAGATTAATGCACGTAGAAGAAGATCCTAAATTAAAAGAGTTTTTTTTTTTTTAATTTTAAACCTAATCAGTGAAATGAAGAGAAAAGATAGAAAATTATGAATCTAATCTCATTGAAGAACTGGATGTCCCCATAAAAAACATTACATGTTTATGAAATATTATATTTACACTGTAGATTTTTGCATTTATCTAAGACCCAATTTCATTAAAGGTTTAATTTTAGGTAAGTGCATGGGTGGGAGACAAAATAATAGTGCATTGTTAATGGTAGTGATTGGAGAACTTCGATATTCACAATTATGGTTTTAAGACTTTAACTGAACAAAAAGCATCAATCCACAAAAGCAGATAATAGATATAAAAAATGTAAGAAATACAATGTAAAAGATATAGGGAATTACAACTACCTCCTTTCTTGACAGATTTCATCATCATCAAGTAATCTATGCAAATGAATAAACAACCCAAATAATTCTTAGCTTGACAGTCATAAAAATTGACAACAAAATCCATTGATGATGACTGTGGTTCAATCTATTGACAATAAATGAAAATAATATGAATTTTTTTGAATAGTAACAAAATATTACCAATTGATGAAATGATTTTGATAGATTGAAGTGCACCTGACATGGATGCATGGAGAGAAAATATTAGTTCCATTCTTAGTTGTGGCCAACAAAGAAGTCAACATTAATGTATTAGGGTATTAAGTCTCTAACTCAACAACAAACACTGACACATAAAGGCACTCAAAGACAAGGAAGAATATACATTAACCCATAAAATACAGAGAATAAAAAGAAATAGACCTTAACCCATAAATGCATAGAACAACAAAAAATATACATTAACCCACAAAATACCAAGATGTAAAAAACTATTAAAGATAGAGGAACTTACAAATGCCATATTTCT
>VDFB02058217.1:0-49152 GCA_007258455.2 Sequoia sempervirens
AGTTTGTGCAAGTATAGCCTATGATAGTGGTTTAGCAAAACATCGAAGATTCAAGATAGGTGCTCACAAAAGTCATAAGATTTCGAGAGAGATTGGAATGATGAAGACTAGATCAATTTATAGAAAATTGATTATTCGAATGATAGGCCAGGATTGAAAGATCAACGGACGGTTGAGATTGACTTATTAGTCATGCATTTTGATAACAATTAGTAATGACATGAGTGACATAAATTAGAAATAGAATTAAAGATTAAATAAATGATTTAATCTTCCAGTTTGGTATTTGAAAATAGAAGAATTATTTTTGCATGACAAAGATAAAAGATGGATTAAAGCAACTCTCGTTCGAATGCACACACAAGGTTTAATTAATTAAATAAGAATATTTAATTAATATGCATGTACATGCAATTGAGTTAGCACTGGATGATTGAATGATTTGACGAAGAGATTACTCGAGAAAGCCACTTAGACATTAAATCCTGAGTTAACTGAGCGATTTAAATAGATGTCAAGTCGAGTAAGAGTGAATACTTAGATAACTTACACAATTATCTAAATATAGAGGAATGCGTTAAAATAGAATTTATGAATTAACTAATTCATTTAATTCAAGATTTGATATTTGAAGAATAATTAAATAAATAAGATTTATTTAATTAAGTGATGAAAGGATTTAAATGAATAATTAAATAAATAAAGAATTTATTTAATTATAGTTGAAGTATGATAAAGAGTAAATTAAATAAGAATTTATTTAATTTGACAAGAAGGATAAGGTTAATTAGTAACATAATTAAATAAAAAGCGTTTATTTAATTAATCAGATAGAATAAAGAAAAGTGTGAATTAATTAAATAATTAAGATTATTTAATTAATAGAAGAAATGAAGACTATAGGGAATAATTAAATAATTGACATTATTTAATCATGACCATGAAGAATACGAATTATGAAGAATATTGAAGTCACAGGCTTAGACCAAATTTCGTGTCTACAATTACTATTGAATCGAGAGCATTCAAGATCAAGTCAAGAGCAGTATTTTCAAAGCTTTATTGCAACAATTCTAGATCCTAGCATCATGTCAAATTATATATGAGTTTATGTGTATTCATGTTGTCATTATTTTGTAAAGGCTAACTTTTGTAGGTCTCCAAGCAATCCAAGCAATTCAAGCATTCAAGCAATCAAGCAAAGCAAGATCCAAGACCTTGAAGTGATGTGTATGACTTCAATCCTTCAAGGAAGCTATTGAAGGGTGGTGAGTTACAGTGCTTTGTGATTTCATCATTCCTTCCTTTCAATTATCCATTTATCATTGGCATTGCCATTGTGGAAGTAGAAACACTTACATGGGGTTTGACTGAGACAAGCCCCTAAATGGCCCAACATTTCCTCTCTTTGTGAAGGTACAAATCTCATGTTTAAAGAGGATTGAAAGGATCTTGAAGATAATTTATTTATTGTTGCATTCAAAACCCTATATCTTTTCAACCCATGAAAGCTCAGTTGCAAAAATATTTGGAAATGTTTTGATAGATTTGCAAGCAGGATTTTGAAGCTTAAATACGACATCAGAGGACCTCAAAAATAGATCCAAAAAATATCTACAAGGACACTCACACCCTGGGCATCTGTGCCCTCCATTTTTTTCCCCAAATTTGAATCACAGGTGCACAATTTCCTACTCTACTCATTTTTTCTATCCAAATTTGTCTATGAATTTATGTCTTTTATATTTGTATTAGAATAGTAAATTGCAATATTATCCTAGTTAGACCATTGCATTTCATCATTAGGACATTTCTAGATTTGGTTAAGGGATCGTTGAATCACTTACCAAGTTGTAATTCAATCAAATACCTTATTCAAATCCATAAAACCCACATCCCATCCTTTGCATTCTCATTACCTGTCCAAATATTTAATGAAACATTTTGAAAAAGTGCCTACACCCTAGGGTCAAATATTAGGGTTTTACCTTATCCTATGTTTTATTTTGGTGAACCTGACATGTTAACATTATATACCTTCTAAAATTTTCCATAATTTACCCTAGACCTTGGTTGTGCATATCATTATTTTGCATTTCTCATTTAGGGTTTCATTTTTGCATTATAAAAACATAAAAATTTAAAATATTTGCATCTCATATTACATCATAGGTTAAAATAGGGTTTGTTTTATTCATTCTAGCTTAGATTTATATTCAAATTGCATTCATTAGGTCACTAAATTATGAAATTGTACATTGCATTCATTTAGGCATCTTTCAATTAGGTGAAAAAGGTAAAAAATTGCATAGTTTTGTTTCAAAATTGCATCAAATCATCATTCTTAGAACTTTGCATCTAAAAATCAGTCAATTATTGTATCTTAGATCTTAAAATTGCTTCAAAATTATTCACAAATTTTCAACAATATTGCACACTTGCATTTTTCAATTTCATAGTCATAAAATTAGCAAAATCTAGAAAAAAAATACATAGTCAAATTGATCTAAACACTAAATTGGGAACCTTAAACAGTAACAAACACAATCAAACTTTGAATTTCTAGACACCTTATCTAGGACGAAGACACCCTAGGTGCCTCTGTCCTGTTGTTTGTGGCTAAAATTTGGCTCAAATCTCTGTTTTTATGTTCTTTGTAGGATTTTGTTGTTTGAATTTTGTTTTTTGCATTTCAAAACTATCATTTATTATCAACATTGTTGCATGTTTGCATTCTTAAGTTCACAATCATAAGATCAACAAAATACATGGAAAAAAATTCACTTTCAGACCTATTTCAATACAATTTGGAACCCCAAACAACACCCTAAATAGTCAAACTTTGAATTTTTTAAAACCTTGTTTAGGACATAGACGCCCTGGGTGCCTTTGTCTTGCTATTTTTGGCTGAAATTTTGCTCAGATCTCTATTTATGTGTTATTTGTATGCTTCTACTATCCAAATTTTTTTTTTATCTTTGTTTGTCTTGTACTTGTCTATTTTTCTAAAAACATTGCTAGCTTGATCCATAGGACATACCATCATGTTCTCATTGCAAAAATATTTAGTTTTCATAATGCATGTTCTATTATCAGACCTTGTTTATAATTTCAAGGAATTATTGATACAAGCATGTGAGAATGAGTTTATTTCCCCTCTTTTACTATTTTTCATTGATCCCTCTCCCATTATCTCTTCTATGTGTGAGGTTAGCTTGGTGAAAGAGAATACAATGATAGACAATCATGAAAATCATGTTTTTCTTCTCCCAATATCTATCCTCTTTGTGAGGAAGGTATCTTTATGTTAGAAGATCCAGCTGTTGAGTGTCATAAGAATCTTGTTTGTTTCTCTCCCCCTACCTCTCCTACTTGGGAAGATATTGTTGGAAAAGAGGATGGAATCATTGATACATTTATGGATTGCATAGATGAAGATGCTAAGGTGATATTAGATACCCCCTTGATAGAATATTATCAACAAGAAGCCAAATCCATTGAGGTTATGAATGCACAATTGGCCATTAGATCTCCCTTGATTATTGGACCTCCTAACAATCCTTTTGGACCTCCTAAGAGTCCTCTAATTATTGGACCTCCTAACACTCCTTTTGGACCTCCTAAAATCCCTCTACTTATTGGATCTCCTAGGTCACCTCTCATTAGAGGACCTCCTAAACCTCATGGCCATAACCTAAGCTTTGCAAAACAACTTACTAGTAATCATTTGTCGCAACAACCAAGTTATCATATTGTAGCTCACACATATAACACTAGAAACAATAATCAACCAAAACAAACTCCAACATTCATTCCATTGCCTCAACCATACCTCCCATGTGCACCTAATATCTAGCAGCATAGTGGTAAAGAATATGATCTTGTTGAGAAACTTCATAACACTCCTGCTAAGATCTCCTTGTGGGATTTGATTAAAAATCACATGTTTAGCATGGCATGCTTCAAAATGATTTGCAAAAATTTTTTGTCCCTCCTAGTGCGCAACCAAATGAGGTGGCAGCTTTGATTGAGAATATAAATTCACCTAATTTGGAAATTGTCTTTCATCAAAATGAATTACCCCCTTTGGAAACGCAAAAACAAAATGTCAATATTAGCTATTATTAACATGGTTTGAATTAGGCATTCCCTTTTGGATAATGGTTAGGGGCTTAATGTTTGTAGTGTGAATCTTTTGGATAGAATTGGGCAAATAAGACTAAAATTCAACCAATTGATTTTTCTATTCATGGTTTTGATAATGTGGGAAAACAACCACTTGGTGTGATAACATTACCTATCAAAGTTGGTAAGGTTATTTTACAAACTCCTATCCATGTCATGCCTCATGATATTTCATACAACCTTCTCTTGGGTAGACCATGGATTCATGAAATGAATGGAGTGCATTCAATGCTTTATCATTCAATGAAATACATATACAACAATAAAGTTTACACGATAAAATTTGATCCTAAATCTGAACATTATTTACAAATTGAAATAGGAATGAAGAATCCTCTTAGCACATTGACACCAACTATAAAAGTGGAACCTTTAAAAATTGAGGACAAATATGAGTGTCTTTCACTAGTGACAAAGTTATTGGATTATGATTGGGGTTCATTAGATTTCACACCTACATCAATGGGGGAGAGCAAGATTATACAATCAAAATAAAAGAAAGAGAAAGAAGTTGCAAGGGTATCAACACAACCTATCATTGAATCATCTACAACTTCTAGAAAAGAGGAAAACACAAATTACAAATCTAATTACGATGAAACTCATTATGAAAAAACACCTTCTTTGAAAGAAATGGAATCCATTTATGGGAGAGGTTATGAACTTTCAAAATAACTTGGCTATAACAGAAAAGGATGTGGTGCAAAGGAGCAAGGCATTTTTGTTACCATAGAGCCTAACACACAAGAAAAAATAAGAGGTCTTGCTTAATGTCCTTCAAAGTTAATAAAAACATCAAAAATCCTTTCAATTAATCAATAAAATTAGTTGTTGCTCCTTGCCATGTGGTAGTTGCAGTATCATAACATACTCACTACCATGCATGGAGGTATAAACTAGGATTTATGCAATCATATTTCATCTTGCAAGGAATAGAGCATTATCATAGTCCATTTGGCTCACCTTTTCCCTACACTTGGGGGGCAAGGGGTTAGGTAGCCTTGTGTTAGATGAAATCCTTCTAGCAAGGGATCCCTTGATTTCTCCTTAAAACATTACTGTAGCAAGTACACTAACATTTTAAGGGGGGCATATAGACCCCCACTTATTATTTTCATAAGTAGTCCCTTCTTAGTGATGATAGTATACATCTCCTATGAAGTGTGACCTTGTCAATAAAAGTGCGGCCTTCTTGATCTATGTGAATTTCTCCTTGGTGGTGATATTAGGTTTTGTATCCCTCACAAGTGTGAATTTTCTTTCCATATGGCGTTCCCCTTGGTGGTAATGCTATGGCTAGTATTCCCTAAGGTGTGAATTTATTTTTCCATGACTTGTCCTCTCTTGGTAGTGAGTTCATGCGTGATATCCCCTAAGTTGTGACGTTTCATGTATTGAGCAAAGCCCCTTTGTCATTTTTGTAAATCATCTCTTTTGGTGATGTTGTTATAACATCCCTTGAATTGTTAGCCTTATCCTATCATCATTTTATGCACCTCCCTGAGGTGAGTTTTGTTACACCCCTTGAGGTGAGTTTTGTTGCACCCCTTGAGGTAAGTTTTGTTGTACCCCATGAAGCAAGTTTTTTGTAAGATAATTCATGGATTCAACATAATGGAGCATGTTGGGTCATGAACTTGAGCACCCCTTTTCTCAATATGGCCACCTATCATAATACACCTTGCTTGCTAATGAAGACGTGTTTCGTGAGTGATGTGCCATAGCACAACTTGCTAGTCCTCATGTGAACTAACATTTATTTGATGGATGGTGTTTGGTATTTGAGACAATTTAAGACAGATCTTTTTGCCTTTCCGACTTGAATCTTTAGTACTAACCATGTGTTTTTGTTGTGTGTTTATGTGCTTTCATCGTCTATGCTTCGTGTTTTTTGACATTATGTTTGTGTATGTTATCTTGTTTTGTATCATACATATGTGTGTTCCTTTGTACTTAATTTTTATTGTCATGGAATCTTGGATCCTGGGGGCTTGATCACCTTCCTAGATCCTTAGTCATCCTATCTCTTCAACATTTGGACAATTGGACCCCTCTTGACACATTCTCTACTTTAGTGTGAGTCTAAGCGTAAGTTCATACTCTCACTAAAGTGAGGGATAAATGTACCATCATAAATTGTCACCCATGACAATTTCACCATATGTTCCCCCCCCTTAAATTATTGGACCTAATTGAGTTCTTAATTTCCTAAATTATGCATTCTATGGCCTATTTTTAAACAACTACCAATGAATTGCAAGCGGGAAACAGTTGCATTTATCTAATACCTTACCCTTGACACTTAAAATCTTGAAAAATAGGGCAAGGAAACTCATGACCTGGGCGTGAGTGTCCCCCTATTTTGGCTCCAATTTCAAATATTTTAGTTGTGGCAATTTAATATTTGCAATTCAATTATCTAAGTTGGCCATCAAGATTTTATTTTTTGGGAAAATGAAAAAATTCCTATAAATACTTAGTTATTGCATCATTTGAATATCAACTAGAAAGAGGTGAACATTATGAGCAATTACTATCATCAAGATCATTCAAGAGCAAGTCAAGAGAAACACTTTCAGAGCTTTATTGCAGTAATTCAAGATCCTAACATCATGTCAAGTTCTATACATGAGTTTATGTGTATTCATGTTGTCATTGTTTTGTGAAGGCTAACGCTTTAGTAGGTCTCCAAGAAATTCAAACATTCAAGCAAAGCAAGATCCAAGACCTTTAAGTGATTTGTATGACTTTAGTCCTTCAAGGAAGCCATTGAAGGGTGGTGAGTTGCAACACTTTGTGATTTCACCATTCCTTCCTTTTAATTATCCATTTATCATTAGCATTGCCATTGAGGAAGTGGAAACACTTACACGGGGTTTGACTAAGGAAAGCCCCTAAATGGCCCAACATTTCCTCTCTCTGTCAATGTGCAGATCTCAGGTTTAGAGAGGGTTGAAAGGATCTTGAAGACAATTTATTCATTATTGCATTCAAAACCCTACATCTTGTTAACCCACAAAAACTCAATTACAAAAATATCTGATAGTGTTCTGATAGATTTATAGGAAGGAATCCAAAGCTCAGATCCAATATCAGAGGGCCTCTAAAATAGATCTAAAAAAGCTCTACAAGGACATTCACACCTTGGGTGTTTGTGTCCATTTTTTGCCCCAAATTTGAATCATAGGTACATAGTGACCTGCTCTGCTCATTTTTGTTGTCTAAATTTGTTTGTGAATTTTTGTGTCTTATGTATTTATATTAGAATAGTAAATTACACTATTATCCTAGTTAGATCATTGCATTTCATCATTAGGACATTTCTAGATTTGGTTAAGGACTGGTTGACTCACCTATCAGGTCATAGGTCAATCACATACCTTATTCAAATCCATCAAACCCCCATCTCATCATTTGCATTCTCACTACCCATCCAAATATTTAATGAAGCATTTTGAAAAAGTGCCTAAACCCTAGGTTCAAATCTTAGGGTTTTACCTTTTTATATGTTTCAGAAGTAAATGCAATTTTCTCATAGTACATGAAGAAAATTCTAATAAGCACAACTTGAAATCTCTAATGATACATAAGTCTTATTGATTAACACATTGTGAATCATATGAACTAGTTGTGTAATATATTTTACATCAGACAAACTAGCAAGCTTAGTTACAAAGTGTTATTTCTTCAAATAAGTCTCAGTTTTACTCTTCATTATTTTCATTATGTGCATTGTAATTGACCCATTATTAATTATTTGTTCCATGTTAACATTTAGTCTAGCACTCCTTCTAGGTGGCATAAACAAAAGATTTGAAAATAAAGTTCAAATGCACACTTTTATATTACAAATTTAGAAATATTAGGATATATCAAAGTTAGAATTAAAAACCTAATGCATTGGCTAGAGATAAAAAAAACCCTAATAGGAAAGCAACACAAATCAATGGAGCAAGAGAATATTAAAGAGTTTTAGATCTAAAAATAAGATGTTAATATTAGAAAATGGTAGGTCTATAAATCCTAATAGGAATAAGAAATTTTATAAACAAACTAGGTCATTTTAGATTGGTTAGGTTCACCAAAAATATAAAAAATAATGAAGTTTCCCTAAGCCTAACCTAGTTTGATCAAATTTAATGCATACAAATAGACATAATTTAGCATGGGTTAATAAATGGTAGTTGTGCAATGGAGCTTTGACAAGTGTACTTGCTTCTTTAGCAAAGTAAATAAGAACATAAGGGTTCTTATCTTGTTAACCAAAGAATGATTAACACTTGATGAATATTTTAATAATATTCTATAGCTCTGGTCTATAATTACAATATTTCTATTAGAATGATGTCTCAACTTCTATGTTGGATATATGCTTTGTTAAAGGACAAGTTCATATATATAATACAAGTTACTAGTCTCAAACTAGTCCTTTGAGTCTAGATTCATCCTTGCATACAACAAAGTTATATTCTTCTACTCAATTGATGAATACTTGTTTGTTATTATCCTTAGAGAAATTTGGGCACTTATGGTATTTAAAAGTACCTTAAAGGACTATAAATTCATCACAAGGAGACAAGTTCTCCTAGGTCAACCCATAGAAATTTTATAAAAATCGAAGAAAATAAGTAGGGTCCTTGGAATGTAAATTCATCTCTTTTTGAAGCACCAAATCAAACATGTTACTCTTAATTTCTCTTTTAATGCTCTATAATGAGAGAGGATGTGTGTATTCCAAATATGTTAGAATGAATACATTAATTTTCTTTAAGTACTAGCACATAACATCAAATCACACAAACATGTATTTAGTTGGCTTTGGGAAAGAAAGATAAAGGGGACCAATTGACCAAATTTTAATTTTAATTTAAAAAAGAAGGGGACAATTTTGTGACTACAAGGTCTTCCTTGCATCTGCAAAAGTGTCTCAGAATAATTTAGTGGTCAAATTTAAAAGTTTAACAACTATATGGTAGTAGGTGAATGAATAGGTATAATGAATGTGGGATACAAGCAAGTGTATGCAAGTATGTATATATAAGAATAAAGTAAGAGAAAATGTGTGCCCAAACAAATCTATATATAGGAATGGGCTAAGCTTATAAAAATGAACTCAATTTCACATAATTATGTGTATATATAAATATTTTTTCAAAATAAACATAAAATAAATAAAAATAACATAAATATATAAATGTCACCATTAAAATAATATACAAGTGGACTACTATCCAATAGGACTCCTACTTTAAAAAAATAGGAGTGGGTTAGTCACCTTAACAATATTTGTGTGGTATCTAACATGTAATTATCATGAATATAATAGAAATATGTCACTCTCAAGTGGACAAGCTAGTTAGTCCTACATAAAGGTTGCATTCAATATTTAAATAGTATATTACTAAGAACATTACTTTTGATCAAGTAAAAACAATAATTATGTAAGTGTACATATGGAGGTCTTTTTGGCTTCTAGATAATCTTGACTTCAAAACATTAGTAGCTTGGTTGGATTTTAAGTTTAGATTTTAAAAATATTTATTATGCAATACAATTTAACATTTAGATATAATAATAAAATAATTATTTTATCAAATACAAAGACAATTTTTTATATGTTTATTTTTAGTTTCAAAAAATATTATTTAAAAGGATAACATGTAATATGTGAAGATAAATTATTTTATAAGTTGAGATATGGTAAGAAGATACATTTCAATTAAATATATTTTTGACTTAAATAATAAGATAATTATTATATAAAATAAAATAATATTGTAAAACCTCTATTTATGGGGTTGGTTGGGCTAATCCTCCTCAAAATCTAAGTAAATATGTTAAATTGGAATCTCCTCTAATTGGATGGAGCAAGCTAATTTTTTATGAGGTACATAAGGGCAACCCAAACATTTTTATGGTTGTGGTTGCATCATGAGAGATTATGAAGGCCACATGATTGGTGCTACTTCAAAAGGTCTAGAACAAGGAACAAATAATGAGGAAAAGGTTCATGCATTAGTATTAGGATTATAAATGTGTTCACAACTAGGAATAAAGAAACTGGAAATTGAAGGTGACTCTTAGATCTTTATAAATGTAGTAAGGGATACATTGAAAAAAAATGAAAAATAAATAGAATAATAAATCAAATTTGACCTTTCCTAAACAACTTCGAAGATTTTTCCATTAAGCATGTTTTTAGGGAAGGAAATTGCTACATGAATGCATTGGCCAACTTCAGTATCAACTATTTCACGAGGCATTTGGTTCATATTGATTTAATCTTGTGGTTGAATTACTTCTCATTATTATTTCTTAATATTATGGTTCCCTTTGATGGATAGTTTGCATGTTAAGATGGAGGATATTTATTAAAATATATGGGAATCATTAGCATGGTCCTATTAAGGACTAGAAGTAACAATAGAGCATCATGGGGTAGAAGGCTTCATTAGTTTATAGTGGTCTCTTTTCACGCTTTTGGCAATTGGCTTTGAATTTTAGGCAATGATGGATACCAATGTTAGGATTTATGTGAAGAAGAGGTAGACTTTGTTCTTGGGGAGGTTTCTAATATAAGGATAAAGACTACTTTCAAGGTGAAAGTTGTTATGATGGTACATGCAATTTTTATTGTTCTAGGAGAACTATTTATCTCTGCCAACCATCACTATTGTGTTAATATGGATGGTGCATCAATGTTTTTTGGGGTTTTCCTAGAGGAAGGGAAACTTGTTGACATTATGATAATGGAATGTATGGCACTTATTAGGTTTCAATGGAATTTGGGTCTAGGCCATGTCCTCAACTTAGCTATCATATACGTTAGGGTTCCCTTTATCTAGTGGGTTGTGGCCTTATTCCATTTCCTTTGTTTTTTATCCTTCCTAGGTCCTATTTATCATTCTTGCTTTAGGTCCTAATGATGACCCATGTATTTGATGCAGTGACTTTCAGAGGTCATAACTTTTGACTCGGGAGCCCGTTTGCGCTAAAATTTTACATGGAGAAGCATCTAAGAAAGTATCTAATCTAATGAAAATAGAATTTATTCAATTGAATCACACATTGACACTTTTTTGGAGCCAAATTCCTTCATATGAGGCCTCTAATTCGACTTTTATTGTTTTTTCAAGATTTTCCCAATTTGTAATTTTTAGTTATGCATTTAATTAGATTTTGAGTTGACAAATAGTGTCACTCTTGTTAGCTTTAAATAATTAGTAATTTTTGTAGCCATATGGATAAGCATGCAAAATTATCAAAAATGGCAAATTCAAGATTTTGAAAAAATCTGCCAGAAAGGGTAATTTTTAGATTAATGTTATAAGGGGTTTTATTTTTAGTTGTAGGACATAATGGAAGAAGGATAATGAAGGAAAATTATTTTAATTCTTTATGCTTTTATGTTTTTTTGTTTCTAACATTAATGTTAAATAGTATGTTGTGAATTAGGTTGCATCACTATTCATTTGGTGAAATGAGGAATAGTGTTTTTGAATTTTGTCATTAGAGCAACACCATGAAATGGGGTTGATTGATCATTTGTATTGTAATATGGTTCTTCAATTAACAATGGGGTTAATGTTGAGGTTGACGGATTGTAGGGATAGCAAAGGTTGACTATTAAAGGTGTTATGCTTTATGGAATAGATGTTTAAAGCTTATGGTATAGGAAAATGTATACAGACTATGACAGTTTGTGTAGTTATTTTAATATACTCTTTGTAATTATTGACAATATACTACCTTTGAGGTTTTTGTTATAATTCCCCTAGATATTTTGTTAATAACCTTAATTTTTAGAACAACCCATAACTATGTTTTTTTTTTTGCAAGTTAATATATGAATATGACCCCTAGACCATTTTCATTTGAAAAACATGTAAAATACTATTAAATATAAATGAAATTTAGATATAAATCTAAATTTAATTGGGATGGTGGACCTAGCTTGATTGGTTAAAGCATCATGTTACAAACAAGAGGTCACGAGGTCTAGTCTCCCCATTGTCCCTATGGTACCGAAGGGCATGTCGCACCAGTGTCACTAATCACATAATTTTTTTTTACCAAATTCTATGTAGTTTATAGCGAGTGGCTACCTTATTTTGATTCCTACAGTCTAAAAAAAATCTAAATTTAATTTTAATAATTACATAATAAAATGAAATAAAAATGATTATACAAATGACCTTTAAATCATTTAATTCAAATTTAGATTTAATAATAAAACAATTATTATATAATTATACAAATAAATTTAGAGATGTTTATTATAGTGGTTTAAATATTTATGTGTAAAGGTATATTCCATTCTAAAGAATTTGAATATATTTCATAGAGTTTGGAGTGCATGTTGAAATACAAACAAATTATAAAATTGTTTATATATAATTTAATTATGAAGTAACAATAAAATAATTTAAATAACAAAATGATTCTTATATAAATGAAATGAAGTCAATATGTAGGTGAAATTGAGATATAATAATAAAATGATTGTTGTAGACATAAATTTCTATAATTTATGATATTAGTACGAGATGTTTTGGATTTTTGATTGTATGAGTTTATTTCATCGGTGTTTCAAATCATTTTTTTCTCTTGCTTTCTATTTTTTTTAAATTCTGAATCATATAATTTATCTTCTCTTTCTTTCTATTTCTTGATGATGGATCGTGAAATTTGATCCAAAATATCAATGAAAAAGTTCACATTGTCAAATCCAAAACATCTCATACTAAAATGATTATTACAAGTTTAAGGAGTTATTTGTTTTTGAGTCTTGTAGACTATTCTTAAACATAATATAGTCTAACAATCAAAGATCAATTTTGACCCATAAAAATAAGACAAACATTTACCATTATTTAAATATGAATGAGAACTATTATTGTTGAAGGATGAACATTATTTTCTCTTACAATTTTTTTCTTAGCTATCATTTTACTTCAATTTTTATCTTTTTAGATTCTTGATCTATTGATGTTGTTATATTTTGACTTATTATGAAGATCTAGATATTGTCTTTTAACTTCAGAAATATATCATCCTATTTTTATTATAATTTTAATTGTTCAATTTTCTAAAAAGAATATTATACTCCAAATAAAATTTAGAGATAAAAAACAACCACCACACAATGAAATTTGCATCTAGTACAATGCCAACTATTGTACAAGAAATATTGGGTTTGTAGAAGACAACTGTTACACAAGCATAGAAATAGACATAGGCATGCATGACATCTCTAAACCAACTGTTATGCAAGTATTGAAATGGGGCACTGGCAGTCACCACCGAAGCCACTTGGTGAGGGGGACTTTAGTAGCCAAGAGATGCCCAAAATCATATTTCCCTATCCACTTAGAACAATGATGGAAACAAAAGAATCCCCTACAAGCAAACAAATTTGAAAAAAAAGAAAGAAATCAGCACAAAAAACAAAAGCAATAATTAGGCAGCACAAGGGGTAAACTGTTTCCTAGTGCACAAGTGTGGAGAGCCACGTGGTACGTCATGGGGGCGTTTCCAGAAGTTTCGACGACAACAACATATGTGGGGTGCAGTATACGCATACCTCCACGTGGGTTGCCCACAAACAAACAGTTTTTATGGACCCGACATTATGCCAAGATTTTGCTGCAAAATCGTACCTACGTGGCAGAATAAAGGACACTTGTCAATTTTTTACTGCCCGCATGGACGCCGGCGTAGAGGATAAGTTCGTAAAAATCGCAAGTTGTACGTGAACGCGGAATCTGTCTCTTTGCGGTACACGTGGCGGCGGGATGTGACATATTTACCTACGACAACTCTGTTACGTTAACGGCGACCATTGAGATCGACGCGGAGACGTTCCGTTACCGTTGCATTGTCGGTTTGGTGGGGCCGGAAGGTTAAACGCTTTAGGATGTGTCTACGTCTGCATAGTGGGCTTAATGAGCTTGCAAGTTTTTAACACAAGGGTTACCTTAGTGACCTTTGCTAGTTGGACAACAACCCACAAAAAGGCATAATTTTTTTTAAGAAGAAAGATAAATTATAGGTTAAAAATAACATTTAATTATATTAGAAAAAATTAGATAGTACTAATTTGAATTAGATAAATAGACTATGGTGAATTGATGGTCACTTCAATGAACGTATAAATGTTGGTTTATTAGAATCGGTGAATTAGTCACATAGGTGAAATATGGACTTTTCTCGTTTGGTCTTCCATTTATTTATTTATTTTATTTTCTGTTTCTTTTTTTAGTTTGAAGGTATAGTTTATTTTCTTATGTATCAAGTATGGGCTCGCTTTCATTCTATTTTTAAGTGTAGCAAGTGTTTTTATGAATATGTTTAGGGTAAGTATGTTTATTTCTGTTGCGTTGTTGTCTTTTCTAACATCTCTTAGCCTCTTAAAGTTGAAGTTCAAATAATTTGTTGGAATCTCTCTTTATAAGTTACAAATTTGATTGCTATGCTCCAAGATTATTTAGAAACTAACAATGATCTTAAAATATCTATCTACAATGCTCAAGCACAGTTACAGTTGGTTGACGGATAGGCATCTTGCTAAGGAGGCTGCTTCTTGGAGGCTATGGAGAGTATTCTGCCCTTTGGACGTTGAGCTGCTTAGACCTTCTTCTAAATGGCTGTTGACTAATGGTTCAAGTTTTGGTTATGAGTGGTGTTCTATATCTTCTTCGAAGAGAGATTCTTATTGTATTTGTTGGAGTTTTGTTGCTGTAACAACACATTTTGCTACTATAGAGCTGTTTATTATTACAGTTGTAGCAACATGCTTTACCTTCTCTATTTTATGTAATGATGGTCTAGAATTTTTATTTTTGTTGCTATTGTAGTAGCTTGTCTTGCTACTTGTGTATGACTTAATGGTGGCATGTTTGGCCATGTATTCTCGCTGATGTAATTTGTTTTTTTTTTTCTTCTTTATCCAATAAAAAAAAAGTGTAGTTGTAGGTGTTTTAACGGTTTTAAGATTGTGTTATTATTTCATTGAAGTTATTATAGAGGCATTTTATATATTTATAATTAATCTTTGCATAATAGAATGAAGAGTAATTTGGTTTTTTTAGAGGATTTTATGTTTGGTCTTGAGTTTTTTCAAGGTAATTTTATGTGTTCACATGTTATACATGTTTTAACTTATGTTTTATCGATTTTGTTGAGATGATATATGTTTCTTCTTTATATACATGTTCTTTTGACAACCATTGGAGGTGGGTTGTGGTGTGTATTAAAGATTTGTTGAAGATATTTCATGGAGTATCCAGTTTTAATGGTAGTGTGACAAATATCCTCTAACTTGTTTCTAGATTGAGTTGGTGTCAAAGTAGTTGTATCTTTTGGGAAAACTACTTTTGCAAGGTAAGCAATTATTTATTGCATTCACAAGATCAAGTAGAGACAAGAGGTGATTATCTTTAGAGATCAAGATTGGAACAAGAGAGTGGTTGAGTAGAGTATGAATGACAAGGGAGGAAGATGTAGAAGCAATTTTTTTTGAAAACTTGAAGATGATGTTACATAGATTATTAGCATTGAGCCAAAAGAGGATAACTTGGAAAGCGTGATACTAATCTTAATCTCCAAGTGGATTTTCACAAGAGATCATGAGAAAAAGGAACCAAAAAGGAGGGAGATGGAGCAAGGTGAGATTCCTCTAAAAGGAGGTTCTACATGGCTAAATAAAAATTGAAATTCATTCCTATGATTTAGAAATTAGCATATAAAATCTTGACCAATGAGTGTCCTAGATGGAAGTATGTTTCGATCTTTATCAATTATCCTTACACCAACAAATTTCTTATGCAATGTTGAACTATTATTGGAATGCTCTTACATGGTTTAAGAGTTAAGTAAACTCATTGGAAATTCGAAGTGTCACTAGTTTTGAAGTGGGAAGACTTCATGGGGTTGTTGTGTAAGTAATTTTACATCATACATGTCATGAAAAGGATAGATGGATACAATGGTATTACTTGAGACAAAGGTAAGTACAAAACATGTAAGCATATATCAATAATTTTAGGAAGAGAGAAACTAAGATAGGAAGGGACACAATGGATCATGAAGCTCACATGAAGTGTGTTGGAGGGCTATTTGGACACTTGAATAGACATGTTATCATGGACAAGCCCTAAGAAATAAACGAGGTGTGTACCCAAGCACATTATCTTAAGCTCGATAAGAAGGGGTACTCTTATAACGAAATCAAGCAAAGCAATGAGAAATAATTCAATGGTGATGGAAATGAGGCTAGTGACAAAGGAGAGAACAAATAATTCTACATTCACTATGAATCATAAGGGTAGAGGTAAAGAATAGTATCATTGTTCCTATTGTGATTAAGATGGATACTTGAGAGGTTTTGGAAATTACACGTATAATTGGCACCTTCAAATGAGAAGAAAGACAAAAAAGACAATGTGGTATGTACAATCCATTTAAGATTAGGTTTAGTTCAAATGTGGATGAAAATTTGTCATGTTCTATGCTTTATTAGGGAGTATAGAAGGTTGGTAAAAACTTGTATAGAGACAAAGAGCTCACTTAGCTTTTCCAAATTAAGTTACAAGGAAAATGTAAGAAAATTATTGCTTTGTTCAATTCATGTTCCCAAGTGAATTTGATTTCAAATAGGTTGGTTAGTGAGATGTGACACTATGTTTTGGACCATCTACATATATATACTTTGTGATGGTTAAATAAGGAGTGTAAACAAAGGTACAAAAGTGTTATGTACATTGTATTTTGGTCTTTACCTAAAGTTCATAAATGAGGTATAGTTATATGTGAGTGATATGATTCTTGGGGGGTCCCTATTTTTACATGGGGGTGTTTTTTATTCTAGGAGAAAGTATAAATTGATATTGGGAAAGAGTTTTTTTTAACTCCTATAAGGGAAGGCCAAAATTGTTATTGTTAGGACTTAAATTGTAGAAGACTAATCAATGTTAATGAAATGATTGTTCCTTAGCGTTGGAGGAAAAATATGTGAATGAAGAGGTTGTTGTTGGAGCTAAAAGTAAGATTCATGTGAATGAGAAGCAACATTTTCAAGGAAAATGCATGAAACAAAGTGTAGGGTTGTCATGATAAGGAAAGAAAGTGTATTTGGAGAGTGATATAGGGCATGAGATTAGTTTAAATCCTCCAAAGGTGGATAGTATTTTTCCTCTCAACTATGTTGATACATTATGTAGATTATTTAAGAGGCCTAGTTATATTAGGATTGTTTCATCTTGGTGTGAAGGATAATTTGTCTTGGGGTTGTCATATCCAATTCATGTTGAGAAGATTCCTAGTGAAGTTATGGGGATAGAAGCTTCTTAGCATATATTTTGGTAGTATTTTGGGGACCGAAAGCTTCCAATGGGGAAGGTATGATCCAAAAAATTAGTTCTAGAAAATTTAGATTATTAGGGTCAAGATGTATACATTACAAAGAAATTCTATAGTTGTAGGAGATAAAATTTGTCACAATACAATATTAATTACTATGACAAGTGAGAGGAGTGTTTGGCGTGGTATGGGATATCTTAGAGAGTTTTCAAAAGGATTCATAAACCTCAAAATAACTCAAACAAATTTAGATGGTGAATTTACTAGTTTATGGAGGAAAAATGCAACATAGACTATGATGAATGCATTGTCACCTAAGTGATTGCATTGAATGCATGATCACCTTCGTGAATGTGTTCTTGTTGTTGTGTAGGCCAAATGTGGAGTTTGAATATTTTTGTCTCTTGATCTTCCAATTTTGCATTAGTCTTCCTTTTCTTGAGGTTGGGAGGCTAAATGGAGATCATATATTATTTTACCATGACTTGTATGGGGTTGGGTTTCACTTTGTTGGTTTTAGTCCATCTTTGACTATATAAAATGTTTCCTTGAGTCTAATCATGTTGAGAGTGTAGTTGTCAATGTTTTAGGAGCTCCTAGATTATGGTTGTAACTCCTTGACCCAGTTGAGGCATTGTACACATTTGTAATCAACCTTTGCAATATGGAACATGAGTAATTTTCTCTCTAGAACTTAATTTTTACTTGGTATTGTTTTTTCTATGGTAACTCTACGTGTTTATATATTAATCATGTATTCTCTTTTATTTTATCATTTTTGTTGAGTTAAGCTATGTTTGTTGGTGTGTACCAAGAGTTCGTAAAAGATATTTGATCAAGTATCAATTTCTAATGAAAGTGTGAAGAATATCCTCCCTATTTATAGATTATTGAAGGATTGACAATAAAAACAATGGGTTAGGATTTCTTGGCTCTATAATAGCTAAGGATTGAATGGTTGTAGAATTTAGTTAACTTAAGCACTTTATAATCCAAAATTGAGCATTAAGATATTATATTTATGATAAGGCCCAAAGTGAGTAAAATAAGTGAGAAAATGGAAAACATATGTACTTTCCTCTATATTTCCCCCCACTTAAGTGTGCATGTGAATTGCATGAATCTTGAATTGTAAAGAAAACAAGTTAGTAATTGAAATAGAAAGAGATTAAAAAAATTATGTTTGGACACCTCACACTTTGCCTCAAGTTTTCTTGTAAAGTTGAATCTTCAAATCTCATACACAAAAACAATAGTAGATTATGTCATAATTTAATCAAAAATAATAAATAATAATCATTGATTTGCATATACATTTCAAAATAAAATAAAATAGGTGTAAGGAATTATTATGGTGAGCATGAAGCTAACTATGAGATTGGAGACATGCGGATTTCATGGATTTGTCCCTCAAAAACCATCTAAAATCCAATGTAGGATCCTGATGGATACACTTTTAAAACCATTATAGTTGTGTAATGTAGGACTCATGGAGGAATCACTATAACCATTTTATAATGTAGGACTATAATAATGGAATTTCCATACCTTTCAATTTCTTTATTATAATTTTATGCATGTTTGATCCATTAACCCACATGTGTGTGTTTTTTTGTTATTTTGAACCATTTTTCTTAGCCTATTTCATCCCTATCCATCCATGACCCCTTTCCTATGTTGGTCCCATACCTTGTTTAAAGTTCCTATGTGTTCCCTATCCGTCCATATCCCCATTCCTATGTTGATCACATGACCTTTTCATTTTATTTTTATCCCCATCCCATGTCCTAACCCACATTTAGTTCCCATTAATTTATCCCTATGTATCCCCTTGAATAATATTAAATGGTGTGCCTAGCCCAATCCTATGTGTAAATTCCTCCTTTTATCTATAACATGCCCATTATTCTACCCAGTAATTTTTACTATGTTTTACCCACAAGTGAATAGTTTTAAGAAGCCAACACTTAGCAATAAAATCTTTATTCTTTAATTCACTAACAATATGCACATTTGAAATAGCCTCATTCCAAGCTTTCCCATTGCATTACATCCAAACATTAAACAAAAACCCAAGTACGATTTCATATTACATAATTTCAAGATAAAATTTCACATTTACAATTTCTATAGAGATGGATACATGAATACATACATAGCTTCTAAGAGCTTGTTGTTGTAGAGATACAAATGGTCCAGATGTACCAACATTGGTGCATACATTCTAGATGTCCCCATTCCTTGGTGCAAACATTCTAGTTGTCCCCAATATTGGCTCATACATCCTCACATATTGGCTGCCAACTGCATGAGGGAGAGCATCACTCAAGCGCTTTTCCACCAACCATGGACTTATTGCGGTCTCTCGCACATCTACCTAACTAGTAAGATGGCCCTACCCTTCAACAAAGAGATTGGTTTGCTAACCTCATAATACTAGCCTTCTGAGAGCTTGGTGTTGTGTCCTACATAACTAGAGCTTTCATAGAGTGGCTACAACCTACATGTACATGGCATTCCCTACCTAGTATGCAAACCTAGATCATAGTGAACCAATAGTATAAACAATGGCAACTTACACTGCTTTGGCCAAAGTATTTATCACCCAGAATTTAGAGTGGAGATCACACACTCACCCACCTTTCTAGCTGAATTTGGTATATGAACATTCGTACTCTTTACATACATTCCAAAGAAATTGATGACCTAACTAACTTGGCTAACTAGGTTATACCCTTTCCCATGGATTATCCTAACTTGGGGAATAACCAAGTTATCCACATGGATAAACATAACGTCATAACATTAAATGACTCTATTTCAAAAGTGCATTCTCAACAATAAATGTCTCCATTCAAGAGTATAATCTCAACAATAAATAGCTCCATTCAAAAATATAAGCTCAACAATAAATTGACTCCAATCAAAAGTACAATAAAAAATCAAGTGATCATAAACAATCTTAAATCCTCATTGGTGTGTGCAAGAGGCATTCATTTCGTAGAGTAACTAGATGTTATAAATGAATTAGGGCCAATCCTTAAATATAATTAGAAGGATGTAAGTAAACATTTTATGCTTTAAGTCAACATATAATGGTTAAGTGGATGAATAAAAAAGGTCCAAAATTTGAATTTGAATTTAAAAGATTTTGAGTTATTTTTACAAGTGTACATTGAACTAGGTCCATTGTACAATCGTAATTATGATTCAAAATAATTACACAACTATAAATATAATCCAAAATAAGAAATAAGTGAATCTTAACTAATTTCTAAAACTAAATAAGAAGAAGCAAAATCCAAATTAGATTTTGATTCTTGAACAATAACAAAGTAACAAAAGGCTTACTTATGTTGAATGAGTTAAATAAAGGTTTATGGTGAACTTTTGATCTTTTACTCATTACTCTTTACAATCTACTAAGATTTTATTTTATTGCTCTTATAAGTTTTGACTGGGTGATAAGGCAAGATAAACATGTCTTTGTTAGGTATTTAAAATTTCTAGTTAAGACTTCTACCTTGAGGTTTCCCACATAAAATGTGAATTCAAATAGTCTTATCCCAATCAATCCATCAAGCAAATAAATAAATTATATAAACATAATTATAGGAGGTGGTGGTGACAGGTGACCAAACCTAATCCATCAATCCCACTTGGAGCGAAGACAAACTTACCGTAAAAACGCGGAAATCAACTTAACCCTAGGTTGAAGAAACCCACATGTCGTTTCCAACATGCACACCAATTAACCTCACAACTCAATGCACGATCACAATAGACGTCCGCGTGGCGGCTAAAAAATCGCCGGGGGAAGATATTTAGCACCTTCCTACTCATGATCAGACAAACATAAATTGGAGGTTAATGGAGTTTGTGTAGTTATATATACATTATATATATTCTTCCTGGAGTGCACCATATTTTATTCTGTGATCGATCCTACCTAACGATAAGATCTATCAAATTATTAGCAAAATGCCTTACCAGAGCTGCTGCAAGTACTTTTAAATTATTTAGTTCGGTCAAAGTGAAATGCCCATTTCATTGTCTGTGTTCATTATGGGACTTGGGAATTGATGTGGGCATTGCTCTGAACCTGTAGAAAAATCTATGGCCCAATTTCTTTTTCATTTAATGCAGTAAGCCCATTCCATTGGTCCCGGATACACACATATTCATGTATATATAGCAGGTACATATATAATTGCATATACTGTATTTTTAAGACTTCCCGAGGAGATATAAAGTGCTGTTTTTGTATTCACTGGATACCCATTTGGGGGAAAGTGTTGGAAAAGCTTTATATCTCAAAAGCAGTGCTGAGAGTATTCTATTATAAGAAGAAGCTTTCATCTTGGCCTAGGTAAGCAGATCTCTCGTTCAGTGTGTGTATCTCTGTTTGTGTTTTATTGTTTGTTATTTCATTTGGAAAGAATTAGTAGTGCTGCGTA
Source organism: Sequoia sempervirens (assembly GCA_007258455.2). Lineage (NCBI taxonomy): Eukaryota > Viridiplantae > Streptophyta > Pinopsida > Cupressales > Cupressaceae > Sequoia > Sequoia sempervirens. Next base: position 22,002 of record VDFB02058217.1, read on the forward strand.
TGCACGTTACTTAGGAGAAAGAGAAGACTATTTTTTTTAGTAATTGTATTGTTTAATGGATGTGTTGTCCCTTTCCTGAACACAGCCTCGGTGGCACCTATGATACCTTAAAAATTAAGGTCATGTTCACTGTGCTGGTCATTCTTTGCCTTTTCAGTTTCTAAGTGGGTTTTTATCCCTTTTACTTAGTGGGTCACTTGGACTTGACAATATTCTTTTGAACTGTATAGATCAGTGATTTTAGTCATTAAAATACTAATTTTTATACTAATTTTTAGTCTACTGGTCACATACCCCACTACATCTGGTAGGAGCTGTGGTTTGTCATTCTTGACAGAAGTTGTGAATTGAATAGAATAGAAGTATTCTAATGTTCACGAGTTCAAAGATGGTTTAAGAGACAACAGATTCTTATTTTTCAAACTTTCAGTCTACTGGTCACATACCCCACTACATTTGGTAGGCGCTGTGGTTTGTCATTCTTGACAGAAGTCGTGAATTGAATAGAATAGAAGTATTCTAATGTTCACGAGTTCAAAGATGGTTTAAGAGACAACAGATTCTTATTTTTCAAACTTTCAGAAATATACTTAAAAAACTTGATGGTGAACCGTTATTTTCCCAACCTTAACCTTTTCGAACATACCTTGTGACAATTAGCCACAATATTGTTTGCATACTTGACCTTGACAATAATATTGTAATAGATTTTGTATTCTAGAATAGAATAGAAGAATTCTAATGTTCACGAGTTCAAAGATAGTTTAAGAGACAACAGATCTTATTTTTCTAGCTTTTAGAAATGTACTAAAAACTTGATGATGAACCTCTATTTTCTAACCTCTGTTTTCCCCAACCTTATCCTCTTCAAACAAACCTTGTGACAAATAGCCACAATATTATTTGCATACTTGACCTCAATATTGTAATAGACTTTGTATTCCAAATACATGTCATTCTAATATATGTATACTATGTTCTGCTTGCTTTTATTTATTTTTATTTTTTATCAAAACTGAAATACAAATCAAGAAAAATAATAATAAAAAAGAGCTGCACTTGCCCTGTGTAGTAACACTGGGTCCTAGTCACTTGTATTTAAGGTTATGTTTAGATAGTCATAATTTTAGGTGCTGACGTCCTTGCCAAGTAAGGGTATTAGGATGCCACATATGCTGCAAGGTGTAGCTGCTGCTCCTTGGGACTGATGGGCGAACTTTACCATGCATGTGACCAGATGTCTGAACCTCTACGCATGAATCGTCAAAGGGTGCGTTAGTAGTCCAATCTACAATTTAACGCTGTACCAATAATTATTAAAATGACAGTGCTATCAAATTGAGGTGGGCCATTCTGGGATTTTAACCTGTTGGGCCAGAAATAATATTTTAAGATTTTTAAATCGGGGTATTGTCAGGGGCGGGTTTTACTAAAATTGATGATGCTTCGTAAAGTTCCAAACTCTGGCTTCTTTGCATAGATATTGCTTTATGGGGAAGATGTGGCTATATAATAACCTTGTTTTGTATCATCTGTCCATGCAGGTCTTGTTGAGGTTTTGCACTTTCCTGCAAAGAAAAGGAGTTTTGAAATGGGTCTCTCAAGCTTCCCCAACACTGTGTCAGAAGGTGTTTTGCCAATTCTGATTGTTAACACTGCCCTATCCTTTGCCATTATCAAGGATATCCTGAGATCCATCCTCCAGATTGTAGGCCTCTCTCCATATACTGAACCTGAATCCATTGATCCATCATGGCCTGAGAGTAATATTACCCCTGACATGGCCTATGTACATCCAGAGGCGCAGCTCATTGCAGAAGAAATCAGGCAGAGCCTACCCATCAAGAGATTCCAATCTGATAATGAGTCTGCAAGCAATGAAGATGATGATGGCCATGTTGAGTGTGCAGTGTGTTTGTCCAAGTTTGAAGAAGGGGATGAGATTAGGCAGCTGCCCTGCTGCCACTTTTTCCACAGACCTTGCCTTGACAAGTGGCTCGACCATCAGCAGATCACCTGCCCTCTGTGTAGATCATGTCTCTTAACCGAGGATGCAGCACAGAATATGAGGCTCAGCGAACAGGCCTTTACAGATGAACTCATATTCTGGTACTCTTCCTTCCAAGAGTCTGGCTATCATGGTATGTGGATTGAGAGGTAAAGATTCAAATTAATTTGGGTTCTGCTTTGAGTCAGGGTCCTGATCCATTTCTTTGGAGATTATGTGAGCTTGTTAGTTATGCGTATGGATAAGGAAATGAGCTTCATGTTTTGCGGCTATTTCTCTTACAAAAGCAATCCTATTTTCTCACAGTTATATCGTTAAAGGAACTTTTTTTGTATATAGCAGGAAGGCATATGCTTAGAAAAGCAGAGGGTTTTTAGTGGTGGCATATTATGGACTGAAAAGGATCGATGGGATCTGAGATCCATCTATAAATCAGAATCCAAAAAGCCCCACAAATGAAGAATAGCATATGTAATAGTCTCTCCCATGGAATGGGTAGTACAAACTCCATTCCAAGAGTATATTTTGGAGATAGCTTTAGTAGCCTAGCCTGGTTTAGTCTGAGCAGTGAAGTTTTGCTGGACTTCCGCTCTGCTATAACTGAATATAAATTTAGGTGACTTGTGTGTGTAAAGATTTACTACACTGTTTGAAATTGAATCAAGGAATTTATTACTATGTGGGTGTTGATACAAGAAACTAACTCTAAAATCATATGAATGCACAGTATTTTGCTTTAAAAAAATTACTGTGTCAAGTTATTATTGAACAGTTTACCTCAGCTACATGTGCATGATTTGATTTATCATTATGTTGATATGCTTTCTTGCAATTCAAGTTTTCTTTCTTCATCATTGAAGTATGGATCAAGGAATTTGAATACCATGTGGGTGATGGTAAAAGATGCTAGTCCTATACTCTTCTGTATAGGGAACATTTTAAAATATATATATAATGGACCTATTATCTTCGATAGTTTGCTTGATGTACAGGCTCATGATTCATCATCGATGTCGATGCTTTCTTGCACTTAAAACTTCCTTCATTATTGATAGTTGAATCAAAGAATTTCAATATTATGTGGCTGTGATGATACAATGGGCTAGTCCTAAATTCTTAGGAAGGTAATAATTTCCTTAAAAACCAAAAAATTGTATCAAGCAATCATTTCCAACATTTCGCCACAGTAAGTCTCATGATTCATCATTGATGTTGATGTTTTCTTGCACTTGAAATTTCCTTCCTTAACATGTACACAAAGATACATATACATATCTGTTAATGAACAGACATATTCCAATTGCCTTGGTTCTTGATGTTCATGGGGATGAGGGATGACAAATCATAGCTTAAGATAGAAGCCTAGAAGGTGGACTTTCATTCGATGGTAGGAGGCTCACCCAACTTCTACAGCATTCAAGAACGTTTCAACCCTTATTTTTTCGAACTTAATGTGTAAGCAATGAACAGTACTAAAGCTGGTAAATTGTCAGTGATGGGAGATGAATCTCTATAATGGCAAGAGTGTTGGATAAATGGATGTACTTAATGTTGGTGGGTGTGAAAGCTAAGATGGGCATGGAATATTTTCATTTGGAGGTTTCATTTGGGTGTGAAAGCTGAGATGTGTACATGGCCTCCCAGTTGCGACTCAAGGGTGAAAAGACTTGCGCTCCTTGAGATTGCAGGTTCCGAGTCACCTAGAGGATGAGTATCATACCAGTATTCGTGAACCAGGTGCCTCCCTCATCCCATTGGGAATCACAGGGTCCCCATATTCCTGCCAAGCCCGTCTGTAAACCCAAAAACAGATGCTTGGTATGGTGGACTGTAAAATAAATAATGTATTCATTGTTAACCGTAATAGCGGAATCTTTGTAGGGACTGAGTACTGGGTTGCATTCCTTTCACGCCTTCCGTGTCTGATCAGGGTGAAACTCAGCACTAGGTCAGGTTCCATTTTAGATAAAGCACTTTCCTTTCTTCAGTTGGTCATAACAGCACAAGTTCAATTGGGTCTAAGCACATAAGATGCTTCAGGCTGGTTGGGATAAAAATGAGATTATATTTGAAGGTTAATTGGCACGATATTCGAGAGATCAATCTGCTTCTATTTGGACTCGTGGAAGCTAAGTTCCTGAGGGCAATAATCAAGACATTTGTGAAACTTTTGAATGAAAATACTTGATTTGCATTTTTATTTTATTTTGTTTTGGGTTAAAATAGGTTTGTAATAGTACTTTAAAGGTTTGAAACTCATTGAAACATTCACACAGTGCTTTGAAATGGATTTGGATCTACACTTTAAGTATAGTTGAAGTATTTTAGGAAACTCGACCAAGCTGTCCTGAAGTAACGTGGTTTGGATGCACTTTAATTGTAGTTAGAGAGGGTGTAAAGATTTGAGACAGAAGGTATTTGTTTCAAACTTGAGCTAGGAATCAAGTGTGAGTCATTAGAAAAAAATTAGGTTCAAGACAGGTTCGGGTTTTGTTTTGGCACCATTACATGGCAAAGTTGGACTTGTAATTACCTTTCACATGGTGGAAAGAGTAGTGGTGGAATTGCAACATTGCCTTTTAAGAATTATTCTTGGGCTATTGTACAAGGGTCTTAGCTCTTTTTTGGTTAGAAAAATAAATTGTTGCTGGGGTTTAAATTGTTCTTTCCAAACTTAGCTTATCAATAAAGAGAATGTAATAAAATTGTTCATTTTTTCTGTTGTTTGGTTTTATATTAAGACATTTTTAGGAGAAAGGTTGATGCACATTAATACTGTCTATCCTATCTTTTATAATATTTTTGAGATATTTTTCTTGACTTTTTTATTAGTCTAAAGTGCTTGAATTTAGATTCAGATGTCTTCCAACCTTTTGATCAACCTATTTCTTGTAGAGCTGTTTTGTTTGACATATTATATGATGGTCTTATTATATTGTTAAAATACAAATTTTTTCAAGAGTAAATATTTATTTTTAGTTCTATAAGTCTAAGAAAACTATAAATTTGTATTGATATTTCAATTCTTTTATATCAACAAAAAAAGTTCATGTTCTCATCTTTTCTTATTTTTTTAGATGAAAGGTTAGGTTGAAAAGGTGGCTTTGGAGTTTCAACATCTCTAGTATCTTCTCAATTAATGGGAGATTGTCATATACCATGAGTGTAAACCGTCTAGATAATCTACCACGAGGGTCATTGCCTTTTGCACCTCATTGGAGGGGTGCTCACATAGTTATAATTGATTTTCTCCTCCTTAGCAAAGGGGTTGGACTTTATTATTGTTTGACAAAAATATTCTTGTGCCTTTTAGGTGACTCTCTCCTACACAAAGTAGCACCTACACTATTATTGTTGTGCCTATGTTGCTTGGGTTGGTTGTGCTCATGCCTCTTATAATCTAGGATGCTTAGGTGGGACTAGATGCTCCCTCAAGGAAACCCTCTACTTGGGTAGACCCTTATCCTTCAAATGATCTAGTGCTTAATCCTTCTAATGTGGTGGTATGAGCTAATAATTTGATGGCTAATTTGATACAAGCTTTTTACTTAATATATGTTTATCCTTTTTGGATCATGAGCTAATACATGAGCTCCTTTATGTCCTCTAGATAAATGGTCACATGGAGGTTATAGAGTTTGTCATATGGTGACTTTAGCTTATAATAACCCCACGCTCCTTTTGGTTGCATGTACTTGGTGGAGTTGGTTGGATGGTGACTTAGAGCTCTTGGATGCATGTAGATGTATGTTGCAAATTCACAATGTGTTGAATCTATATATTACATATTTGTGATAATCCGCCATTCAAAATAAAAATCTCATCTTTGTAGATTTTTGGGTATTTTAGATGTGTGAATGAATTCATATTTGCATCATAGTTGTGTGTGTGGCTTACATTACATGCAAGGTGTTATGTTTAGAATATGTGGTCTTTTTACAAATTTGTGGGAAAAGAATTCAAAATTGTAATTCTCAAGGGTTTTCCAAATGATACAATTTTGGATTTTCCTACATGCTTTCAATCATGGTTAGAGACTTGTTCATTAGTCTTTAGTTTTTTACCTATAGTTATCCTATAGTTATAGATTTATGGCATTTTGGACCTAAGGATGTTTTTGTTTTAATATTTATTCCACAAAAAGAATAAGCATGATTTCTTAGTTTAATTGTCACCAATAGAGTTTTGAATCTACATTATTTTTAGGTCAATATGTTTTAATGGTTCAAAGTTGTACTAATTAAGATCTACAAGTTGTGTTGTACAATCTACTTTGCTTTTAGTTTTTGACCTAATGGCATGTTTCAATCACCTTTATTGCAAGTCACATGTGTCTAATATGAGGTTGTGGGTGGCATGTGTATGTACTTTTATGTTGCATGAAGAACTCAAGAGTAGATCCACAAAATATTAGTTGTGTTGTATGTAGCAAAGATACCCACCATGAAAATAGCAATAGTGAGTTCCTAGTCATTTTGAATATCTTTGTTATTGTGAAGTATTTGATGGCATGGAGATACATGATCTTTGTGTTAAGATTTTTGTTTGTTGACCTATAGTCATCATTGAGAATTGGCATTTTAAGTATTAGAGATGCAATGAGATAGACTATTGAGAAGAAGGCCTTTTGAAAGTCACACATGAAGAAAGAATCGTCTTCAAGGTTTTGAGAACAACAATTTTTCTATCATAAGAGGCTTTAGATTATAGTTCAACGAAAGCTTTGTGCAAAACATGGTTGTGATAGATTATTTTCTAGGTTGAAAATAGTAACCACAATGTCATGGGAAGCCATTGAGTACACAATTAGAGTTTTTTCATAATATGATTGTGCTTGGAAATCTATCACAAAGATGACATTTTTTCTGTGGAAAACTTATAGTAAGCATGCAATAGGATTTACTTACTAGGAATTTCAATTAATATTTGGTCGTGTGTGATCTTTAAGGTTTTGAGGATCTTTAATCACAATGCCACGAGAACCTTTGGATCACTTTCAATGAGAGTTTTGGAAATGATGTAGAACTATCAATCAAAGACAAATAATCTTATGAAGATGTAAATCATGGTTCTATAAGGGAGTTCCAAAATTCCACACTAACATGCAACGAGTTCATTGGCTATTATTTGGAATTAATCTTATAGTTTTGAGTAGAATAATGATTTCTCCTTGGAGAAACTAAGTTGATTGAAGAATCAAATCATAAAAAAATTGATGAAACACTACATAGGATTTTGCTAGGAAACTTAATTTAGTTGACTACTACTCATCCAAACTCGTCAGCTATAGTTGGAATCTTGTCTCAATTCATGAGCCATCCAAAAAAGTCGTTAGAGGGTACCATATAGAGTAGGGGACTCAAAGGGGATCTTAAGAAGTGTACTTGTTTTCATTTCAAAATTCCAGGAAAGGTAGGTCTTGGGATGCGAGAGAAATTAAGAAGATAGTTAATACTCAAAATTGGAACACCATGAGAACAATATTAGGAAAATAAATTGTCTCATGCCCACAATTCATGAAGATATATTTTATAGTGAAACTTGCATTTGGTAGGTTCATTGAAGTGCCTAGCTTAGTTTTCTCAAGCAAGCATGTAATGGGAACTTGCAGGATCATATGTGGTTTGAAAATATTAGATTTTAGGGTTTTTAAAAGGTTTCAGGAGTCATTTTGAGAGGCTGCCAGGGCAGGGCTTGAGAGGTGGTCCTATAGCCTAGGCTGGGTGGGGACACTCCCAAAGCAGTAAGAACACTTCAGGCACTTTGTCTGCAGGAACACCACATCTTTGGTATACCAGGCTATTAGAGAGAATGAGATGGGCTGCACTAAGTGGGGTTTCGCTCATGGGTTTTATCATCTTGTTTGTTGGTTTCATTAGCCATTCATTTATCCTCTCCCTGTGGGTGCAGGATGAGTTAGAAGCTGTGATGAGGTCCTATGAATGTTGGGGTTGCCTTTGGTCTCCATTGGTGATCACTCTGTGAGGTTTATGCTCTGCAAGTATCATATAAATATTGTTGATTTTCTAAATAATATAATTTAGTGACTTTTGAGGTGAGTTTCCTAGAAAGGTTTTCACTTAATCACTATAGATGGCCCATTGGAAATTAAATATTATTTATGTTTACAGGCTATATTGGGACACTATGCATTATTCCAGGATCTAAAAATTTTGTGCATAACCCTCCTCTCAAGATTAGTGTAGGAAGTTGTTTCACAACCTTAACTTCCTTACAAACAAGAGTCATAGTGCCCTAAATGCACTTTCTAACTACTAGTTTTTTTAAATGATGGAGACTAAGGGATTCAAAAGGGGGGAGCACACAAAGTGCTCATGTTTTTGTCAAAACATAACATAACATTTGGTGTGCTCCCCCTAAAATGTAACTTTTTTTAGCATTTAAAAAATTGCGTCTGTTAGAAATTAGCTAACACCATGTAGTTTATACTGATTGCTATTTTTTGTGGAATATCATGTTTTTTGCTAATTTTCAAAAGTGGACACATCCTAAAAATATAAGATTGAGCATGCTCCCCTTAAATTTGGAAACTATTGAGTTTTAATGTCGAAGAGGCAGTAGGTTTTAATAAAATGTATTTTTTAAAAATTTGATGAATGAGTAAAAAATGACACCAAAAGTACCATATGTAGGTTTTTGATAAAAATGGAGACACAAGCAAAGAAATTAAAGATCAAAACCTTAAAATATTTGAAACATAAAAAATACATGGTTAGAAAGCTAAGAGGGAGCTCAACATTACTATGTTTATTTTTTAACTTGACATTGAAAGAGGTGCAAACTTGATGGAGAGCATGCTCAATATTGTGTCATTTTTTCATAATTGGCCAAAAACACATATGAGGTCGTTGACATTTGATTCCAACCCTTTGGATTGGATTCCTAAGGAAAATCCAACCCTAACCTAGAAATTCCCAATGCAAGTAAGAATGCGAGTGTGTTATAACACACTCGCATTTTTGTGAAGAAAAACTCTTTTTCACTTTCTCTCCTTGTCAAATCATATATATAAAATAAATTTTTAAGTATAAGTGACATTTATATATCATGTATATAGTTTCAACATGCTTGAGAATGGTTTCAGATCTTTAGGAGTTATAATGTAGATTCTATGTTTTGGAAAATATTATAATTTTTTAGATAGTTAGAATTTAGTAATCAACATGCTCCTATCATCTTTCTCTCTCTCTTTATCTCACTTGTTATATCCCTTACACTCTATACCTCTCTCTCTCGTGCTCCCTATATCTATCCCTCTACATCTCACTCTCTCCCCCTTGACCTCAAGAATTACCTCTACGTTCTCTCTCTCTCAACCTATCTCTTGCTCCTTCCTTCCCTCTCTACTCTCTATATCCCCTCTTTGTCTCTCTACCTACCTCTCTCTCTCTCTCTCTCTCTCTCTCTCTCTCTCTCTCTCTCTCTCTCTCTCTCTCTCTCTCTCTCTCTCTCTCTCTCTTTCTCTCTCTCTCTCTACTTCTCCCCATGACACATAAAATGCAGAAGTTTCTATTTTCATCATTACACTACTCATAATTAATATTTTTTACAAGTATGCATTCATTATTGGAATGGTCAAATGGTGTCTAGTTGACTAGAATTGAGATACAATACTGTAGAGGGAACCCATATCCACCTACAGGTTCAGACAAAATATTTGTAGGTGCCTCAAATTCTAAGGAACAACCTATCATAGTTTGACATTTTTTGCACTTGGGGCTCTTAAGATACTGCACCAGAATAGTGTAGCTCAAAATGATCGAGATAGTTGGGATGGGAAAAAAATATTCAACTAACATTCAACCACCCACACGTGTTCACACATTTGATTGAACCCCATGAGATAAAGAACACAAAATATAACTCCTAATAACTTTTGGTTGAATGCAAATGACATTTTTGCAACTTTTCATACATTTTTTCCATGGTCAAATGGTTTGGAGATAAGAAAAATTTAGATAGGTAATTGTGGAGGGACTCTAAGTGAATATTTGGGTTTAGACAAAACATTCATTAGTGCCACAACTTGTGAGAAATAGTCCATCATAGTTTGGTAACTTTTGCACTTAGGAATCTTAAGAGGCTATGTCAAAATAGTGTATCCTAAAATTAGTAGTTATCCTAGAGAATAAACAAAGTCCTTACCTAGTGTTAAACCACCTAGCCAGACATGTTCATGCAATCAATTCAGTCCCAAAATGCACAAAATGTAAAATATGGTTTCCAACAAATTTTTAGTAAACACAAATGATGATTTTTGCAACTTCTAAAACATTTTCGCCATAGGCAAATGGATTGGAGATATTAAAAACCGAGAAGGGTTATTATGGAGGTACCCTACATGCATTTATAAGTTCAAGCGAAATGTTCGTAGGTGCCACGAATTGTGAGAAACAGTTTGTCATACTTTGGAATTTTTTGCGCTTGTGGCTCCTAAGAGAATGCACTGGAATAGTGTAGCTCAAAATAATCATCTATATTGGGGAACAAATAGAGGCATTCCCTAGTTTTCACTCTCTCACACAAATATTTTGTCGCAACCGGGTTAGCCCCCCAACACACAAAACACAAAAATATGGTTGTTAGCAACTTTTCACTAAATACAAAAATGCTTTATGTAACTTCTAAAACATTATTCCCATGGTCACATGGATTGGAGATTTAAAAATTGAGAGAGGTCATTGTGGAGGGACCCTACATGCACTTTTAAGTTTAAATTGAATGTTCATAGGTGCTAGTGATTTTTTTAGTGGCTAATATTCGTCAATTGGCTAATAGTTGAAATTTGGGAATCCAAAATTGGCTAATAGTTCGAGCTATAACATGACTTGAATCGCCACAATTTTTACAAAATTTTATTATAGTTTTATTTAAACTGCCAAAGAATTTATTTTATTAAAAAATATAACTCAAAAATTTTCCACAATATTCAATACATGATTAGATCAGATTCACCTAAATTTTATAAATTATAGTAGAAATCTATATTAATTCACTAATAATATATCATAATTATTAGTTTCTTTAGGACCATATTTCTAATCTTTAGTTTCCACCATTGATTTATAATATAATCTAATGGCCCTTGTATTCCATGAGGTAAAGTGTACCCATGATCTATAATGCTCATGAGGCCCACAATTTATGGTTTCATGAGCATTATAGATTGTGGGTATATTTTACCTTGCAGAGTGCAATGAGGATCATTAGATCAATGATCTAAAAGAAATTTTGAGCCCCATGAGAATTATAGATCATGGGTACATTTTACCTTGTAGAATACAATGAGGGCCATTATATTATATTTTAAAACAATGGTGGTAAGTAAATATTATAGTCTACCCCTTAAAACCATCAATAATTTCCACTCTTGGGCCCCTACCTTTCCATGAGAATTATTTTTAGATTGGATGGATTTTCCATCATAATTAATTCATTTTCCTTTACTTTCAAGATTCGCCAATTTTTTTATAAAATTTTAGTAATGTAAAGAAAATCGCCAATATTTTTTAGAAAAGGAAAAGACCAATAGAATTAATATTTTCAAAAATAAATTACTTGGTTGCATATCCTTTTTTTGAGGGGGGTTTCTTAAATTTATCTCTAATAGGTGTTACATATTGTGAGAAATAGTCTGTCATGTTTTGACAATATTTTGCACTTAGGGCTCTTAAGAGATTATGTTGTTTGTGTTCACTAAAAAGTTGTCGATAACCATATTTTATGATATGTACATCATGGGGTTGAACTAATTATGCCAATATTTATGGGTGGGTAGGTGAATGTTAAGGAAGACCTTTGTTCATTCCCTAGTACAAATGATCGTAACCCTGTTTAGTCTTCCTAGTAACTCTGTTTTAGGATAAACCTAATGGGAAATTTTTTTATGGAGGTTATTGAAAATCTAAACACACTTTTGGATATCATTCATGGAGATACAACTCCTCATACGTTTGTAACCTCAAATATAAAATGTATACCCTTCCAAATTTTGACAATTATTAGTCCTAATTAGCCCTTTAAGTCTCCAAAATTGAGTTTTTGATAGACAACACCCTCATACATGAAAAAATGGTACAAAACTACTTGAAAAAGTGGAATAGGTTGACACATACCTAAAAACCCAATTTCACTAGTTAAGTAGGTGTTTAACCCCCAAAACTCCAAATTTCATCCTTAAACCCTAAGTAGGGTTTTGACAAGGCAACGAAGGTAAAAATTTGATTTTTGAGTTAATATTTAGTCTCAAATACCTCTAACCACTAGTGAATTAGGTTTGTATTGATCTTTCACATCTCCAAGTACCAATTGGAGTTCCTAAAATTTTGTACAACACTTGAAACTCACAACTTATCAATCAACAAAGTACCAAAAAATGTACTTATCATTGGAACCATTCCACCATTTTCTTCATATCAATAATATCATATATAATGTACACTTTAAATTCCTATTCATTTATCATACAAACCTCTATCATACTTGAAAGAATGCACAAATTCTAAAAGTATCTTCATATGAATAATCTTTGGGAATTATAATATAAAAACTAATCTTTCATAGATATGCAAATCCAAAAAATAGATGTTGAAGGTTTCAATGTAAATATAAATTATTAACACATCCAAATCCCTTGTAAATCCTAGGACCAAAGATTCATTATTTGAATGATGAAATATCACAAATTTATAACTAATATATCTAAACACCATGAATTTGCAACATGCAAATACATACATCTAAAAGAACTAAGGGATTGTCTACAAGCTCTAGGCCACCAAATGAGTAACCTCATAACCTCCACCAAGTAGATGCATCTAGGATCTCTAATTCAAAATCATTGTATGACCAAATCCTCTACAAAATACACGTAAACAAACAAACTAGGTTGTATAGGAGATTCCAAGTTATCATATGAATATCTATAACTTTTACATGACCAACTATCTAAGGGGGATATTCAAGGAGCTTCTATGTCACTAAATGATCAACTCCACAACATCCATGTTACCAAAAAATCATTTAAATTGATAGCACAAGCTCCAAGACACTACATGGTAAAGTCCAATAGTGTAAAGATGAACTCCAAGGGAACTACCAACATGATTTTTCATCCTGTCATCATCAACAAAATCTTCTCTTGAGCCACAAAGTTAAAGTGTTTTTAATTTAACCTTTCCACCTCCATTTTAGAAGTGTTTTCCATAAAGTGTGTTCATAGTGACTCAAGGTTTAAATAAATAGGTAATATTATATGCATCCAAATACAATTGCATCATGTTATGAAGGTACATGGTTTAGGGTTTAGTCATTGATGTCAGGCCTCCCAAATTATGTGATGATTTTAGAATTTTGAGGTTCCAATATGAGGCATTTGAGAGAAAAGATAATCAAACCTTAATAGAAAGCCTACATCATAATAATTTTAGGCCAATACCAACTCAAATGTTATTACCCAATGCTCTTTTTGGTGGTTGTAGAAGAGGGGATTTGCTACTCCCAAGATGGTGAGGTCTCAAGAATAAAATAGCCCTCAACTACCTCAAAGGACATTGTAGACGTCCAATTTGATCACTTCCATATGATCAAACGCGTCTCCTTATTCATCCAATTGCTCATCCCCTCTATTAATATTAATTAAACTATTTGTTTAATTAATACCCTGCATCTTACATAAGGGTCCTAAAGTATTTAATTTGATAAATGTTTTGCCCCTTTTCCTTCTCTAAATTAAATAAATTTACCATTTTATTTAATTTAGTCATATTCCTCTTTTTGAATTAAAATTAATTTTTAATTCCTCTTTTCTCTCTCATGGTCACATCCTCCAACTTTTGCAAGTTGGTCCTTAATCCATCTTAATTACTCCATCTTCTTCTAATTAACAGGGGTTAACATGTGCACACCCCTAATCATCATTAGGGTCACATCCTCCATAATCTCCCACTTGCCTCTAAAAAGTCATTAGTCCACCTGACTGAGTACTTGCACAACCTTAATCAGTTGATTAGCCTAACCTAATCCTCCCCCCACTTATGGAATGTGTCCTTAAGTCAACCTTATTAAAGGCTTTCTCCTTTTGGACAAGGCACTCCACTTCCCCATGTGAATTTTTAATTCACCTTTTAATCCCCCAAGGCACCCAAAGATTTTTGTTCGCTTCGCTTCCCTCCCCGTATGCTTCCACTCATTTCTTTATTCTTTCCCATCTCCCCAGCCCAGGGCTCATTTGGGAATTTTAATTCCTCACGTAATCCCTCTCCCCATGGGGCAGGACCTCCTTTAGGGAGATCTTGTCCAATCCCAAGGTGCTTCCCTCCAATGTCATGTCTCCTTCTCCTCCACTCATGCACTTGCTTTTTGGGCTTCATCACATGCCACATGTCAAGATGTAGGGGCGTGAGTTCTCAGCTGCCTTGGCCCTGTCTTACATTATTATTCAAATCCTGACCATCATTCCCTAGGAATTCTCAGAAATCCTAAATACCCCCTCTTTTCTCTCATTTGGGGAGAGGGCATGCATTGTAGCCAAACTCTTGCAAAAATTTTCTAGGAGCCATACATAGCCATTTTTCACACTTGCATCCACTTTCATCCTTTATCATCCCCTCATCCTCACAACATCTTGTAACTTGCATCTTGTGCCATCCAAGGAGCATACACATCAAAGATTGAAGGGCCAACCAAAGGATCGACTCAACGCAAGGTATATAGTTCCATTTTGTTGCTTTTATCTTGCATTGTTTCCAACTTAGGCTAATCTTGAGGTGTAGGTTGTTTTGGTGTTTATTTGCACTCTTTTACTTGCTGCTCATTTTCTAATGCTCACATTCAACCTATCACAGACATAACTCAGGTGACAAGATAAGGCAATGAATTGTGTGTATTTATGTTTTATGTAAAATTAAAAAATGAGAGTTCCATAAACTGAAAGAGCAAGTCAAAGAGGTCTTCTATAAAATTTGGCGATCTCTCAACCAAGGATGACAATGCGGTGCACAAGCATCCCCACAACACATTGGTGTCTCATACAAATAAAAAACTGAGAATGTCTTAGAAAATGACTAAGTGACTACTAACAATTTTGATAACTAAAACTCTTAGAGTGCAGGAAAATAACAACAAATAACAAAAAATGAAATTCTTTAAACTAAATGAAATGTGAATGATAAAACAAGAGAAGAGGAAGAAAATACTCACAATGGACCAAGAGATAAATCCTCTAGTAGGGAAATGTCTCCAATACTTGCACACATAAGACTGAGGAAAAATGTTAGGGTTGTTTAGGGGTTTGCCTCAGTCAGACCCCTATTTTGGTGTTTCTACCTCCATGACCAGCCAGGTAGGATTGAAATATATACAATGTATAAAACAAAGACGAGTGTTAGAAACAAACCCTTCAAAAGAGGAGAATCCCTATCACAAATGTAATAGACATGTGATAGAAACAAACCTCGCAAAGGAGGAGAACCCCTATCATGAATGTAATTGAAGGAACAAAGAAAAAATCATATAGATGAGATTATTTAAAATAAAATAGCAAGAGATTGTTACCAATAGCCTGTGATTCTCCTCTTAAGTTGATGGATGTGACAAACTTGAGAGAGAACTTTTGCAAAGCTTCGCTATGAGAATGAGAGAGCAAGAGAATAGAAAAAATGATAGAGAGCTTAGAGAAGAGTCATAGATCGAGATTGATAGATTTCTTACCAAAATAAAATGTGTTAGGAAGGTATAATCATGCAAGGGTCATCCCAGCATGCCCACGAGCTAATAGAGGCATTACGTTCATTGGTAGGCAGGAAATGTAACGTCTCGACAACTATTGCATTTCAGAATCTGGGACATTTGTGCAGTACATAGATGTCTACATGGTGTGTGTTCGTCCAAGACATAAATTTTCCTTAATGGGAAGAAACAAATGGGTTAAGTATTAAATAAAAGTTGGATCAAAAGAACATTGCATTATTAATTTTAATTTATCTAAAAAAGGGAGGCCTATGTAATGTGAAATTGCATATGATGCAATTTGTGATACTATATTTTCCCCCCACTTTAGCAAGCATATTTATTATAGTAGATGTGAGCTAAAGTAGAGAGAGAAAGAGGTTGAAAAGAATATACCCAAGATGAAGAGACGTAGGTCTTCAAATTGGTATTTGCAATTGTAAAGCTAAGTCGGGACACGAAAAGGACATGGGTCTTTTGTCTTGCAAAGTTGACTACAAATTCACCACAAACATGTTAGTTGCAAACAAGCACATTAGGCGAAAAAGTGAAAAATAGACATGATATATCTGATCAAATATAAAGATGATGTTGATAAGTATGGATAGCAAGTTGTGTTATGCTAGAGACCATACAACAAGATGATAGGCATGTGGTTGTTGCAAATTGTGTTGTATGACAATTGTAGAAAAGAAAAGTCTAGTCAGGTTTCCCCCAAACTAGATGAAGAGATCAAGATAAAAGACAAGTCTAGTCAGGTTGCCCCCAAGCTAGACAATGAGATCATAAGACATCAAGATTTTTAAGACATATTTTTGAAAAATAAGAATAACCAAATATGATAGCCCCCCCTTAGAATGATATGTGCTACACAAAGGAGCACAAGTTATTCTAAGGAGAAGAAAGACAAATAGAGAAGTGTTGTTTCATGAAATACATAGCGAGATGTATCCATGAAATGTTATCGTGTGAGTGATAACACATAGAATCCACAACATCAAGAAATATAAGAGATAACGAGATTGAAATCATAGGGGGATCCAAGCATTCAGGGTCAGAATTAATCATAAATGTATATATAGTGTAAATTATATGAATTTTCATCACCCCCGAAATAGATTGGAACAGGAAGAAGAGAACATGAAAACAAATAAAAATCTAGGTCAACATGGAAGAGGCCTAAATTCCCTAACACTTTGCATCATCCCTGGTGTGAAAACCAAATTAATTTATCACAAATAGAAGAATGATGAAACATATAGAAGAAGTTTTGACAGATTTCCTCTCTTGTCTCCAAGTACCTACAAGGGTATCGAGGCTCCTCCAAGGGAGAGCACAAACATGAAAAAACAAGTACAGGGGAACACAAACAAACATGTGAATCTAATATAAAGATAAGAAGAGGCACCTCTCTAGTCAAGCACCTCTAACAAGTCATCTTGCTCCCAATCTAGATC
Source organism: Sequoia sempervirens (assembly GCA_007258455.2). NCBI lineage: Eukaryota > Viridiplantae > Streptophyta > Pinopsida > Cupressales > Cupressaceae > Sequoia > Sequoia sempervirens. The sequence goes on from VDFB02058217.1 coordinate 39,216, forward strand.
ATCATACAAGGAGGGAGGATGATCTCGCAAAGGGAGGACAACAAGAGAAATATTGGGCAACTCACCTACAATAAGAGATAAGGAGGAGGTTGTCTGAATGTCCTCATCCAAGAGCTCCTAGGAGGCTAATGTCATTGACCTAGAAAAATGGATGAAAGAGTCACAATATCCTCTAACAATTCAAACATGCACTTCTCCGGAGTCGAGTGCAGTGACTGAGAGGACGGGGAGTCATTGTTCACTTTTGGGAGAGGGGAAATGACAAACTTCTAGGAAGGATATTCCTTTGTCATAATAACAAAATAAACCAAACTAGAACAATATGAAGAATCTATGAAGAATATTTTTTATGACTGTACTTTGGAACAAGACCGTGTTCTAATTTATGCTTGAGAGAAGGGTGTGGAACCCTCATGTCAGAAGTGGAAGAAAGGGGAGAAACAAGAGGAGTTGCAGTGGATATGACCTTTGTATGAGGCATATCCATGGGCTTAGAAAAAGGAGGAAGATCAGTAGAGAAGTAATCAGAAAAAGGAGAAAATAAGAACGAATAACTAAAATTGAGATACTTTAAACTAAATGAAATGTGAATGATAAAACAAGAGAAGAGGAAGAAAATAGTCACAACAGACCAAGAGATGAAGACTCTAGTAGGGAAATGTCTCCAATACCTAGACACATAAGACCGAGGAAAAATGTTGGGGTTGTTTAGGGGTTTTCCTCAGTCAAACCCTTGTTTTGGTGTTTCCATCTCCACTAACAGCCAGGTAGGATCAAAATAGATACAACGTATAAAAAAATACATGTGATAGAAACAAACCCCGGAAAGGAGGAGAACCCCTATCACAAATGTAATAGAGGTGTGATAAAAACAAACCTTGTAAAGGAGGATAACCCCTATTGTGAATGTAATCAAATGAACAAAGACAAGATTGTATAGATGAGATTATTTAAAATAAAATAGCAATGTTATCAATAGCTTGTGATTCTCCTCTTGAGTTAATGGACGTGAAAAACTTGAGAGAGAACTTTTGCAAAGCTTTGATGTGAGAATGAGATCAAGAGAATAGAAAAAATGATAGAGAGCTTATAGAAGACTCATAGATCAAGAGATTGATAGATTTATTTCCAAAATGAAGTGCTTTAGGAAGGTATAAGCATGCAAGGGTTGTCCCAGTGTTCCTGCGAGCTAGCAAAGGCATTACATTCGTTGGTAGGTGGAAATGTAATGTCTCAATGACTACTACAGTCGTGAATCTATTTGGGATGTTCGCATGATATGCAGACGTCTATGCAACGTGTGTTCATTTGAGACATAAATTCACCTTAATGGAAGGAAACAAATGGGTTAAGCATTAAACTAAAGTTGGATCAAAAGAACATTGCATTATTAAATTCAATTTATCTAAAGGGGAGGCCTATGCAAATTAAAGTTGGATCAAAAGAACATTACATTATTAACTTTAATTTATCTAAAGGGGAGGCCTATGGAATGTGAAATTAAATAGGATGCAATTTGTGACATTACAGTAGCGTACAATTGTCCTAGATTTCCCATCAACTCCTAATTCTCCTCCACAAGGATACTTTCTAATACTTTTTAGGCGCCACAACATGGGGAAACTATGAAATTAAGGACCTTTTCCCCTTTCAAGAATGATGACAGCTTAAACTCTATTGTCCACATGAGACAAAGAAGTTACCAAACTTCACAAAGTGATAATGATAAGGATGAAAAAGAAGTTTTGAGGGTTTTATTAAACTCTGTTGCCCATGTGATCAAGGTATAAATCTTTAGTAGCTCATTCTATAACCACACCATTTTAAAAAAATTAGAATACATCTTTTATTTTAATTAGTTTGTAGTTTGTTTGTAGGTATACATCTTCCATGACTTAGTGGTTGTACTTGTAATGGTTTTTTTAATCATAGAACTAATTACAATTTTATATATTCTTTTATTATTTTGTGGTATGTATACTTTATGAAAGGTGTGGTTAGGTTTGTTTCATGAATGGCAAATATAAAAAAATTGGTATTGTGATTGCTTTAAAGCTAGTGACAATTATAAATGTATGTTTCCTTTAGGAAAAAACGTAGTCAAAATTATAATACTTATAATAATCATCTATGATGAAATGAACCTATGTAAATATATAAACAATTAAGGGAGATGTAGGTATGCGTTTGATTATTGTCTACAAATCATACACATAAACAAGAGTAATGCAGACAAGTATATCATAAGAGACACGATTGTAGAGAAGGTACAAAATTTTATTTGTTTATATATACAAATCAACTTGACATTATAATTTTTTTAAGTTAAAATCAATCCAACGAACCATATGGATATGCTCTACTTTTTATTGTGTCAAGTATTTCCTCATGGTCAAACTCGTGAACCTTCCACAAGTTCATGTTCAATAGTCTACCCCATACTTGATAAAATGAAAGTTTGATGCCACAACAAGGTTAGACTAATAAAGAATATTTTGATGTGTGTCAAAGTCCTCAAACAACCACACATTAGACTTCTTAATTGGGTACCTTCTAAGCCATGCTCTAGTAACAACCACTAACCTTGTTGAATACTCAATGTTTTCTCCATCTAGAATAGGGGCCTCCAATTCCTTTTTTGCCTCAACATGACACAAATTTAATAATTTGTTCCTTCTTCACTTTCTTAACCTACAATAATTGCATAAACATGCATTGCATTGATATGTGTATTCAATTATATGAATTTAGTTAACAATATTAAAAAACTAAAAAATAATATAAAATATTGAATTTTATTAAATTATTCATGTATATATTACCTAGTTGAACTAGATCTGATTTGTGGTCAAATTCAACTAATGATTCCATCTCTATGAGTTGTAGTGAACTACTGGGAGTCAATAATTCTCAAGTGGTCTTAGACTTCTTGTACGCCATTTATCAACCTACCCTTTTGACTCATAGTCATCCCAAGCCCAATCTATAATGGATAAAAAAGCACAGCCTCATTTATCTCGTATGAATACATCCATGAGCATGAATTTGAGCTTCTAAAAAAGTGTAACTCGCTTGATCCTATCAATGTACAACAATCCTCGTATTTTGCAATATTTGTATCATCTACCAACCAAAAAAAATTTCAAACTATAGACTTACCTTCATTACATTGACCCATTTTAGCCTTGCACCATTCAATAATAAATGTTTCATCTGTAAAATTTGCATTTCCTTCGTAATTCAACTCTTCTCATGTTAAGTCTCTTTTAATAAATGCTCTTGTACCATCATGATCCCCCTTTCTATGTCTAACCTTTCAAAAATTCTACATTTGTTGAACACCAATGATCTTGTGCATCCTAATCAACCAACAAAACATCTGCAAGTTCTTAAATTGTGATGCACAATTATTTAAACATATGATATGTTGATCAAAAGGTATGCTCCTACTAGCCAACCCATGATAGAACATCTAAGGTAAACCTTGCACAAACTCTGTAGAATGTGTGTTATAATCACTAATATAAAAATGATACTGGACCTCAAGATATTCCTATCTTCCTTTTTATTGTCACATGCATGAACAAACACTATATGCACAAATATAACATGTGTGGAGTTGTAATACTACAATTGTACCTCATTCTATGGTTGTAATGTGTAGTTCTCTAAAAATTCAATAATTGAAATTATGGTACCAAGTGGAAACGTGTCATTGCATAAATTGAATTGCAAGTCCAACCATCGAGATCTATGGGTATGCCTTGCATACTCATACACTATATTCTCTCGATAATTAAACATAAACTAATACACTAGTATTTTTTCACTCACAATTTCATACCTTTTTCCTTTTTACCATCTTTTAAACTATATATCATTATCTTATATTTTTCAAAACTTACTAGTTTATTTTTTATTGCATGTGCATTCTCCATATGTAGAAAAATTGGAAAATGTTGCAAGCCACCACAATGTTCACATTTTCCATCCAAGCATAATTTCTTGTATAATAATTGACCATCCAATCTTTGCATAAAATGCTTGATAACAAATCTCTTGAAGATCTAGGTGGAGCTTGCATCTTACATTCCTATAAAACATTGTTAGTATGCAAATATACACATATATGTCAATAAACATCATAATAATTAGAAAACTCAATATGTACTCTACAATAACAAGTTGTGCTTGTGTGATTTATTTTGACATAAAAAGGTTTTTCCATTTCAAAATACCTTTGACTAATTTTAATTTGAGGATACATCTCTAAAAATTTGGTGAAAAATTATGTTTGAGTCATATCCAAAAAATTCTTTAGATGCAACTCATGGTTTTGATAATGAATTATCCTCCTTACATCTCTTTGATTGGGATATACCCTTGTGTTATTTTTTAAAAATTCTTCAATTAGGGATCTCAGGTCTTGAAAATTTGGTTTACCTTTCTATGGGAGTCTACTAGAGAATGCCCATAATTCATTGATATTTGGGTCCTCCACTCTTTCACACCGTTTGACAGCTCTCATTAGAGTTTTTTACTTATTTTTAATGTTTGACATATATTTCTAATGAGGCAAATATTTATTTGTTTGATTGCTTACTATTGTTATGTAATGACATGTCGAGTGACATTACTATCTTTGGTACATGAAGTGGAACCCACACTCTCATATGCACTCATTAGATTATTTACAATAGATTTTCACTTGAAGCATCCAATATTCTAAGACCAAGAACCTTCATAATGGACCCAAATTTTAGATTTCTCATCATTTCAATAAATAGTTTACATCTTCTAGGTTCATTTGACTTCTCAAAAAATAATCTCCATATCTTATTGCCATATCTTCAACAACTATGCTTAGGAATCTTATCAAACATCAATTTCAAAATATTATCATCAATATCAACAAAAGAAACTTAATATTTTTATGTCAAGTTCTAGGAGGTGTTCCTCAAGGGTAAAGTTGCCTCAACATTAGGAACTTATTCAATGCTGAATTGATATGGGATAGATGGTGGACCTTCAACTTGAGATGGAAAAGATGATGCACCTATAAGATGAGATGGAAAAGATGGTGTACCTTCAACTTGAGATGTGAAATATTGTGTGCCTCCAACATGAGATGTGAAAGATGATGTACATTCTACTTGAGATTGGAAATATGACGTGCATTCAACTTGAGATGTAAAAGATGTCGTACCTTCAACTTGCTATGTGAAACATTAAGTTCCTCCAACTTTAGGATTCAATTTCCTCATTGGAAGAAGGTTTTGCATTTATTGCCTTTGTGCCACCAACTCCTTTTCTCTCTTAGCTTGAGTGGATGTTTCATGTTCATCTTCAATTGGAAATTATGTTGTCGTCTTCTATGGTGTTCAATTTCTTTCTTTCATGAAGTAGCCTCATTCTTTCTTTTTGAATTTTCTTCTACACACTCATACAGTGTTAGAGTCTTTTGTATTTTCCTTGGCATGATGAAGAATTATATATGTATCATGAATAAGAAATAGAGATTAGTTCCATCATGGTCCAATAGAGAAAATAATCTCGTACACAAATCTCAAAGTAATCATTTAAAACTACCTTCAAAACAACTTTTGGCACCTTTTAAAAATCATTGAAATCACTTATACTTAAATTGTCACATGCTAAAACACATAAAATCTATGGGATAGTCATAATAACTAATTATTAAAGTGAATAAATCATTATAAAATTAATATTTTTTTAGTTTCCTATGGTAGTCCAACTGAAACATAGAGAGGTGGTGTTCTTAGGGCACAAAATTATAGAAAATGAAGGAAATAGGGTTGTCATAGGTCAATTTACCAAGTTTATTAATCAATTAAAGATAGATTAATCATGTCTTGATTTCATGGGTGTTCTAAGTACGTGTAATTAAAGATAGATTAATCACTATGTATGTATGGATGAATCTAAAGAAGCACATGAAGAAGGGTTCATAGATGTAAATGAGAATTTATCAAATACATACATGGATGAAGTAGCTAGGTCAGAATCCAAGAATCATAGCCCTAATTAAATTTGTTGGAGAGATCAATGTTCATGAAACTCACACCTCAATCATTCATGCCTAATTGTAGAAATAGTTTGTGGCTTAACAAAGGTATGAAAAAAAGAAATAGGACTAGGCTTAGTGTGAGATGAGAAAGATGTTGAATCATAAGCATTATTCCACGTACTTTAAACATAAGACGGTTCATCCATAAACATATAAGATATAAGTACATTATGTGTATTTTTCAAAGTAGATGTGTCATAAGTTGAAGCATATAGAAAGGTACTCTAAAACATAGAATACAACATAGTTAAACACACTAATATCATTCTCCACATTAGAAGTATGTAGTTTATAATGATCATGGATAATTAAAGTATACGTATTTCCTCTAATGTGTGTATAAGGTATAGGTATATCACTAGTGATAGAAGAAAGACGACTGACATAAGTCTTAGAAATATATGATAGTCATTAGAAATACACAAATTCTAATCAATACATTTATTGCTAGGAATGGTAAGATAGATACCATATAAACTATGTTGACAAGGTGACATGCATAAAATGTAGATAGAAAAAGAGAATGTAGCTTAAACTTTGGGAGTCTATTTCACCAATTACCCAATTATGTATTCTTCATTTTTACTTCAAACGCCTTCAAAATTAGAACTTTTTCCAACTTCTTTCATATTCAATGTTTGTAAAAATTATGAAAATAATGATTCTATATTATCAAATTAAAACAAAAAAAATGATAATTAGCATTCCAACACTAAAACATGAAAATATTAGTTCATAGAATCAAATATTTCATCTAAAAACATATAATTTGTTTCTTCTACATTGAAAAACAAAGGTGGTGGAATATACAAACAATGATTGATATATCCTCAACACCATGAAAAGTGTTTATTTGTCAGATGATGTACAAAATGCAAAAAAAAAAAAGAGCATGTGGGTCCTAAATCATGGGCATCCTATGCCCTTTTAATGTTTTTATGTCTCCTTAAAATGTGAGCACATTATAATGTGCTTTCATTATAACAAGCATGTATAATTCCAATAGGAAGACATGGGGAGAGTTAGAGAGTGAGAGAAAAGGGGGAGGGAGGGAAGGAGGGAGACACACACACAAATAAATATAGATGAAGATGTAGAGAGAGAGAGGTAGGTAGGTAGAAGTAGAAAGAAAAAGAGTGATAGAGAGAGACATAGGGAGGGAGCGAGGGAGAGGTAGTGAGGAGAAAGAGGTAGAGAGGTGAGGTAGAGAGAAGAAGAGAGGGAGAGAGAATGGGAGGCAAAGAGGGTGGAAAGATAGACAAGTAGGTATACCCTCAACCATGCATCATGAACTCTAAACCCTAGGCCCTAAACCCTAAACCCTAAGCCTTAAACCCTAAACCTTAAGCCCTAAACTCTAAACAATATACGCTAAGGCCTATACCTTAGGCTCTAAACCCTAAATCCTAAAACATAACATTAGCAATTTTTAACACTAAAACCTTAAAAATTAAAATTAATCCTTAAAACCTCAATGTTGAACCCTCCATCATAAACCCTAAACCATAAGCCCTAAGCCCTAAACACTATTTTCCAAACACTAAAACCTAAAAAGATAAATTTAATCTTTGAACCCTCCATCATAAACCCTAAACCATAGGCCCTAAACCTTAAACCCTAGGCACAAACCATAAACCATGAATAATTTAGAGAGAGGGAGAGAAAGAGAGATAGAGATGAATAAAGGAAGAGAGGGAGCAATTGAGAGAGGGAGATGTAGTGAGGAGAGAGATACAAGAGGTAGAGACAAAGACAAAGATAGAGGGTAGGAGGTAGAAAGGGGAGGGATGTAGAGATGTGAGAGAGATAGAAGAAAGGGAGATATAGGGGTAGGGAGGGAATTAAGGAGAGGTAGAGAGATAAGGAGGGAAGGAGGGATAGGTAGAGAGGGGAGAGAGAGGTAGGTGTCACCCTTAACCCTTCATCATCAATCATAAACCCTACACCTTAAACCATAAACACTATATATGATAAACCCTAAATCCTATGCCCTAAACCCTAGACCATGAATAATTTTGATATCTTGATGAAAAGTTATGGCACATAGAAAAAATTACCCAATTAGGGCCTCAAGAGAAAAAATTTGGCCCCTAGGGACTAGCACTCAACCCTCAATATGATCATCGGGCTTGGTTGGTAGAAAAGAATATAGTTGTTTGAAGCAGTAGTGTCACTCAGGCAAGGGAAAAGCCCAGTTGGTGGCTCCCACACGCCACTTGTAGGAGCTTAGAACTTGTGCTAGGTAGAAATCCCAAGGATTGGAATTGTCCACATAGGCAAATAAAAATCCAGTAACCAAATATTTTAAAAAAAATAATAAAAAACTTTCCTTTGTATGACCCAACAATAATGATGTGACATGTATGATTGACCAAGCACCCAATGATGCAAAGCCCATATACATACTATACCATTCGTAGAATATTCCATTGAATATGTCATTTTTCTGCAACTTTACAATGATGCCAGCAATTGTACTGACAATATGGATTGGTATTGTATAATATAATGCTAATGAGCAGAAAAAACCTTTGAGGGCTCAAGACAAAAATCTCTAATTTCAACAATTTTCAATCTTAAAGTTTTTGGGCCTTTTGGATATGATGGAAAGGTTTTTTTTTGGCTCAAAGTGCTCCAAAATATCAACTACCTCCTAGATCTAGCAACCACCTCCCTATTAGTGTAAATAGTTCCTCTATCCATCTAGTTAGGACATCACCTTTCTATGATTGACCTATTGACAATCATAGCTTAAGTTTACTTAGATTTGTCTCACTTCATAGCATTGAGGCATGTGTCCTCGTCACTTGAGACACCTATTGACACTTGCTCACAGACTTGTCAAGTGAGCTCACAAGTGTCCCATCTTTGGAGGGCTAGTCAGTAGTTAAATCCTACCTTCCTACCTCATCTACCTTTCCTATATATACATGGCTTTCTTATTGTATTATACACTCTTCATTTATATGAAAGAACTCCTATTGTGCTTATCGTTTCACTTGTGGAAGGTTATCAATTCACACTTTTTGATCTTGGCATTCTACAACATGGTATCAAAGCCATGAGAGCACATTATTTCCCGCTTCAAGGTGACTCATGCACATAGCCCCATCAATGGAGCGTCGTGGAGCCAAACAGTTCTAAAAGACCTGAGAAATGAAAATACCTTTTGTTTCATCAATTTCAATAATTTTAATTTTTTTAATTTTTTTTTGTCCACTATGCCTATCATATGGAAAAGTTGAAAAAATAATTTTTTTTAGTGAGGGCCAATCTACCCTCTACCCATTTGCTAATTTGGATCGATATTTGCAATTTACATGATTCTGGTATATTCCTCGGTTGCTGGTTTCCATAGTTGCAGGGTATGTGGCATCTTTTTTCCGATTGAAATTAGCTTTGTTTTGCAAAGATCCAAGGTTTTTCAAGGGGAAACCAATTGTTTGCATCTATGAAGGCAGTTTATTTGTCTCTTTTGGCAATTCCTTGACCTCTAATTCATACACCTCTACCTGGTAGTCTTCAAATCCTACCATTCTCGTTTGTGACATTGTGATCAACATCTTTTTTTGCCTTCACATGTCTCTTCCATATCTTCCATGTGATCACATCCATCAGTAGGTTACGCCAATCATTTACCCGCTTTACATCTACAATATCAAAGACTGACGAGTTCTGCAATCTGCCCTCATGAATTCCAACTGTGATGGCTTTTCTATGAAGCTTCAAGTTTTTTTTGTGGTATTTTACATGTTTTGAGAGAGGCGTTCTCGATCATATCTCATAGGGTCTACAATAAATCTCATGTGGTCTACATCTCCATCGTCACTGTCACGACCTCCTAGTTTC